>BSAI01000012.1:29586855-29690510 GCA_036245035.1 Adrianichthys oophorus | reverse complement strand
CTTTATTTATATAAATTATTTTTCTTAAAAGCCAGAAAGCCACAATGGATAGATGAAGGGATTGTTGCTCTAGAGCCTCAAGTTAAAGACCCCTGGTATTGTTGCTGTTCAGTTCTTACATTATAAATAAATTGCCTTTACAATTATAGATTTATGGATATAAAAAAAAAAAAAAGGATGAAGGCAAACCAAAGTCATCATAATTAAAATAACGGCATGCTTGACGTTCTGGCATTTTTATTTCAGCAGGATCTCATTTGACACATGGTGTATTTTATTTTGAAAGGGACTTGTATGTGCTGCGGGTCAGCTGAAGTAAAATTTGCCACATCTTCCTGAGAACCAACACCTTCATTTATAACCTGTATGGACTGTTTTATCTCACTAGGAAACTAAACTTCTAAGATCCCGCTCAAACACATAAGATATCATTGGACAGGGAAGGATGTCTTTTTGAAGTACATCAGGACTTAGTAGAGAACTTCTAATGACATCATCCAAAAACAACTCTCCCTTACAGAAATGAATGGGCTTAGCAACATGTTTTAAATGGCTTAATAGCCACAAAAACATAACGTTTATTTTTAAGGTTGTAGACTCCTGCCTTACATAGACGAGTAAAGGAAGTGAAGGGTTTTCTTCAATTAATGACAGTGAATGAAGGAAGCGAAGAAAGATCTAACCGTCCTCTCAGTTTGATCTGAAGTCACCCATTCATCAACACGCAATTAAAAATGACGTTTCTGTAACGTTTGAGGTTTTCTTTGGTTTTCATCTGATGAGCATCAAGCTACAATGGGAAACTTGCTGAAGCTCAGCTTTAGCCTGTAAAACATTTTGAAAAACACCTGTATTTAAGATTTCCTGAAACTGAATCCTGAAAACTCTGAATTTGAAGCGCCAAAGAGCTGCTGTCTATGGAACAGCAGCAGCTCTCCAGCAAACCTGAACCTTCAAAAGCTTTCTGTTTGTGAGCATGTATGCAGCAGCATCTGCAGCACACCCCTCCCTCACAGATGCACCTGTCTGACACAATGCCCCACTATCAGCCCTGCTGTTATTAAACCAGCAGCTCTTCTGCATCACTGATGTGAACTTACGCACAGATCAGGTAAGACCAGCTTGACCACAGGTTACAGAACTGGACCTGCAGGACAAAGACCACTCTGTGCCCCCCCCCCACCCCACACACACACACACACACACCACCACCACACACAATCACACACCCCCTTGTAGGAACCAGTGTGTGTTTAAGGCCTTAAATACCTGAACAGTTTTCAAACCAGCGTAAGCTGCTCAGGTGTCACACAATAGCTAATTAGAGAAGATCTTCAGGGGGCGTGTGCCCCCCTCCGCATGTAAGCCTGATAAAGTCACATTTCGGAGCCGAGACTTCACTTTGAGGCGAAAAGGGGACGGAGGAAACCCCACCTGCTGGAATCTGCGCCCCATAGCCAGGTGAGATCTCTGCTGTTAGCTGCTTAGCATTTTACTATGTTTTTGTGACACAGGGATACAGATTCATTTTTAATTAACTTGTCTACAAAAAAAAAAACTATTTCAGTGTCCCACAATCCTTAGTGTGTCTGCTTTTCCTTTTGTTTTTTTTATTTTACCAGATTTTGTGATTTTTCTCATTTTGATGCATTTTCATTTTTTTTAAACATTTGTGCATACAAAATGCTAACTTGTGTGCTGAAATACTAATTGGTGCACACAGAATGCTAATTTGAGGGAACTTTTTTTTTTAAATGTCATGTCCAGGGCTCCATACATCAGTCCTTGTCACAACAAAATGATATCCTCAAAAGTAACATTTATTTCAAAAAATAAAAGCAGGAAAACTGATTTTTTTACTGGAATTTACAAAACAGACAAATATTTTCTATTATTAATATTTGTTAATCTATAAAGTCTGTCATAAAGGCCCAGTTCTACTTAAATAACCTCTGTTGACATTTTTAAACTGCTGTAATGATCAAATGTGTTCAGTGACTCACAGGGTGGAGAATCTCTGACAAACTTCACTTTTGAAAATGGAAAAAGAGATCAAAGTAAACATCCTCGATTAAGAACCAATTTCATTTAATTGCATAAAATATAAATCTTTAATTCATAAAACGATGATTTCTTACTTTAGAAACAAACTACCTGAAATATTTCAAAACTAGTTTTCCAAAATAAAACCAATACATATATTTGAATAATCATTTTGGTTTTATTCCAGGTACAGATCAATTTAATATTGATTTATTGGATTTTTTTGTTGAACTCAGCTGTGAACATTTAGTCTCTACAGAAACATCTATTAATCAAAGTCAAAAAGCCAAAAGTGAAAAGCTTGGATTTAAACTGCTGTATTTTAATCTTCAACTAGAAGATATTTTAAGATCATGAAGCAACATTTATGATCTCTGATCTTTTTCTGTTTGGTGGTAAATCAGCTCCGGTTTTATTGAAAAGTCTGTTGAAACTGGTGAAGAGCCTGAAAACTCATTCACTTTTTGTTTATCACAAGCATTTTAATTTAGCTGCAGAACATTTCACACAAAAATTCTTATAATTCTTGTCAGAAAATGTCTAATAAGTTAATAAATATGTTTTAAGACTTTTTAAAAAATGATTGTCTCATCATGGGTTTGTTTAGTTTTCTCTCATGGGTTTTGGGCACACTTCACTTCCATTGGAATCTGGTTGTGGTTTTTTTTTTAAAGATAGTTTTAGTTCACGTTTTACTCTGAAAATCAGGCAGAATGGCTTTAATGCAAACTTTTCTTTTACTTAACAATATATTTTATCAATTGTGTTTCATGATTTATTGAGAATCAAGCCTTGTTAATGTAAAACATAATCTGTGAATGTATTGGTCAAAAAAATTACATTTTGGCTCCGTTTTCCACATTCCTGGAGTTTTCTCTGCTGTTTCCTCTCTGCTTTACTGCATTTCCTGTTTGCAGATCACACACAGCCTCTCTGTGGTCTCTTGTTTCCATAAATGTCGAGCTGCTCAGCTCTCAGACTGACATTAAAGATGAAATAACAGCATCATAAAAGCTCCGCCCCCTTCTCTGAGCTCTGCCCGCTCTCAGGCTGGAGCCACATTAACTTGTTCACCTTGGTCTGCTGAACCGCTGGTGGGCTGAGCTGTTTGAGGCCATCAAGCGCAGAAGGCCCACTTTGTAATCACCGTAATGATGGGAGCAATTTATGGAGCTTGGATATGAGATGTCAGTGTCCATTACGACTGGCGGTGACATTTCTGCTCCCGTCATTAAAGAGTGAAGATGTGATGTGAATGGAGAGGCCTCTGCGCCAGAGGAGACTGAGGATTTGAGTCTGAGCGGCAGCGTTTGCTGAAGCTCACATTTTCCCTTTGAAAGCCTCAAAGTAAACACTTGACATTTCCTGTTTGCTCTCCACTCTGAAATCCCAGCATGCTGTGCAATCTCACGCTACAGTGTTGGAAGCGATTTTTTGGAGCCACGTTAAACCTCACGACACAAAACCGATTTTCAATGAAATCCACAAAATCTCAATGTTCCTTTGTGTAAAGTGGAGCTCCTCTCAATCAACCCGACTACAACTGTAAATGCCATCTGAATTTAGGAAATGTTAACATGTTCAATCCTGCCCTCTACTGGAAGGCAGCTGCCCACAATATAAGATAAATTCCAGGATTTGATGATGTTGTAATTGCACCAGTTACTGTAAATCCAACCAAGTTTTCTGCACATTTGCTACAACTTTGCTGTGACTATGCTACAACCTTTCTGGACCTTTGCTGCAGCTTTGCAGCAATTTTTCTTTGCTTTAAAAAAAATTTACATTTTGAACAGGTTGTGCTGTGCTGCTCTCTCTCATGTGATTGGTAGATAAATTATTACAGAAAAAGTGGGGGGAGATCGGGTCTCACTTTTTGTGTCTTTTTAAAATTCCCATCAAGTTTAACATTAACAGCGTCCTAGGAAATACCCTGAAGTTCCCATTGACCCTATTGATCCTGACCTTCTGTCTTCTGGGCCCTGTAGGCATTCTGGGTAGTGAAGTCATGTCTCAAACTATAAAAATACTACAAAACACAATTAAACCCATTGGTTCAGAAACGTGATGATGTGTGCTGAACTGAAAGTGCTTTTTTCTTCTGATTGCAGACATAAATCATGATTCTGATGTGGATTTTGAGTTTCTCTGTAGCCTCAAGTGGTGAGTTCCCTTTACCATGAAAGGAGCCCCTGAAACCGTCATTATGAAGCTAAGCTCGCTGACCGATGTGTGCATGGATCTAACCCCCCCCAACCTTTCATTTGTCTCCAGCTCTCTCCTCAGTTTTCTGCCCGGAGCCAGAGGGCAGCAGTGGACTCCCGGGTCACATTATGGGTGAGTTGCATAACCGGCTGATGGCCCATCAGTGGTCATGACACATGTGGAAGAGATCGGCTGAGGAATTAATTAGCATTAATCAGAGATTAAATCTGATGGTTCAATGGGCTGAAAGGATGAGTCAAAGCCTGCAGGAGCGTCACTTTCACACAACCTGCCGTCTAATCTGCTGCACCTCTTAATCTGAAAAGCAGCACAATTTCATCCACTGACAGAGAACTGGCCCTCTCAGAGTCCGTTCTCCTAAACCCATCTTTGTAACTTTCTTTCTTTTTTAACCTCTTTGGACTTGGGTTGAGCCTCAAACCGGTTCCCGTCTCCATCCCAGACCCTGGTCATGTCAGAGGCTGAGCTTTGAGGGATGGTTTTCTCAGAGTGCAGCAGATACAGATGAATGGATGGAGAAATGTCAGGCTGGAGGGTAAAAGCTGATTGAACCATCCCCAACCTCAGCAGTCTGCAGTGCAGCTGTTGTCATGATGGTTGACTCATTCTTCTCTGATGTTGTGGGACACCTACAGATTTAATCAGCAGCGCGCCCCCACGCTCTGCCCTGCAGGCTCCTCTGGACTTGTGTTACTGGGAGTTGCCAACAGGATTATCTATGATTAAATCGCTCTGCTCTCTTCCTGCAGAATGACAACGTCTGTTTAGCTTTGCTCTCGTGCATCCCTGTGAGTTGCTTTATTCCCCTTCTAACAGAATGTCTGGGCCTGCGCTTCACCTGGCTGCACGCCGTCTTCCATAATTTCCCCTCGCTGCTGAACTTTGTGTCCAAGCTCCGCTGTGCTTCGGGGATTTGTCCACGTGACCTGGAAGATTACGGCTGCTTCTGCAGATATGCAGCGCGTGGAAACCCTGTGGATCCTCTGGACGTGTAAGCAAGTCTCTGATCCGGCAGGACGCCGCCGCCACACCAGCAGCAGCTGCTGAATTTAAGATGCAGCATGGTGGCATAGTGGAAGTGAGGATGGATTCAGGCATGAAAAATAATCTGTTAGGAGAAGATCGACCCCTCACATATTTAATTCATGAAATGTAATGAGAGAAAAAACAGCTTTGAATGCTAAAAACACAATCTTTCTCTGCTGTGTAAGTAAAAAATATTACCCAGTGTTATACAAATACAACAAAGGTTAAATAAGAATAAACAATGTTATCTGCCAGTTAAAGCCTTGCACAAAAATGCTTTAACAGCAAAAATGCTAAACTGTGAAGGGGTGAATGAAAGCTTAATGATGCTAGCTAAAATAAAAAAGGTCAAATTTACAACTAATGCTAACTTTCAAAATAGTTTTTAAAAAACTGTTAAAAATATATCCTGAGAGTTTCTTACTGTAAAACAATGCAAAAAAATCTAATTTCTGCAAACTGAAAAAAAAGTAAACTTTGTAAGGCTAGCTAAGATCCTAAAGTGAATACTATTTAGCCCAATGCTATTTGATGTTGACTTATGGAGGAAAAGTAGATAAAGGGGTACAGAATAATCCACACAAGTTCAACTCACAGTGGGGCAATAAAGTATTTAGTCAGCCACCAATTGTCCAAGTTCTCCCACTTAAAAAGATTAGAGGCCTGTAATTTTCATCAAAGGTATACCTTAACTAAGAGACAAAATGAGAAAAAAAATCCAGAAAATCACATTGTTTGATTTTTTTTTTTTTTTTTGTAAATGATTTGTAAATTTTGGTGGAAAATAAGTACTTGGTCATTACCAAAAGTTCAACTCAATACTTTGTCATATACCCTTTCTTTGCAATGACAGCAGTCAAACGTTTTCTGTAAGTCTTCACAAACTTTTCTTGGCATTTTGACCCATTCCTCCATGCAGATCTCCTCTAGAGCAGTGATGTTTTAGGGCTGTCACTGGGTAACACAGACTTTCAACTCCCTCCAAAGATTTTCTATGGGGTTGAGATTTAGAGACTGGCTCGGCTACTCCGGAACCTTGAAATGCTTCTTATGAAGCCACTCCTTCGTCACCCGGGCAGTGTGTTTGGGATCGTTGTCATGCTGAATCTTCATCTTCAATGCCCTTGCTGATGGAAAGAGGTTTTCCCTCAAAATTTGATGACACATGGATGGCCTCATTCATGCTTTCTTTTACACAGATCAGTCTTCCTGGTCCCTTTACTGAAAAAAAACTACAAAGCATGATGTTTCCACCCAATGCTTTACAGTAGGCATGGTGTTCTTTAGATGCAATTCAGCATTTGTTCTCCTCCAAACCACGGCGAGTAGAGTTCTTGCCAAAAAGTTCTATTTTGGTTTCAGCTGACCGTAGGACATTCTCCTAATCCTCTTCTGGATCATCCAAATGCTCTCAAGCAAACTTTAGACAGCCTGCACATGCACTGGCTTGTGCACATGTACTGCACAAGCCAGTGCAGGGGGACACGTCTGACACTAAAAGATTTGGTGGTGTAGTGCGTTACTGATGGTGGCCTTTGTTACTTTGGTCCCAGCTCTCTGCAGGTCATTCACTAGGCCCCCCATGTGGTTCTGGGATTTTTGCTCACCCTGTGGGGTGAGATTTTGCAGGAAGTTTATCAGTGGTCTTGTATGTCTTCCATTTCCTAATAATTGCTCCCACAGTTGATTTCTTCACACCAAGCTGCTTAGCTGTTGCAGATTCAGTCTTCACAGCCTGGTTCAGGGCAACACTTTGCTTTCTGGTGTCCTTAGACAGCTCTTTAGTTTTGGCCATAGTGGAGTTTGGAATGTGTTTGAGGTTGTGGACAGGTGCCTTTTACATAGATAATGAGTTAAAAAAAGGTGCAATTAATAGAGGTAAAGATAGGAGGACAGAGGATCCTCTTACAGAAGAAGTTACAGGTCCGTGAGAGCCAGAAATCTTTATTGTTTGTTGGTGGCCAAATACTTATTTTCACCATAATTTGATTTTTTTTTAAATCAGAGTGTGATTTTTCTGGATTTTTTTCCCCTTTCTTTTATTCTGTCTGTCATAGTTGAGGTATACCTATGATGAAAACTACAGGCCCGGTGTAACCATGGTCTAACCTGGGCCAAACCATGCTAAAGGAAATGCTAAAAATGCTATTTTTAGGAAGAACATTTCATAAGTAGAACAGAATCTTTAATTTTGGGTTTTTTTCCCCAAAGTTTTTGGTTAATGGTGAACAATTGGAAAAATTCTAATGAACCCATAAAATGTAAAGGCTAACAGAAAAAGATATGCAAAGTAAACTTGAAAATACTGCATGAAATGCTTAATAATTCTTTAGAGTTTGACTGCTGAAAGAATACTAAAAAGTGCTGAAAATTTCTAACACAACTACAAGCTTTCACAAACGGCATTTTTCATTTGCTCCTGATTCACTTTAATTTGAATAAAGAAATACTCAGGAATTTGATTTTAAGTTGAATTTTCCTCACATATGTTCTCCATCATGAGAAAATGCTACAAAAGCATGTTAAAAAACACAATTCTCATTGGAGAGGGTCTTTAAGCAAAACTAAGAAGTTCAAGGATTAAAAGCTAAACATAGATATGGTAGAGGAGGCTGAACAGAAGCTCAAATTAAAAACAAAGGAGGAAAAGGAAAATCTTTTTAAATCATTTCAGAAGCACTTATGTTCAGAATTCAAAACAGATACAGATATTTCAAAAAGCTAAACAACATTAAAAATGGTTAAATTGAAAAAGTGTGGAACTAAAATGTCAAACAAATTCAATCCAGAGGCTGAATATCTTTTTTTGTTTGCTGTCATTGGCTAAAGTATTTTGGTAAAAGTGTCTTTCTTTTTTTGCTTGGAAGATGCTGTGCGACTCACAGACTGTGTTATGAGAACGCTGCCCCCTGCAGGCTTGAGCTGCCTCCACCGCCGCACAACTTCAGCTGTTCTGCAGCAAACAGCAGCTGTGGTGAGACTTTTATTTTGATAACTTCAGACCAGAATGAGGCTAAAAAAAACCCAGCACATACTGAACAAAGAATGTTTTCTCTTGTAAAATGAAACATTTAGGTTTTATTCACAAAAAGTATGAGAACATTTATCGCAACAGTTAGTGTGGTAACTCCCTATGCATGTGTTGACATTTTAAAAAGCTTGTTCTAACTCTGTCTTGATGCAGACATTGGTGACGTGTGCCAGCAGAAGTTTTGTGAATGTGACCAGGCTGCCATCGCGTGTCTCACTCTGAGCCACTACAACGCCTCTCTGAGAGGCCTCGCTGAGTCAGCATGTTCTGCTGCAAACCACTCAGGTCTCTGTCATCCTCTCTACCACTTCCTGAAGCATCAAAACACATGAGCTCACACTGTTAAACACGTTTCTTTTAAGGTACTCATTTAATTTTTACTGCAGCACTGAGGAGTTGAGCTTTTATTTTAAGGAAAAAAAAAATCATTAAACTTCTCCACCCAGTAAATATCACTATGGCAACTGATTAAAAGCTTATTATACATTCAGTTATTCAGTTCTATAAAAGTTCTTCATATGAAAACACAAACAGTATATTTTGTCCCTTAATTAGAGTGAAAACTTTAGCCAACATATTATTGGTAAAATGCAAAGTTATTGTAAAAATGTAGATTTTATTTTGAAAACAATGAACTTCAATGTCTGCTGAGCTGCAAACTAAAAGCTCTTAGCAAACGTGAAGAAGGTCTTTTAATGTTAGGATGGTGCTTCTGTGGGCGGGCCAAACAAAAACTGCGGTTGCTGAGGAAGACTGGAAAATGTGGATGAAAGCAGAACATCAGAACCACAAAGCAATGTGGTTGTTATTGTGGTTGAAGTTGGAAATCAAAATGTGATTTTATTTTCTTTGCCTCTTTAGGTGAAAATATTCACTCAGTCTTCCAGTTTTAGTCTCAAGTTCTGACTCAAACTTGCTGATGAAGTTTTGTTAACATCTCTGGATGCGTGACGATGTCTGCTTGTTAGAGAAGCGGAGAACGCAGGAAGTGACTCTCTCTGGATTGGTTTGCTGTTTCAGATTGGCTCGGCGCCGCCACCACGGAGACTGGCGAGCTCCTCACAGGAGCAGGTAAGTCTGAGTGACGCTTGCACACTTCAGCTGAACCTGAGTGGGAGCCGCGTCTGCGTCAGGCGGTGCGTCACTTTCCGAGCGGGTCAGGCGAGCCGGATCACAGGAAGCGGCTGAGTCACACCTCAGCCAATTAAAACAACCGCCTCTTGATGTCTAATCTTCTCTGCCCACCTGCAGGAAAAAGCCTGAGTTCTTCAGAGCGGCGCGTGTCCTCAGAATGAGGCAGCCGCTCTCAGTCCCAGACGTCTCAAAGTCGAGTGTCTCCGAGGCCTGTTGGACACATTAGACCAGAATTTTACCAACATTTTACCGACTTCCCCCTTGGGCGCCATTTAGAGCCCAATGAGACAGTTATGGTTGTGATATTGGGCTATATCAATGAAAATTGAATTCAGTTAGATTGTGGAAAGACATTGAAACACATTTTAGATTTTATTTGAGCAAAACAGTTGTATTTTTAGACACATTTCAGGGCAGTGATCTGGTTTTATGTTTTCATTTGAGCACAAGTTTCCCGTTTCACCTGTCCTGAAATCTGAGTCTCTAAAATCAAAACACTTTTCTTTGGTCGACGTTTTTGATAAAAGTTTGAGCTAAAACTTTCAGATGTTGCCTTTTAAAGGATCCTCGGTTTGAGATTGAAGCACAAACTTATTAAATAAAACAAAGTTGGTAGAATCTGATGCTCCTGTCATGCAGCTACAAGTTCAATGATAAGACCATGTTTTGGCTGAATTTTACTTCTTTAATGTAGAACTTCTTGTTCTTTTTAGAGTTATTTCCTGCAGGAAATGACCCAACAGGAGACCTTTTCTCCAATTCTTCACTTCTGGCGGCAGGTAAAGGTTAGAGTTGTAAAATGTGTCTCAGATGAATTTTACTGGATTTTCTAGTCTGGAATCTGACAGAAAATTTAATTAAAAAACAAAAACATTTGTTTATTGGATTTTGTTTTTAATCAGGAGAGATTGATTTCTTGATGAACACAACGTCATCAAATCGCAGTGATGCAGGTGATCCCATCACTCCACCACCAGAGGCGCCGTTCCTGCCGCCACGTGCTGGTACGTTAAAGCACTAAAGTGAGTTTTTTTTTTTTTTTTTGGATGAAAGCAAGTCCCAAACAAAAGGAACTGAACAGATGGTTAAAATGCTAAATAGTCCCCGCCCCCACCTGTACTCCTCATGCGCCACATTAAACATGAGTTTTCATTTAAAATATTGGCTTCATGGAGCAAAGAAGTCAATAGCAACCATAGCTTTTTGTTCTTGTCCCACTTTTGCAAACATTTGTAACAATTTGCATATCTCAGTGTTACAGTATTGTTTTTGGGTTTCCTTAGCAACTGTCCAAAAAGTTTGCCACGCCCACATTAACTGACAGTTGCAGAGTTTTGTTCTGGCTTTAACTCTGTTGCCCTTTTGTGTTGACCATATAAGTACTAAGTGTTTGTGATGAAACTACAAAGCTAAGATTTTAGCGCCGGCTACATTAGCAACTTTGAATCAAGCAGTGAGACTGTTTGACTTCTGTGGGTCAACGTGTCTAAAATAAGACTAGAAAAAGAAACATACTTTTAATTACCAAAGACAAGTTTGTGAACATTAAAGAGCAACAAAATTCTTTGCTGTAGCGTCACAGTTTGGGGTTGAAACAGCGCCCCCCTCTGGTCAGAACGGCTGTGTCCCTGAGGCTGCCTGACTTTTTTTTCAAACCTTTTCTGGCAGTCGAGAGGCCTGAATGTTTGCTGATTTTTATTATATAACAGTCATTGAGTTGTTTAGGGAATTAAAATATTCCAAAGAGATTGAATTTTATTCTAATGTTGAGGCCGGCGGCGATAACAAAACCCTGAGGTTCTCGGGTCATCCTGATAAAAACGCTGCTTCAGGAACGCTTTGGCTGCTCCTCACTGGGAACTTAAACATCTTCAAATGTTAAGATGCAGATTCCAGAGAGCTGTGATCATGTTTCTGTCCTCAGAGGAGCTTGATGAAGAGGTGGAGCACACAACACACCTGAGTCTCATCTCTGCAGGTAACTGTCCACCCCCCTGCTCCCCCCAAGTGGTCTCGGCTGTTCTTTTCTGGTAAACTCCTGATTTTTGGAGCTGCTCTGAAATGTTTGGCTGCAGTGGATCGAGGAGTGAGCCTCCTGCTGCTCCTTTGGCTGGGACATTTCCTGTTGCTTCTTTGGCAGGTCTGAATGGAATGGGTGCTGAGGAGGCGCTGGAGCCGGAGGAGCTGGAGGAGGAGTGGATGGAGCCGAGTGTTTCTGCTGTCAATTCTGGTGAGTTTCAGACACTTCGGAGAACAGGAGCTGTTTGATAGACATGAAGGCTTTCTTTTAAAAAACAAAACAAAAACTTTAGCATAAAACTTACATGAGTGTGAAAAAAGTATTAAGAGATTTACGTTTGGGTTTTATTTAACAAAAGAAAATAGCTAGCTGTCTACTACTTTTTTACTTATAGAGTTTTAACCAAAATTATTTATTTTTCTCAGGTTGTTAAACTTTTTTTTAACATTTGCAATAATTTCTTTTTCCAAAAAAACCCAAACAGATTTTGAATCTAATTTTTTCCAATATTAGGTCTAATATTTTGGCAAGTGTTTAGATTTATATTTAGTTTAACCTTTTTCTAAAGATAAGCATGTCTAGTTCAGTACTCCCCCTAGTGCGCACACGCAGAAGTACAACAAGTTCCTTTGCTGATTGAATGTTTATTTTGAGGCCGTCTTTTCACTTTGACATTCTGACCTCTTACTGTTTCCTCATGAAAGTGGATTATTTGGGGAGAAAAGAGTTTTTCTGTTTCCGGATGATGCCGTCAGTGAACCATCAGGTCTGGTCCACCATCAGCACAGTCCAGTTCCAGCTTCTCTGATCTCATGTCTTCTTGTCTTTTATGGACGGTCTCAGTGCTGACTCCTCACTAAAGGACTCTGCATTTTAACAATTTAAGCCCATATCATCATCGCCCCCCTGCCGTGCACAGCAGTTAGAATGCTTCAGACTTAAATTGAGGTTTTTCACTCATCGCTGACAGAAGTTCAGTTCGTAGCTGAGAGTCTGACTCTATTCTAGCAGCAGCTGGACTCTGGTTCTGTTCAGAACCTCTTTTGAACAATGTTATGTGTAACTTTAGTCGTTGGAGCCTCAGAATCCCAGCTCTGCAGTTTTCAGGTGCTGTGGACCTTTTGGGTTCTGACCTGCTGCTCAGCATCTGGGCTGAGAAAGAGGAACCTCTCATTCTGAGGCGGTGATCCTCAGATGGAGAAAGGTAGAGTGGCCAATTCAGGTCCGGAATAACTCCCCCGCCACAGATGGCACTGACGTTCTCTTCACAAGTGTGGCTCCAGTCATGACTCCGCCTCCTTCTAATCTCTACGGCAACCACATTAATATGAAATTGTTGAATTAAGAAAAGCGTCAGCATTTTTTAACAGACCTATGAAAAAAACTGTTGCCTTTTGACCTTTGACCTTTCTATTGAGCGCCATTTAGAGGAAAAGAGTTAAAACACACCTTAATGCTAAACCTTTGCGCAGAGCAGATTTTACTGCCAAACGTTGTTATAAAGCCTTTAAAAACATCGAAAGAGCTTAAGATGGAAGAAGTTCACGCTCCTCGGACAAGTTTTCTCTTGTTGAACTTGCAAATGTGTCAGTTTTACAGATAAAATGACACAATATTTTATAAAGTTTGATTTGTTTTTTTTATTATAGAAACAGTTTTAAAATATTTGTGAGTATTTCTTAAGATAAAAGTTCAGAAAAATGTCTTGGTCTTAGCACAGGAAGGTGTTGGAAGGGCTTGGCAGGAGGTCATAACATTTTACAGCAAAGAGTTCAAAGACTGAATCTGTTTTTTAAGCTGCAATTTTATTTAGATCATTCATTTGGTCAAAATTTTTCCTGCAGATCCAGGCTTTCCCATTGGGTCACCTCTGACCCCGGCTGAACCTCAGATCAGCCCCAAGATGAAAGCATCTCTTCGAAAGATCCATCCAGAGTCCTCTGAAGAAGAGGAGGAAGAGGAGAAGAATCAGCAGGATGCGTCTGATGAAGGCGGTGGGTTCATGGGTCAGAGTGACCCTGTGCTTGCAGAGATACACAAACCATTACGTCATTTTCTGACCTCTAGAAACCATAAATGCATGACGGTTTCCTCAAACTTTCATGGCTCTGTATTGATGTTGATAAAACCCAAACATTTTTCTGTTTCTTTGTTTAAAGAAAATCTGGACTGAATCGTTTCTCAAAAACAAATGTTTGTTTTATGAAACTCAAAGTTCCTCGTCATGGTTGGGAACTCTGTTCCTTTACAGTTTCTCCAACCGTCTCGTCTCCAACCACACAAAGACAACAAACCTTCAAGCCTCGGTCTGAGGCCACACTCATCAGAACCCCCACGGGGGTTGCCACGGCGATGGTGGGGTCTGCAGAGCTGCAGGAGAACGCCACGGCTGCAGGAGCAGGTACGAAACCCGCAAAGGCTTCTGTTTCAAACATGTGACGTTAAGAGGAAGTGTTCTTTCAGAAGAACAAACCAAGAAAACCTTTAAAAAAACATTTTCCATTCAAATGTGTGGATGTACAGTTTAAACTTGTTTGAAAAATGGCAAAATAAAAAAATCATGAAATGCTTCTGCAGTTGAGCCTCACAGACAATAAACAGGAAATACGTGACACTTTGACCTCGTTTTACCACCAGAAACTCATCTGGGATTAAAAAAAAAAAAGTGTTCTCATCATTTTTCTAATTTTTTTCACTTTAAATCAGTATATGTGCAAGAGAAAATGTAAACTAAAACCTAAATGTAGAGAATAAATGAGGAAAAATGGGTTAAGATCAGGAGCTCTTCAGTGCAGCTTTGACTTTTCTGCTGAAGCTCCTCCTGTTTCAGCTCCAACACTTCTTTAGCCTGTGCTTCTCCTGGCAGATGGGGGCGGAGCTCAGAAGAGGACGGTCCCGTTTTTTGCCTGGACCCTGCTGGACTCTGCTGGTCTGACTGACGTGCAGCAGCCACACGTTGAAGGTAAAAGTCAAAGGTCAGAGGTGGTGGTGAGGTTTCTGTCGGTGTGACTGAACCGCGGAGTTTGGTTTCAGAGTGCAGCCTCTCCTTTAGCGTGTTGGGCAGCGATGGGCGGAGCAGGCGGGAGATGCCAGCGCTCGGGCGGATGCTGCACTGCCTGACGGGGCGCTGTCCACAGGAGTACGAGATGTATGGCTGCTACTGCGGGCGTGAGGGGGCGGGGCAACCCGTGGATCGCCTGGACAGGTCAGCCCCCTGCAGCCTCTCATATGAGAGTGAACAGCATCCACATGGGAAAAAATCCTGTTTCACCAAAAAATCAAAACACGTTTTTATTTCAAAATGAAATTGAATATAGAGGCCTTTATGAAGAGGAAATCTCCATAGCAACCGTTGGTTTTCTGTCTCCTTTTGGGCTGATGAATGTTTTTAGCAAATATCTTGTTTATGTGAAATGTAACATTTTCCTTAGCAACCAGAGCTAACGACTGCAGTAAAGCTTTTGAATCATTTTAGCAGGATGAATTCAAATATTATGACTTGTTTTATGTTGGTACATATTTTGAGCTTTTTTTGTTTTTCCTAATTATGAAACGTAAAAACATTATACGTTAGAGGGATTTGTACCAAAGGCAATACCTGTTTAGAGGATGTAAGACGGCGTGCTAGTGAGGGTCACGTTTGTTTGTTTTTTGACCTTTTTTAATGATCCATCAAGTATCAGAAAAACATTTATTCTGCAGGTTTTCATCTCTGAACAGGACAGTTTGTATCTGTGAGGTTAGTTACAAAGCTGCATTCTAACCTCCAGGTGGCGCTTTTTAAAAAGACCTAAAACAAATACTTATAATAACAACCAGTAAAAAGAATTCTTTCCATGTCGAAGAAGTTAATGTGTTTAGTATTTTTTTTTCTTCAGGTGACTAACGATGACTGGAGTCCCTCTGCTGTAATGACGCTCTCATTCCTGCAGGTCACATGGTCTCACATAGGGGGCGCTAAACCTGTGCTGCTCCTCTGCAGGTGCTGCTTCTTCCATCACTGCTGCCTGAAGCAGATCAGCGTCATGGGCTGCAGGGCGGAGAGGAGCCTGAGCGTTCACGTCTCCTGCGAGGAGCACAAACCTCGCTGTGAGTCTGATGCTACACAACAACAGCAACAACACAAAGCTGCCGCATCACACCACTGCCTCCACAGGTCAGGGCGCCACTCTGTGCGACAAGCTGCAATGTGTGTGCGACAAAACCACAGCCGAGTGCATGGCGGCGGCTCACTTCAACCACAGGCCGGCCCCGCAGCAGTGCCGGGGGCCCAGCCTCCCCTGCCGCCGGCCCAGCAGACCCCCCAGACCAGTGCAGAAACCCCCAGAGTCCAGCGAGGAGCAGCAGAGCACCAGGCCGGATGAACCCACAAGTCCACCTGTGCAGCCCCACAGGTAAGAGGACACGCCCCCTACTGACAGAGAACAGGGCTGGTACCAACAGGACGTGGAGTAAAGCCCTGAAAACTCGTTTGATTCAAAGATTCTTTCTACATGGAGAAAAATCTCATTTATTTTTATAAGTTCCAGAATTGAAAACTATTCACTTGTGTTCTAAATTCTTAACAAATCACAAACAGACTCTTTAATCACCTCCCGTTCTTCATTTCAGATATTTGTGACAAAAAGTTTCTGTTTGTGTTTTAAAAATGCAGCATTTACTTTAAGTTTAAAAACATTTTTAACTCAGGGGTGCCACAAGGATCTGTACTGGGACCCCTCACGTTTGCATAAAACCTGGGACGCCTATATAGGAAAGAAAAACACACATAAAATGTAATTTTGTTTTTATAAAGACAATTTTGTACAATATTTTTTTTTTCATCAAATCTCGTTTCCTGTATCTCTTCATCTTTTGTTCAGATTGAGATGGTGAAGGTAGTCTGATGTGAATTACAATGACTGCGAGCGTCAGAGGGAACACCAGCTGACAGTTCTGGGATAAAAATGGTTTCTGATTTAGAATTTTAACCGAAGACTGTTGGATTGAAGAGTGACTTAAAATTCTTTAAGGATGCTGCAGCTTCAGCATCAAATTGGGGTTAGATTTCAGCTCACATATGCAGCACGTGAGTGTTTGTTTTAAAGTTCCATTCCGATTATCTTTGTAAAATCACCAGTGGTCTTTTAATTATGACTACCTTATGCTGTTTTTAGAAAAAAAAAACCTATGTTGTAGGGTGCAGAGCAACCCCGCCCCCTCCCTGTATCATCCAGCTTTATTTGGCCACAATTGAGAAAGCTGTTTGTAAACATTTGAATGACCATCCGAGGTCAGAAAAAAATTAACTGAAAATAAAAACACAATCTTGTAATTTTTGATTTGTCACAATAAATCCATTCTGGATCTCCGTAAAACTATATATTTGTGTTTTGTTGTTGTAAGAATAAGATTAACTCCTTCAAAATAAAATGTCGTCTGCAGCGGTGAGCGCTCGGACCAAACAGAAGAAGTTGAATTGTGGGACGAAGAAACTCCTCTTTCCAGTGAGGGAAGCAGAGAACTGCCAGGTCTTGATGGGATTCAGACCCACAACCAAAGACCAGAAGAGGAGGAGGAGGAGGAAGAATACTAGAATCTTCACGCATCAGCAGCTGTAAACCAGTTTAAAGAAGGATTCAGGTCCAACTCCACAAACCTTTTATTCAATCTGAATGTACAGACAGGAAGCTTCTTCCGATGTGGCTCAATATAATTTTCCCTTTAGTGCGGCGCGTTTGTGAGCAGAGCGTGAACAACAGCTGCAGCAGCCATTTGCGTTAGACAAGAATCGTCACAACAAACATAAAGAAGCAGTTTTTTTTCTTTTCACTTAGACTCCTACACATTCAAAATAAAACCACTTTTTTTAAACGCTGGTTTGGTGTTGTTTTCTTTAAGTAGCAGATATAAGGTGATCGATCACCATTTACTGTCTAATCAATGAAAATACTTTATTTTGCAGATGGTGTTTCAGTGAATCTTAGAGCTAAAATTAGTACATTGCACAGATTTAAAAATAGACTCTGACTACAGGTATACATTAAACTGTTTCAATCTCATCCGCAGAATGATAAAATGCTCCACAGTTAAAAAAACAAAAGCTATCAAGGCCTTTTGATCTCTGCTTCAGCAAATGCTTCCACAATGCAGAAAACACAAATGATTTACTGTCGGCGACGCGTTCCAGCGACGCATCAGCATGAACCCACTTCCTAAACTCCTTTAGATCTTTCAGCGAGAAGCTAAGATTGTGGCTGATATGGACATCGGACTGTTTTCCAGCATCTGTGTTGCCAAGTCTTAACCCAAACCAGGAAGAGTTTCCAGGAATGAAACACTGGATTCTTCTCTAAACAAGTCTGGAGTTCATCTGATCATGAGCTTTAGCTCCAGCAGCAATCTCAGAAAAAACACTGAAAGCGTCTCACCTGGCACAGCTCGACCTACAGAACTCTAACTTTTCTAACTAAATATGTAGGTCAAGCTGCGCAGGCTGAGTACACTTCAGACGCCTTTACTGGAACCAAGTTTGCAGACTCAGTGTAAGCCTTTCTGCTGCCATGATGGAAGTTAGAGAATCCAGAATTTAGAAGCCGCTTCATGACCCATGTGACTTTAAGTGCTTTAGAGGCTGATCAGACATTCGGTTATCTGGAGTACTTACAGTCACAATTCTAGGCTAAATTTTGCCTGATTTGAACACGATCTGGAGCATCTTCAACAGATTTCCTTGAATCTTTGACACAAAACACAAACATCTGAAGTCACATTTAGTTTCCATCACTGACTTTCTTTTTCCATCACAAACCTTCATCCTGATCTGGATCAGCTCTAGATTCTGCTCTCAAATTTGAAAAGTACCTGCTGATCACACCACTTCCCCTCCTTCATCACGTAGGCCTAGAATATTCATGTACTCTAAACATTACTGTGATCTATAGGAAGAGGAGCTGTCAAAGTCAGGCAGAAGCTGCTTTGATTGATTTCTAAGCGCTCGTCTTTGCGTGGCGTTTATGTACAAGCTGCTCTATCGATAAACGATGTGTAATTCTGCCAAAAAAACTATGACACAGCAATTTTTTGGCTTTTCCTAATTTTTTTTGTTCTCTGACACAAAGTTCACTTTGCTTCATGGACGTGACTCAGAGACAAAAACAGATGTTTAACATCTCTAAGACGCAAAGATGAGGAAGTGGTTGATTTGACAGGATTTTAGGGACTGACTGACAGACTTCCTGCAGGTTCTCCTCCATGACTCCATCACTTCCGCCCTCTTTTTCTGGAGTGTAGGCCGTGGCCACAGGTGTCAGCGCTGTGCTCAGTAGACACACAGGTCTGGAAACGTCATCTCATAGACGGGGACAGACGGATGTTGAGTGTGTCCCGCTGAGATGGAGACCACTCCGGACGGGCTGGGGGGAGGCCTGCAGGGGGGAGGGAGAAACGTGTTACTATGTACTACACTTTTTTTCAGAAAGAAGTTTAAAACCAGGATGCTGAACAGCTTACAGTCTGCAGCTGAACATAAAGAAATAATAAAAACAAACTCAAAGACAGCCGCATTTCTATAAATCAGAGTTCATAGCAACCATCCACTTTTTTTCATGTCTTAAGATGCTGAATGTTTGCAGCAAATTTCACATCTCTGCCTAGAGCTAAGATTTTCTGGTTTCCTTGACAACCACAACCACAGTACTTACCGCATTTTCCACAATAGAAGAGCCTCAATTTAATAAAAAATTAAATAAAACGGCATTATAATACGGAGTACATACTGATGTGGAAGTGATTTTGAGAGGTACGCTGGGCTCTGCGAGAATGCTTGTTTTTAATGAGTTGCAAACAAGTATGGATGTTATTGGGAATATGCTACCGTGGCTGTAACATGTAACAATGTCAGACTGTTACATGGTAACATTTGTTTTACTGTTATCAGCCTGTTTTTATGAGTTCCAAACATTTCTTTAACATGCTACTAATAACATTGGGAGTTAGTCACAGTTATGTTTGTTTAAGTGCTATGAGTCTGCTTTTCACGAGTTGCTAAACAAGGTTGGTTGTTGTGTGGACATGCTAACGTGTAGCAGTATCGGACCTTTTTTTTCTGTGTTACTTACAAGGTTGGGAAAAAAAGTTATTATAAATATGCTAACATTTCTAATATGGCTAGCATATAGCGTGTTACAAAGAAGTTCTAGTGTTACTGTGAACACAGTTATTAAAGTCTGACTGACTTATCTATGATATAAGTTTGAAAATAGACAGTTTATTAATGGTGCGTCTTAGTTCAGAAAATACACTACCTGATCAAATGAAATGGCTGTTTTGAGCCTTTACAAAAAGCGTTAGGACAGATTGATTTGTTTGCAATGTTTCTGCAGGAAACTCATTTATGAGCAGAAGGAATAACCGCTAACTCTTAACAGTCCACGTTAATGTCGGTGTCATTGTTACACTCAGGTCCGACTTCTATACAGCAGTTTTTTACTGTAACATCATATATCAGTTAATAAATGTAAGTGTTGCTAGCAAACATAAGCTAATGAAAAATCAGCCATGACTTCCCAAACAGGAAAGTTTGGGAAAACTGAACCTGGACTGACGACAACGCTGCAGGACAACTTTCTGGACTGTACAGATGGTTTTTCATTTCATTTAGAAAGCTAAATATTTCCCTGAACTGTTTGTGTTGTTGCCATATCAACTCTAAAGGAAAAGCTGTGGTCGACGGTTTTGATGCTGTTCATTTTAAGTAGAAAAAAAACCCCTCTTGTTCTAAATCATAAAGGGATACAGTATACCATATGTGAAAATAAAATCTAAACATTTTGTTTGAAGCTTAAAACAATAAACTTACCGGATGGTGAGCTCGAAGATCTGCGCCAGACGGTTGTGCAGCAGGTTTGCCTGAAAAACACACACATTTTAAGGTGGAACATTATTCATCAAGTAGCTTCTGGTATCAGTCTGCTTTTCTTTTTTTCATATATTTACCTTGGACTCGCAGTGAGCTGCAATCTCCTCAAACGGAGCTTTCTGGAACTTCTCCATCACCTGACGCCTCTTCTCCCTCTCCTGCTCCTCCAGGCCGGTGGTGTCTGACAGCATGTTTGAATCGGTTCATTTCGGCTCAAAGGTGGAAGGAAAGTTTTTGTGGTCAAGAGAGCAGAAAAGTGCTTACCAATGGCCTTCTTCAGGGTGGCAAAGGTGATCTCTTCAGCCAGCTGTGACTGCTAAGACACAGAACAGGAGCTGTGTTGTCTTCACACATGAACTCATCTTTGATTTGACTGCAGAAGAATCTGACCGACCTTATCTGGGAGGCTGTTAGACATGATGTCCACCTGAAGGGAGATGGTGTCAACAAAACTCTTCCTCCTGGGCAGTCGGTCTTCATCTGCAGGACAACATAGGCAGATGAATCACAAAGGGGTTCGTGAAGCAGCAACAACACAAAAGTCTTGTATCTTAAAGATAAGCTTAATATTAATCCTCTTTTGGGATTTTTATTCTCCTAATAGCTGAACGTGGGGACCTCCCTCATGGAGGAGCTATAGGGCTGCGTCTTTGTGATTAGCATTAGCGTATGAAGTTTTATACGATGCGTTGACGATGACCATTTTCACTCCATGCCATTTTTCACCAAGAAGCTTCTGTTGGCTTTGAACCAAAGAAAAACGGGGGCTCGTCCGGGTAAATGAGGATTAGTAATTTGAAAAATGCACAAAGTATGCTCCTAACTAACACAAACCAGGTGTGTTTCTGGTCAGCAGCCGAGTTAGTGGGACATGCACTAATGCCATGCAAATGTATTTGTTATGCATAAATACTTTGGATTAATGAAAAACTTATAAGACAATAGTTTTGCAACAAAAACATGAGCAAGCATCTAAAATAAGTCCAAGGTGGAACGATGTTTGTCTACTTGATCTATCTATTCTATTGATGCTCGTACAGCTTCAGCTTGCAGCTCTGAGATCTAAACAGCTCTAACATCATGGTAGCAACCCACCAAATGCTCCAGCCCACACATTTCTTAATAAGGAAATCTAAAGGGCTTTTTTTCATAATGCTAAAAACAACAGAATCTCAAAACAGAGTCTGATCCTGATGAGAAAGAAACTTTATGCCCATCTCCATCTCAAAACGTCAACATTAAAACAGAAAATCATCAGTGACTGATTATGGAAATGAGTCACTGTTGTTGATCGTGGATAAGACAGAATACTTTGTTTGTTTTTGTCACATGTAGAACAAAATCTTAATGCTCTTAAGCCAGGGCACCACTCCTAAAGAAAAATGAGAATTTACCGCTAGTTAATTTGCAACTACTAAACAGCGGATTAATTAGTCATTAAAAAACATCTAAATATTTGCGACTAATAATTAAAAAGTTTATCATTTAAACAAGTCATCACAACAAGAAAACAATACTAATTATTTTATAACTACTATGAGGTGAGTCATTCATTAAAATCAATATTTTACTATTAGAAAATAGTGTGAAAATTCTTGAAATGCGTAGTAATAAAAAATACACCTAAAATAATTATATAACAACAATTGAGGTTAAATGAAGCTAATGACCTAAATAGCTTAAGGTCTAAAACATCTTAGAAATGGCTTCTTTTTTAAAACTTGGCTGGCGGTTAGTCCGGGATGCGTCATGATTGGATGAGGTCAATGAAAGCACAATGGGTCTCTGGTCTTCATTAGGAGATGTTAGAGTCCCAGGTTTCCACGAAGCATCATGCAGACTTTGACACACGAACAGCATCAAACTTCAGCTACAACAGTCACGGCTAGAGCAGGTACTCACCACCACACGTCCAGGTGAGATGCAGGTGAACAAAGTGATCAGATTATTCCTCTGTTGTTTTAGGAGCTGACATCAACAGCAGTAAAAACTTGTGAAGAGCTACAGACTAAAGGTTTTAATCCCATCAATGAGGGGGCGGACCGTTTTCTTTTTTCAAGTGCACATCTATGGGTCTGTTGCAGGAAACAGGCCAACTACAGGTAATCTAGACACTGTGTGGTAAAATGTCAGAAAAAGAGGCTCTGCGTCAGGGTTTAAAATGACAGCCAAGACTTCCTGTATGATGAGGCTCCACCCACTGGGACTGGGATTGCTGCTTCTATGTTTTTAACGTAGTTTACATGTTTGTGGATTCTTATATAATTTGTCCAAAGATTGTACAGATTTGTCATTTCAGCTTTTCATTTTAAACTTTCACAATTCAACTAAAATGTAGCAGTTGTACACGAACAGACTCTGACACACACAAACATGAATGATGCTCACCTCTACAGTAAGCATGCTAACTGCACAACACATTTCTACGTGCCAACATCCACACTGACACACTTTCAAAAGTAAAACACACATTTTTATGTCATACGGATTTCTCTTGCTTCCGAAATGTTTTTGGTTTCGTAAAGTTAAGGACTTCATAACGGTCAAGTCAGGGGTTTGAACCCTGACCAACTGTGTTAAAACCACACAGCTACACACTTTGTTTTTAAGAAATGTTTGTGAAGGACTGTCTGCTTTGACAGCAGGAGGTTAGGGCTCTTAGATCTACTCTTAGAAAACAGCGCAGGAAACTACATCTACAGCTCTACTTCAGTCAGTTACCTCTGGACGTCTGCTTGCACCTGTGGATGATTTTACCGACAGTGTACAGCACTGACGACAGGGGGCAGCAGAGAAGACAACCAAGATTAATCATGTTTCTGTTTTATGTCTTCACTTCAGAAGGAGAACCCTTGCAAGAATAAAGATGAACTGGCCTGTTCTTTGATGAGCAAACATTTGAAGGTCGGGAGAGATTTATTCAAGAAAGGAGAATTCATCTCACTAATTAGCAATTCTTTGTTGTTCTGGTGAGAATGCAGATTACTGATGTGACGATAACTGTGGAGGATTTAAACTCCAAACTGTCTTTGGTGGAGTCTGAGGCCTCAGTTGTGGCTTTAAAAGTCACTTTTCTTTCATAGAAGATTCAGTATTTATCCCAAAGACCTTCACTGATCAGCTTTTTCCACTGATTACGATTAAACTGAACCTCAGTTATGTGGGTAGAAATGGGACTTTATCTAAACTTCCTTTCATTACCCAAACCATGAACTTGAGTGTAATGTATACCTCACAAAATACATTTTTACATAAAAATGTCCTTACTTATAAACATACAACAGGCAGCAAAGTGTTCTATCAGGTTTCTTTGTTGCCAACTATTACAACTGCTATTTCAGTTCTTATGCTGATTGGATTCCTTCTAAAACTTTATTCCACATCCTCACAGCTACTTCTTATCTAAAGCATGATATCTGATCCCAAGAAATCCTGGACCACGACCGCTGAAACCAGCTAGTTTGAATGTTTTTGATTGTGTTTTCAAGCATTAAGCTAAAACCTGTTTATTTGTACCTTCTGATGTTTCATAGATTTTAAATTGACTTTAAAAGTAGAGTTGAAACAACAACGTTTGTATTTATACACTTTAAACTCAAAAGAACACGTAGAACGGATTATTTAACCTGCCAAAAAGACAATTATAATCTAAAACCCTCATTTAATTTGTAAATATTTATGTTTAAGCAAATCCAGACATTTCTGTCACTTTGCAGAGATACACAATAGAAATGTGTGTTAACATCTGCAGCCCCTCCCCCCTGAAAAGTAGCTGAGGTCATACCTGTGACCTGGGGAATGTACGGGACGGACAGCCTCTCTGCGTTGTATCCCGGTCCTGCCAGACACTCTGCAATGTCGGCTGCCTGAAAATACAGATGTTTGTCCTCCTTGTCCAGTGATTCAGGAAGCCTGGAAGAAAGCAGGAATGAAGCCAGATCCAATTATCCAGCTTCACCTCTTTAAACTTTTCTGATTCATCTGAAACCAAATTTAGACGCAAGAAACGTCCGGATGAGATTCATGACGCCGTGGCTCAAAAGGCCAAATTTAGCAGCTGCAGCTCATGAATCTTTGACTGCTGAGAGTGTTTTAACGAGGAGCTCTGAGATCAGAGATGGAGTCTTATAATCTCATAATCATCTGCGATCAGCAGATGTCCGCTTTTTATTCCAGATGGAACTCTGAGCCGCGGAAAGATTTCACACGAAGCTAATGCAGAAAAACACCAGGGAAGAGTTTGTAATAAATTTACTTCTACAATTATTGAGGCAATCCACTTTTCCTTTTTCCCTCTTTTTATCTTTAATAATTACTAATGATCACACATTATCGTTTATAACAGCGGTTAGTTCAAAGAGAACTCCAAATGAAGGCTGTTTTTGAAAAAAGGGGTGCATAAGAAATATCTAAAATAATTACAAATATACAATAACAGTAATGAAACTTTTAAATTATCAATTTTATATGACGTAAAATAACCACAGAGAGTCTGTTGTTTAGATAAATGTGTTTACGTTTCCAGGACGTTTGTATGTAAAATGTTGTGTGTGTGTGTGTAGTATTTTCTTTGCCCTCTCTTGCTTCCATGCATGTATGTATGTATGTCAACTGTAGCTGGTGTTCATTTGTTTTCTCTGGGCTTCCGTACAGGATGTTTGAATCTCAATTGGAAGCACGGTTTGCTTTGTCCTCTCTTAGCTTCTGTATGTGATGTTTGTGTGTCAAATGTAAACTGTGTTTGTATTTGTCCTCTTTGGGCTTCCGTACAGGTCTATGACAGTCGTGTTTCACACGAGAACCTTAGCACTTACGGACACTTGTCTTTGAAAATGTGTTCAGGCAGTAGAAACGGAGCTTCCACGCTTCTCATTTCAATGACCTGACGACAAGAAGAGCAGAGTCAATGGCGAGATCTTCCTCTGAGGAAGACAAGTGGAGCTGGGCGGCCTAGCGCCGACTCGCCTTGCTGACGTGTTGACAGAATGGAGGGTTGGCAATCATCTGACTCAGGAAGTTGAGGTATGCCGCCACGGACGCCATGATGCCACAGCGGATAGTCATGGGCATGTTCTCCTCGTTCACCAGACACATTTCCTGCAGGAAGCGGAAGAGTCAGGCCAGCTTCAGAAGCAAATGGTTGTTTCTTTTTACAAAAGGAGCAGAAAATCACCTGCAGAGCGATGGACAGTCGGATCAGGTCGATCACCACTTCCTCGTTGGCCAGCTCGATAGTGACGATAGCGAGGGTGGTGAAGAGCAGCTCGAAGTTTTTGTGGTTGTTGTCCTCTTCTTTACAGCCCAGGTAGATGTGACGGTAGAGCTGCTGGCCGTGCTGGAATGGGGGTGAGGTGGCAACCATAAAGGTTAACAGAGTTTAAAAATAAAAACTGCCAATCAAGAGAAGGATTGCTCCAATACAAACTGAAATTTTAAAAGTTCAGCATCAATGAATGCTAAAAATCAACTAAAACAAAGTGTACGCTGATGCATGGCGTTATGACAGAGTCTGAGTGTTGGTCAACATCAGAGCGGCTGTGACGGTAAATACACCAGCTAAAGCTCCAGAACAAAATGGATAGAACTTTAGTGATCAGTGGTTTGGAGATCTGATATAACGGCTACACTGGGGTTTAAAGATGGATCCTAAAAACACTCAGTATGTCCAACTTCACAGTTTTCAAGTTTTACTTCTAACCTCATCACTGTGCTATAGACGACCACGACTGAGATGGACCGTGGGATCAAACACGAGAGCTTTCAGAGCCACTGGTTACTGCCTGAACAGAGTGGATGGCATTTGGAAAAAATAACTAGTAAAGTAGAACCTTATCATCTGCATACATGATTCTTAACCGCTAAATCCTCTTGGAGTCAGATGGTTATTGGAGCCTACCCTAGCAACCGCTGGCCGAAGGTGATGTACACCCTGGGCAGGTCAGCAGTCCATTGAAGCACCACACCATCACACACACTCACATTCACATTTTGGGACAATCTGAACACTCCAATTAACCTATGAAGCATGTTTTTGGAATGTGGAAGGAAACCAGGGTGTCTGGAGAAAACCCACTAACAGAAAGGACACGGATGGGATTTGAACCAGTATCTTCCCACTGTGATTTGTCAGAATAACTGTTCTTGCTGCTTGCTGTCGTCTTAACTTTTTCTTTCTAATTCCATTTTTTCATGATATTTTTTTCTTTTTCGCAAGTTAAATCCAGAAGTCATTGAATAACAAACTGACCAATCAGATGCCTCAGTAAAAGCAAGGGATGCCCACTGGCCCCACCTCGAATGTTTGATTGTCAGCTAATGACAGCTGTGGTGGTGTGGACGAACAAGCTCACTCATGACTGGCGACTGTAGTTCCAGTAAAAACGTGAGTCAGACTGACTTGGACCGATCGCTGTCAACTGGTTTCAAAATGATGGCGCACGTTTCAGGAACCAATGGTAACGGATTGGGCTTTATTTTATGAAAGCTGGAGATGAGGTGTTTTCTATGGGTGTCGTCAACACCTTCCTTTGTCCAGTGATAATACATCAATGGGCTATACTCAGGTTTAAAAATGTGTGTTCTTACCTGGAGCGTCCATAGCTTTGGAGTTTCAGTAAGCTGAGCTCTCAGCATTCACACTTATATGTTTGCAGAAAATAAAGTTTTCATCTTTGCTTTTTGTTTCATAATCTGCAAGAAATTTGGTCATTTCTGTCATAAAAATCTATTTCTACCGTTCTGGTAACCAAGATGTACTTTTTTTTAACATTACCAATAATCTGTGAATTAGCAGAACAAACAGCCTCATTCTAAACGCAGTACCCCTCCCCCCTCATTGCTGCAGCTCGCCTCCTTCACCATGAAGGAAAACAGCAAGTTATTGTTCTGCAAAAATGCAAATGCCAGTGAAAAAAATTAATTTAATTAAAACCAAATGGCTCCAGAAATAACAGTTTCAGGGCCTCTGCTGCAGCAGGCGCTCTGCTCTCACTGAGGTGGGGGCGGGGGGTCGTTGGACAATGAGGCGCGCTGACTTCTGCCCGTCGCTAATGAACCTTGATTAGATTTCATGAATGCTCTCTGGCTGCAGATCTGTGGAGAGTGGCTGGAGGGGTCGGGGGCTGACGACTGAAGCTCAGGTGTGACTCAGGTGTGAAACTGTGAGGCTGCTGTGGGAAACGTGTTGGAGGTGACCGGGCCGCTCGCTGTCGGGGTCAAGAAGCTCCAATACTCGCTTAAAAAACAAAAGTGTGAGGGCGTTCAGGGGCAAAGCACTGCCAGGGGGAAGCTTCTTTCATCTGTTCTCAGATATTTAGTATATTTAGCTGAAAACTACGACTTGATGTTGAGGTGAGATGTTTCAAAAGGAGCATCTGAACTCTGTCACTCTTTTTATTTTTTTACACTGAAGAGCTTCTGCTCGTTTGTGATGCTTTGAGGCTGAACTGCTGTCCTCCCCCTTGAAACATCTTCAACCTTCCTATAGGGCGTCCTAAACCAACAGAAGGAACTTCAATATGTTGAGATCAGCAACATCCACCCAGAAAAATAACTTTTTACCTTCTTCATGAAAGCAACGTCCTGTTTGGAAATCTTCTCCCTCTTGATCTTCAACGCCGCTACGTTTGGTATAATTCTGAAACCAACAGACAAGCTTCAGATCTCAGAGCACCATCAGAAATCCCGATGATCACTCTTTGATCGTCACTCTACCTGATGCCGCGGAGCTTGGCTCGGTTGTCATGGCGATCGATGATGTTGTGCAGGATCTCCAGCACCAGCTGCCTGAGTTCGCTGTCCTCCATCAGGGAGATAGAAAAGAGCGGATCCAGGAAGGAGGGCGGCAACGCGGTCGACATGGACTTGGACTTGAAGCCGGATGTTACCTGCGGAGTGAGGTGACGAAGAGTTGAGCAACCGCATCACACTGGACAGTAATTAAGAAGAAACACCTCTGCTGAGCTGAAAGGTTGCATTCGCAATTGTCAGAATGTCGACTTTTGCTGCTATAATTGACTTTTTTGGGGGGGTGGGGAGTGGGGGGGGGTCCACTTCCTTTGCTGTATGTATCCCCCCAAAAATGACTGTCTTTACTAGTCGTACCAGTATCCAAACTAGTATTAAAAAAAAAAAGGTTGTTTGAGCTAATTTAGCATTTATCTGTAAATTTAGCATAGTTAGCTTAAAATCAATCCAGTTAGTAAATCTTGTAGTAAATTTTTTCCCAGTTGCCCTATATTTTTTCTTAGCTAATCAAGCATAATACATTATAGACTATATCTTAGGAAGTTTTGCAAAGCTGTGCCAAGTAAATGTCGTCATGCAGCATTGTTTAAGGAGATAACTTTGCAGTTGCTTAGCTTCATTTAGATTAATTTGTCAACCAATTTCCTACAAAACACAAATGTTGTATTTAGCATTGAGTCATTTCATTTGCCATTACCAGCATTTTTATGAGCTATCCATTTTTCTTTTAACTCTTTTGTCTTTTTATGTTAAAGACTGTGTTTGATAAACATTGGTATTTACTTTAGCATTTCTAAACATTTATTTTATTTCCCCGACTTTGCTGGAGCAGAATTTTGCTTTTACTTCAGCCCTTTTAGCTTTGCTAAGGGTTAATAAGCTTCATTTGTTAGGAGTCATTTGTTTTTCTTTGTTGATTGGATATTTCACAGGAAAAAAAGAAGAAACTTTTAAACTTTTAGTGTGTTATTTTTGCTTGAAACACTTTGTCTATTTTTCAGGATCAGAAGTCAGACCCATGAGTTTGCTGTATTTCATGTGGTCTTCCTCAGGCAGTGATCACACCTCACAGCTTTAACCTTCAGCTTGAGGAGCAATTCCCAACATCTGAGCTCCAACACTGCGGTGCTGCAACAGTTTGCACGCCGATAGTTTTACAACACTGACTGACAACCCCACTCCACTACCACTCGGCCTAATCTGCAGCTGCAGCGTTCATTTATACATCAACCATTTACCCCCTTCCAGCTGCTCAGAGCAGGTGGCGGCGAGGACAGACGGCTGTTATAAGGCTGCCCGAGAGCATGCACGACCCACCGAAGTGCACGACACAAATGAAGCCAAGAAAATGAGGAGGTGCTGGTGCCACATGCGTCTCCTCATTCTC
The DNA here is from genome assembly GCA_036245035.1 of Adrianichthys oophorus. Taxonomy (NCBI): domain Eukaryota; kingdom Metazoa; phylum Chordata; class Actinopteri; order Beloniformes; family Adrianichthyidae; genus Adrianichthys; species Adrianichthys oophorus. The sequence goes on along the minus strand of BSAI01000012.1, from coordinate 29,660,998 downwards.
CCCAAAGATGAAGATGCTCTCAGTTTCATTTAACCACGAAGATGAAACACGCTCATGAAAACGTCGACCAATTTTAACCAAATGAAAACAATAATGTCCATTGGATGACTCAGCGAAAGGTCACCTCCCTCATTACACAGCGACATTTATGATGATCTGAGGAAAACAAATGAGCAGAGCATCGTTCTCACCATGATGAGGGAGCTGAGCAACATGGTCTGGATCCGTTTGGTGCCCCGATGCCTGAAACAAACACAAACATGTTAGGACCACAACTGCAGACAGAAAACAAGCCGCTCTGCTTGAAGAAAATGAAAGTGAGAGGAGAGTAAAAATACAAATAGAACTCTGTAAAGTTGGCATTTCATATTTAAGAATGCAGGGATGTGAAGTCAGATGTTTGAGGCTTTTTCCATAGTGTGGGTCAGCCTGGAAGTCACTGAGGAGGTTGATGAAGAGGAGGATAGTCTCCTTTTGGTTGGGGATTATTTATAAAGTCACTCCTTAGGTCTGAGGGATTACCTGGACTTTGTCATTTCCTTCATAAGTTTGAATGAGACAGAAATGAGCAGCATTTTAGAGTCCCACTTCAACTATAGTTTTATCTATTGTAAAATCACATAAACCTAAAATTTTATTCTTTGTTGTAAAAATGGTTCATTACACATTTGAGGGGTTTCTGCAGAAAAATGAATTACTTCTTTTCCAGACGGAATTTTCTGTTTTTGTATGAATTTATGTCTAGTATGTGAATACAATATGGAAAAAATGACAAAATAAAGTTAGTGTCACACAGGTGAGCTTGTGCTGATTAAAATGTTACCAAATAAGCAAGCACGTAGCCTTTCAAATTGAAAATACAGAGGCAAATTCCAAAGTAGACAAAAACTGAGTTTTAGGCCTTAGCTTCCAGAGGGTTAACAGCTTTAGCTCTAGTGCTGATGTTCTTTGAATTACCATAACTCCTCAACCATTTATGCAATTGACATAATTCTAGCTGATTCTGTCACGGAGAAAAGTGGCTTTGTGCTTTACATTAGTAATGAGTTGCATTCCGGTACAAAGCTTTCCTCTGAGTCAGAACCAGCTGATTCCCGTTGATCTTGTAAGCGGTCAAAGAGTCTCGGTACGTCAAAGAGCGAGTGTTATTTAAGTACAGTCTGTGACGTGTCAGATGTTAAAGGGTTAATACCAGCAATACAAGTCTATGATCTTTTCCTTTCATCATGATTACAGGATGAAAACACTTGAAAAATGAATTTGACTACAACAAAGTAAACGTTTTCATTGAAATAGCAAATGTTTTATCTAATTTTGATACTAAATGAACTAAACTCATGGGTCTTCAGTTTATTAGCTCATTAGATTCCGGTGTACGATGAAGTGTAAAAACCCCACAAACAGTGAACACAGTTACTGAGACTCATTCAGGGCTTATTTCTTATACTTCCTGGAAAATAAAAAGAGAAGTGATAGTGACCCAATCTTGACAGTGTCCAGGGTGTGGCAGGGCGTGCCGTACACGGGCACCTTCCCCATAATGAACATCATGACTTCAGCGCGCTGGTAGTCTGGCAGGTTTCCTCCGAAGAAGCCTGGAAGGACGAGAGTCAAAGAAATGCACTTTGGTCTTTATTCGTAGACAAGTGAAGACTGAATGACGACAGTGGCAAACATACCTATAGTCTGGATGATGGCGTTTTGGACGATGCGCTCTTCGCTCTCCTTCCCGCGCCCAGATGAAACGCTGCAGGCGGAGTTCCTCCGGGAGCTCTCGCCCAGCTCGAAGTCCACGCTCATCCGCAGGTGTTTGAGCAGAGTGTTGAACACCTCCAGCACCGTGGGACCTGCCATCACACAGCAGATGATTACACCAGATCAGGAACAACGGCTGGTTCTGCATGAGCGGCTTCTAATGCAGCTTCAGAGCTGCGGCAAGGCGGCTGACCCCGACCGAAAACTGTGAAACCGTGCTCAGTTAAACAGAGCATGAAGGGAAAGGAACACATGCTTGTCCTGCACAGTCATAGCGTTACAGTTGTCTTAACTCTTTCTGTCACACGCCGCCACACCTCGGATTATGGCACAGTCAGTGACTGCCTCAGGCTGTGAAACTTCCAATTATGTCAAAAACTATAAGAAAAACTAGAACAGAAATGAGTACGATTAACTTTAGAGCACTTCTGTGGATTCAAATGAGATGAAGTAGGCTGGCAGACTCCGACTACTCCCTTTTTCCTAGAGACGTTAGGCAGTCTGGCCACTGTTCCGACACTAACTTTAAAACAACTGCTCAAGTGCAGTAGAGCTACAATTTTACAGTACACGCAACACCAGTGAGATGACATCTTTATTTGAAGAAGGTGGCCTTTACGAAGGTGATGGCCCATAGCAACAATAGGATTTCTTTCACATCAGCAGTTAATGGATATGTGCACACATTTTCGTGACTGTAATTGAAAGCGCATTTTAACTGTAAACTGTTAAGTGTTGTCAGAGCAAGGCTGTGATTCTCCACTTTAAACACAACAGTTAGTGGAAGATGTGAGTCGAAATGGATCACCAGGTCATCACCAGTTGATCAGCTTTTTACTGATTACTTTAGTTGTGGTCAAACTCAGGTAGAAGTTTATCAGTTTAAAAAAAAACCTTTTAAATCAGCCATTGTAAAGATCATCCCATCTACAGCAGCTAATCAAGCTCTCAAGAAAAAAAAAAATTGAGATCAGGACTCAACTTTCAGTTTTCCAGACAAAACAAGCTATGTTTTAGAAAACAATATTACTTAATGATTACGAGTTATTAGTTAGTTATTGCGAGAAAACAATCTGAAAGAAAGTATTTGTAGATGCAACTGTTGACTGTTTCCAAGTTTGCAAGTCATATGAAATAAAGGTTTAGAGAGTGCCTGTGGTTAAAACTGACAGTGGACTGCATTTGTGTTCCGGTCTTTGGACATGCCTGACCCTAAAGTAAAACACAAATACTGGCATAACATTTAATTAAAAAGAACAAAACTGGATTAGATTAGCTTAAATGACTCTGAAAGCCTTATTTGAGTGTGGAGAAGAGCATTCTTCCTCAACGTCATGACTTAATTCATACCCAACATGTTAGAAACTATCACAGAACAAAAACACAGACGTCCCTTAAGGAGCCTTCTGGTTCTGTTTCTATGGACAAACACTTTGCTACTTTCACTTGTCTGGACTGTTATAGTCTACAGAAACTGCTCTACAAACATCCAACACGGACACAAAAACCATGAGCAAAGCCTGCAGCGCCCACCGTCCCTCACTCCACCAAACAGCAGCCTATGATGTCTGTTCTAAAATCTGGTTCTGATGGAGGCGGGTTCTTCCTCTCCACTGGAGTGTCTCCTGATGTTGAGTCTAGATGTCGTCTTCTACTGATGCATCTGGAGGCTTCTCCTGCATCTCACAGCTTCTCTGCTCCGCAGGGCTTCCTGTAAACTGCAGCAGACTTGGGGAAACCCTAGGTATTTCTGCTGACTTCATGTGTGTTTGTTTGAGGGAAGGAGCAAGGAGTGCATGACTGCAGGTGAAGCGTGTGCTGTTGGACTGTTGTAAGAGATGCAGGTGGGAGGGGGCTCTGCAGGAGCTGCAGCGTCTGCAGCTCAGGCCACGTTCGTACCGTACCAAGCCACAGGTTGGGAGGATTGTTTTCGCTCTCAAAGCTGATGGCGTCGCTTCTCCGGGACTCTTGGATCATCCCTGTTTGTTTTTCCGGGCAGCAACGACACAAAAACAAAATCAGCAGAAATGATTTCATTCCTAAAATGATTAAAACCAAACACGACTGCTGATCATCTCAGCCTGGAGCAGCGTCTTGTTCATCTCAGGGCGACGATCTTCACGGCGGTTTGATTTGTCCTAATTATCACATGCAGACGCTCCAGCATAGAAGAATCACGAAGAAGCAGAACTACCCGGCAACACCTCAACACCTGTTTTACTCTGGAATCAGTTGACATTCTGGTAAAGGTCACTTCCTCATTTTACAGTCACCTCATATCCTTTATTTAAATCTGAATAAAACATCTCAGACTGAGAATAAACCAGAAATTCTGAAAAGAAAAATTAAAAGTTACTTTCTTAGTTTATGATGTTCACACCAAGCCTAATTTTCGCATTCAGTTTGAAGGTTAGGTCAATGTACAGACGTGTCGAGACGTACATCGAGCACAGTGTTCTAGCAGCAGCACATTTTGGCTCCACGTCACAATGTTTCTAGAGTTTAAAAATCTGAACACTGCTGAGGAATTTGCGTCACGTCAACCAATCAGGAACTCAATTTTCAGCCCATGATGTGTTGATGACATGATCAGCGGAAGCTGATCAGAGCTGTTTGTTTCTTTTGAACTTGATATTTTTTATATTTAAAGTGTGACGATGATTAGTTAGAAGTCCCTCTAATTTTATTCTTATTTTTTCTCTCCTCAGACTAATGCAGGACAGCAAGTCGTCAAACTGGACTACATGTATTTAATGTATATTAGATACTCAGACATTCAGTCAATGATTCAGTGCATCAATAAAGCTAAAAACTTTTGACAGTAGCTCCTCCCACAAAAGGTTTAAGAACAAGGTTCAACTGCAAATTTGATGCATGTCAAAAGAGAGGTGAAAGACACAAATCTGACTGTTGAATCGTGATTGGTGTGAACGCAGCATAAAGACTGAGCTGAGTGTCGGAACATAAGAGTCAGATTGAGAGGATGTGGTTGGTTGATGAAACAACTGAGGTCATGTTAACATGTTTCCTCTAAAAGTTTGAATTTTTCTGATCACTGAAGCCGTAAATATTATGTGTTTGAACTTTTTTCCCCCATCAGGGACTGGTTTTAAAATCAGATGTTTGTAAAGAAAAGATGAAAACCATCAACTACTAAACTGATCAGTAATTGATTTATCTTAATCATCAATTATTGATTGCTTTGGGTGTAAAGTCATGGATAAAAATGCCAACTCTGTATTAGGAGATGAAAACAAACTAACCTGAACAAAAGGGTATAAACGGAAAAAACTTTGGTCTAACTTGGTTGCTGATCTTTCAGAAGAATGTCTCTTTAGTCTGCTTCTCTGTTCTTCTGAAGATAAAGAGGTTTATTAATTTGAAAGTCAGAGGACTAACCGCTTTTCCCATTCCTGGTTTTCCTGTCTTGTTCAGTCCATTTTTGTGAACTGTAATAGCACCACCAAAGAGCGGCTGTAGGAACTGTGCAATGGTTTGGTCCGCTCCCGGGAGCGCCGTGTGAGAAACCAAACCCAGTGAAGGCGTGAAACCTCCCAGTATCCCCCTGCCTACACTGGCAGACTCCATCTCCCGTCTCAAAAGTACTGAAGCCGGACTCACCCACAGAGCCTTTGGCAGCGATGGCCACAGTCTCCAGTAGGACCTGGACGATACCAGCGCGGACGCGGGGCGTGCTCTTGTTGTTGGTGTCCAGGTGGTTCAGGACCTGCTGGATGACGTGGTGCGAGTGCTGAGCCTGCACAACACAGACAGGAAGTGATCCTCCACAGATTCTGACGCCCGACGGGCCGGTTCATCCCAAAACAACACCTGAATTGAGATGAAAGGCCTGGACGGCAGATGAGTCGATGCCTAAAGACTCTTGGATCAGATTGGATCTGAACATTTATGTAAAGTCATCCATGACCGAAGAGCTTTAGTGAGGATCTGGTTTGATTTAAACCATTTTAACTTCAAAAAAGGACACTGCAGCAGAAAGAAGTGAGAAAATAAACATTTCCAAAATGCTCCTAAAAAGAAAAAGTGACACCACACATCACCTCCTGCTCCCATGAGCAAGGAGATAGATGTTTTCACCTTTCATTGATTTCTCTCCCTGGGCCTCAACACATTGACAACAAAAGACATTGAGTTTTCCCGATGGAGAGCTTTTGGGTGTCTGACCTCAAAAATACTGCATTTGACTAAAACTTGGCTTCACACTGCATTTTTAAAGCCAACACAGCATCGTTATGTTGATCCGACCTCCACAGTCGGCTGAAGGAAACTCTTCTCTGAAACTGAACTGCTGCTCGGTGAAAGAGATCGAAAATAAATTTGCTGAATTATTAGAGAAAAAGAAAGCAACAGAAAGTTTAAGACTTTATTCTGCTGTATTTAAAAGGCAAAAGCAAGTTTTAAACTGTAGTCTACTCAACTGATTTTCTGCAATAAGAGTGGGAGGGGCTTTTAAGGAGACATGAAAAGAATCAGTTTGCAGTAAATTGCTAACAAAAGAAATTCCTTGAACTTTTTTTTTTTTTTTTAAAGTAGACTTTAAAAACCATCTGTCACAAAAAAGCTTTTAAGCATGAAAGTCTCTTGAATACACCTTCAACTTAATCCGGATGACCTTGTGAAGAAAGTTAAGTAGAAAAAACTGGTTGAAGTGATGCTGAACTGTTGAAGCTGTAAGTTTGATACCAGTAAACTATTTTAAATAACTCAAGCTTAACTTCTGGTATTAAAAGGTTTACAACAAAAAAACTGAATTCCAACAGTTAAAAGTCAAAGTTGATTTTACCTGGATAGAGTACATGATAATTCTGAAGCAGGACACTGCAAAATCATTGGGATCCCACAGGTGATGGTTGTCCAAGTGACTGAAAAATTAAAAAGAAAAAAAGCAGTTTTTACTTTAAAGGTCAAACATTTTGAGAAATTTACAAAATCCTCCTCCTGTTCCTGAGTCACCATCAGTGTGTGAATGGGCCTGTGACTGTAAAGCACTTTGGGGCTTCAAGGAAGTTATAAAAGCGCTAGACAAGCATACACCTTTTACCATTTCCTGCTTTGCACTTGTTTAAATGTCAAACTCGATCTACTTGCCTTTGATACACAATCCCTAAAATAAGCTTGAAGATCTTTGAATCTGCACAAGAGCTCTACCTCCTCAGGTGCTCTAATACCGTTTATCAATGAATGATATTTAGCAGACATCAGTTCTGCAAGTTGTTCCACTGAAAAAGACAAGTTTGGTCTGTAACGTTCATTATAGAAACACTTCAACTCTTAGAGACAGAGGGGGGAGAAAAAAAAGAAAAAAAAACAAAACAGTCCAGGAAATCCCAACACGTGGTTTTGAAAGTATTTATTTGCATAATGTAGTAGAAAAGAAATGTTTAGTCAATAACAGGTAGCAATAGTTTGTGAGGTAATCCTGGTTGTTTATGAGAGAGGTCAAATGCTCCTGTAAATCCTTACCAGGTAACTACTGTAGCTGCTATTGTGGTCCATTCTTCCATGCAGATCTTCTCAAGAGCTGTGATGTTTTAACGTTGTTGCTAGGCAACATGCACTTTCAACTCTCTCCACAGATATAATATAGCTGGGCACAAACCGCAAATATTAATTTCTGCTCCATGATCAACTTTCAAATGATTGACATTTCCCTGAACGCCACTATCAAATCTGATTCCCTCGCTGTTAAGAGTTCAACCTGGTTCAGCTTTCATTGCACCTTCAATGGATGTGGGTTTTCCATGTAGAACCCGAAACTGGTTGTAAAGGTTGTGCATCTACTTGTGAACGCAAGAGTTTTGAATGCTGAAGTCTTGGTTGACCTATGATTGGAAGATTGCAGGTTGGATTCCTGTCTTGCCTGCCCGTGTGTCAAAGCGTCCATGGGGAAGATACTGAACCCCAAATTGCCTCTGGTGGAAGGTTGGCATCAGTGTTCAGCAGCACAGCTTGCCATCAGTGTGTGAATTGTTGAGTGGATCTGCGACTGCTCAAACACAGATATAATTAGATAATGCAGAGGAGGATCAGTTATGAATAAACCACAGAAAAGCAGGAAAACCAAAGGAGGAAATCTGACACATCCCACCCCTGATCCCTGCCGGAAGACGTACAGATCAGAACGCACGAGGTTGCCGGCTACAAACCAGAAAATAAACAGGCGTCACGTGGGCGTAAATAAGACGGCGTGATGGGAGAGATTTCCTCGTCTCTGCAGGAGCTGATCTGGAGCCTGCAGGTAAAATAATCAATAAAGGTATTTGCTATTTCTGTCTGCAGACGCAGACTGCAGCTCAGACACCCACTACACACCAGCCTTTATACAACAGAGGAACAGTCATGTGATCCAATCACACTTCACTTTGGTTTACTTTTTACATGCAACAGAAACGGGATCAACACATGGAACTCATTTTCAGACTTCTGGATGTTGCACTGAGAATTCATCACCAACCTTGTGTTTTAGACACTGATCAATAAAGATTTAAGAAACATTTTCAGGAAATCTTCAAGTTGAGAAAAAAACTGAAACTGAAGTCAGACCTGAAGGGCTGTTCTGTGTCCAGGCAGGAAAAAATAGAAGTGAACAAAAGAAAAAGTATAAAGAGGTTATTTAAGGTTGCAATGACGAAAAAAAATACACAAAAATGAATTTATTATACTAATCAATAAAAAAAGTAACAATGAAGGCCTTTGGTACATTTTTTACATTATTATTGAAAAATAGAAGTAATAAAAATGTATTTACAAAACCTTTAAACTACAACATATTTTTTTTTGAAAATGGAACAAAAATGTTTTTAGTCTAAAGTTATTATTTTTGCCTATTTAAAAATAAGACCACTGAAAGTGACTTAATATAAAATGATATTTAGAAATATATTTTTGATGGAAAACAATTAAAAAAAATATCTGGAAGAAGACAAAAGCAACAAATATTTTTCATGTTTTTAAAAGTATTTTTGTCGTATAGAATAAAAAATAAAAACCATATATGCTGCAGGACAAAAAAGATTTCAGTGAAACAGAAGAGTTTGATCTGTAGTGTTTATCAGAGATCCACTTCAACAGACATACAGGGAAAAAAAACTTCTGAATTCATATTGTTTAATTTTTGAAAAGCTTATGTTTATGATGATGCAAAAAATAAGTATTTAACTCCAACAAACAAACAAGAATTCTGCAGCCCTTTAACTTCTTCTAACTGTGCTGTTGTCACCTGTTGAAACTGGTCATCTTTATGAAGGTGGATTCATACCAAAAGCAATTCGCGCGGTCAATTTGCGTGTCCTCCAGCCCCTCCTTTGCCGCGCAGAGAATTTGCTGCTCGCGTGGCCAAAAATGTGTTCCCCTAAGCTCGCCGCCTCGTTTGCGTGTGGGAGGAGCTAGCAGCTAATGTTTTTAGCCAGGTTGCTACATGGAGCTGCGTCTGTTTATTTCATTTACAAAGCATGGGGGAGACAGATGTTTAGAGATCAGGTTTATTTATTTTAAAAAGCTCTACAAAACATCAGTGATCATGTCTCCAGGTTCATGAGAACATTTAGAGTCTCCCTTTAGCTCCAGTGAGCTTCTCTCCTGCTGCTGTGTCTGATTGACAGACACTTCTGCTGTGTTTCCGTCTATCTGACCGAGTTCAAATGCTTACTGTCGCGCATTAACATGAAAGAGCAAAAATAAAAACAAGAATAAAATTTTTTTTTTTATCGTTTCAATGAAAATAAGAAAAACACAGTTCAGGAGGCCTAAGCAGACTGCTTTCCCATCGAGCAGTGGCCCTCTGTCTGGCCGCGAGCTCCTCTCCCGGAAGCCGCATGGTGAGCGTGTCCACTACAGCGCCATAGGCCCTGTAACAGACGCTCTAGAGTGAACCCGCCTTCACCCAACAGCAACCGGGACGGCATCTGGGAAACCCCGCTGCCTCTGCACTGCCGGCACTAAAGCAGGTTAAGAAAATGAATGAAAGTTCAGGAGAACTATGGATCGATCCACCATATTGGATGTTTTCTTCCTGCTGTCGCTGAAAATGTCATGTGTCCAAAGTTGAGTTGCTTGATTGGTTGAGGAGACGCAGCCACCTCCCAGAGTTTGGATATATATATATTTTTTAACTCTGGCCAGCCCGTCGGCCACTCAATTTGTGCTGCAGAACCTCAATGCGCATCTAAACCACTGACTTTGGCCGCCTCCGCTGCGCGAATCGCATTCGGTGTGCAAGCACCTTGACAGACATCTAGCCAGACCCTTTGCCTTAGTCACAACTGCCCTTACAGGTGGATACGGGCTGTCTGCCAGCAAAAAGCCTGTCCCCTACAGGCGACTCGCTTACATTTTAAAAAAAGGCCTATATCATGTTATTCTAAGCCTTTCAGAGTAAACTATATTCATATGTATGATAATATAAACTAAAGAACACATCTGTTTATATAATGAGTTATTTTGGCGAGCTTATTTTTTTACCCGTAAGTAAGACGGCTTAATCTCTGAGGATCAGTCTTTTGCTTCTTATGAGTGCCGTCCATTCCATGACGTCAACCTAGAGCCGGCCTCGGCAGCGAGCCGTTGTTTATGCAGAATAGGTGCAAGAGGAACCACATCTTCTCAGAGTAGATGTTAAAATGAAAGCGTTTTTGGTGATCACCACCAGCTCAGAGAAATAGTGTGTGTTAGCCTGGAGGTGGTGCCGGCAGTGCAGACTCTTCCTGGAAGGGGCTGTTCTCACTTGTCTACGTCACAATGCATTTTCATGGGTTGGGAAAGGCTGGTGCTCAGAGAGCCGGGTTTTAGAGGAATGCTCCGAGATGTTTGAATGGAGAACTTTGTTTTTCATAAGGAATTAACATCATAATATACTTAAAAGTTAAAAAAGTTGATTTTGCATGATATTGACCCTTTAAGTTTGTAGACCGCTCAACTGTGCCATATTTCTATGGAGAAGAATGAAGCTTTAGGGTCCACTCCACCCTGGAAGGCAGTATGCCCTTCATAATAAGTACAAATTTTAAACAGCTGCTGTTTCCATCTGTTTGACATCATGTTTTAACCATCAACATCACAGAATGTTTTTTACTTTTGAAAACGACGTGACAACAAGACAAAATCTGTTTTTTTAAAATTGAGATGACATTTTTCTGTGTATGCATCTTTGTTGGTCTCATTTGTTCCTAAACGCAGAAACGTCTTGTCACCACTGCTTTAGCAATTTTAGAAGTCCACAGATTTCCCTGCGAGGACTGTCACAGCTGCACGGAAAAAAGATGATCCTGGAGGACATTCCAGACATTCACAGCTTCACCCTTAACACTGTGGTTTCAAACTTCATCCTCACAGTCAATCTGTGAAGAGAAACTTCCCAGAAACACTGAACCAGACCGGCTCACAGTTCTGACAAATGTTGTGCTGTCCTTTTTGGAGAATTAAGGATCTGCAGGAGGCCGCCTCCTCTTTCTCATAAAAACAGACCCACAGAGACACCTTGCTGGTTCTAGAAGGGACTCTGACCTGAAACCAGGACAATCTCTCCATCCAGACTTCCCGTCTGCTGCGAGGTGAAAAGTCCAACAATTTACTGTGACTTTCAATTTTTATCAAGAGATTTCAGCGTTAAGGACCTATCCTGATGAAAACACAGTAACTGTACTTTAGCAGCGTCTTCAGAATCTTGGTGTTCTGGGCAGAGTGCATGTGGTAATTATATCATGGGGTAACTCCTTACTGCACCACATATAGGCTGTGCATGTGATACGCAAGTGCCAGTAGGATGTCCACAAAGACTACAATCGGATCTTCTAATTTTCTCATTTCTAACAGCTGCACACAAGAAGCGCACACTTATCACAGCTCCTTTTGCTGTATGCGGGATTTGATGTATGATCTATGCCTCACCCCTGCGTCTCATCTGCTTCATCCTTACTAACCTTACGTGTTGTATAAGTGTTCATTACAATCTGCCGCCCGCAGCATGCCCATAGAAAAAAAGTGCATGAACATTTTTGCTCTTTGGGTTCACCGAGCGATCAACAAGCTTGATATTTCGTGCTGGTCGCCTGTGATCCCTGTGCAAGCTTGCCTATTTTGTTCCCCGCAGACTGCCCATATTACCTTGAAGGGCAGTTGTGACTAATGATTCAAAATATACTCCTACTGCTGACAGGCAGAAAAGCCTTGAGCGCAAGTCGACCCACTTTGTGAATGCGGAGTACCGATTGGGTTTCAGGTACTGATTGGAAAGGGACAATTAGGACGCTCTAGCCTCAGGTGAGAGTGCTGACAGGTGTGAGGGGGAGATGGATGTGTGAAGGCAACGTGAGGGCCATCAATGCTGCCTGAAGCTCCAAATGTATATATTTTTGCGTTTACTCTTTATAAAGGAGTACATTTTCAAGAAAAACGAGTCCAATATTGACGGAGTGATTGTAAACGATCACTGTCGGCCTTTCAGATGGATCTGAACTATTATGTACTGAATTCATTTTATCCGTCTAAACCTGAAGGAGTATGAGACTGAAACCTTCAGCTAACAGGATTATTCAGTCTGAACTCCCATAAACCAGCAGCATGTGAGCAGGTGTGACAGAGGAGGAGGATGGAGGAGCAGAGAGCCAAACAAAGGAGGAAAGGAACAAAAGAGGAGAGCCATAAAGACGTTTGGAAGCTGCTCGCAGGAGAACAATTCACCAAAATGACGTCAATCCAAACCCCGAACCCGCACCTCCCTTCTCTCTGTTAACCCCAATTCTTTCTATTTATAGCACGACATCGCTCCCCCTCACTCCTCCTCCCCCGCAGGAGGAGAAAGTGGTTTCATCCTCTAACAGAAAAGTGTCTGCTGCCGTTTAACGGACAGAGAGGGTTCTGCTGACGGTGATTCGGAGAAGGATTCACCTCAGCGCTGTTGACGATCTTCGGAGGTAAAAGACCTGCCTCTAAAAACAAGCCACGCCTCAAGTTCTCAAACATGGAAACGAGCTAAAGAGAAAGTGAAGATGTCAAATCTGTCGCAGATTAATGGTTCTACGAAGAGGATCAGCGACTCTGACTGCGAGAATCTATCTGACAAACTTTGCCAACTCCATCCGTCCACATGTCATTGGGGTGTCACGTTTCTTTCGGCACACTGAAGCGCCGCTTTCATTAAACCGGGCTGCAGATGTTGGAGTGATTCAGTTCTAAGGCATTTATGGTACAAAGCTTTCCACTGAAAACAGAAAACTTTCCACACGCATCACTGATCACATGATCCCTGATGGACGCAACCACAAGACTGAGCAGATCTACATGCACAACAAATGTCTGATCATCACCTGATTGGTTGAAATGTTTAAAGAACCACATAAACAGAGTAATACAATGTTTGTTAGCTGAAAATGACAGTTTTTGAATTATAGAAATCGGATTACCGCATGTAGATTTATCCCAGAAAAGACAACATTTCCCAGATGGTGCACACCTTTTTCCATATATAACGTAGTTTAACATCTGCATGTGTGTAAACAAAACAGAAGATGGAGATCCAGCTGAAGGTTCAAAGGAGGTGCTCCTCCCACTTCAGACTAAACAAAGGACCACAGTGGTGTTCCCATATTAGCAAAGCTAATGCTGCAACCGTCAACGCAAAGTTAGCCAAAAACAGCTGCAACTTTGAACATTTTGTAATTTGAAATGAAAGAAAACCAAAAATAAACACGGCCAGAAGCTGAGCAGCGATGGCAGCAGAGGTTGTCTAAGTTAGTTCCCACCGCATGTTGTCAGTGTCCTGCACGTGCAGAACTCTTTCACTCACACCTCCTTATAATTTTATTGATAAAAAGTGTGTTTTTTGTCTTTAAAGAAGAATAAGAATATTGTATCTTCCAGCCTGCAGTGGATGCAGTCTATTTAAGCCTTTAACACCAGAAATGTTGCTGGCGACACCTCAATAACATGGTCTTTGACATACCATAACTCTAAAATTGTTTAAAAGATCAATGTGAATGAGCCGATTCTGATGTGGAGAAAAGCAGCTTTGTACCGTTATGCAACATTTTATGTTAACTAGCGTATCTAATCCCATGTCGTAAATAATGGCATAAAGCCACTTTCCTCTGCAACAGAATCAGCTGATTTACATTGATTGCATAAAAACTTCATTACTATAAACTGTTGCATATTAGTGCAAAGCTGCTTTTCTGAGCCTCAGAATACATTGGAATTATGTTAATTGCATAAAGGGTTGAAGAGTTACAGTGGTCAAAAGAAAATAAATACTGGACCTAAAGCTCTGGTGTTAAAGGGTTAAACTGTTTTTTACTTAATTCAGCAAACAAACTCTATATGAGGAAAGCTTTAAAGTAAAGCTGCTTCTTAAATCAGACAGCTCATTAACTGGCCAGGAGTCTGCTGAAAAAAAAACAAGTCTGCTTATGTGTTTATGACAAACATACTAAGCCTGAATCAGTGTGTAGAAACAGTGGAGTGAGGGATGAACAGAGGTTCAGCTCCACAAACAACCTTTGAGAAGAAGACTGTTCATACGGAAATACACAATAACCTAATTCACTTCTTTTCTAAAATAAAACTTGCCAAGTTAAAAAAAGCAGAAAATTTCCCACCCCCACCCACTATAACAGAGTAAAACATGGGAACCCTGAGGTTAGCCAATCAGAAAAGACAGTGTGTCAGCTGTAGATAGACTAAAGCGAGAGGAGGAAAGATCAGTTCAGGGAAAAAACTGTTTTTAAAATATGTAAATACCCATGTAAACAACTGAGCTCCTGCAAATACCTACAGACAGAAATAGAATAGTTATCTTCTCCTACACAAACAGTTTACACATGAAACTGCAGCATTTCATACATGTATGATTGAAGGAAAATGGATTTAAAGTCAACTGAAGCTTCGGAAGCTTTTCCTGAGCGTGACAGCACACTCAGCAGAGTAAAAAGAAAACTCTTTTGACCTGCAGTAGTGCAGTTAGCCGGTCTAAAACTGGAACGATGGATCAGAGGAGCTCAGAGTCACGCTCAGGAATGAAAAGCTCCAGTCTGGCCTGCAGGGGGCGTTAGGTTCCAGTGAATTTGTAAGCGTATGGGTGCCAGAGTGAACGACACTGCAGCAGATTTCAGCTGCACTCAGTTCTGGCTGGAGGCGAGACGGAGAGCGTGTCGAGTGTCACGCGTGCTAAGTGCTGCCTGTCAACAGAAACAACCACGATTACTCTACAGACGGACCAAAGGAAGGGCGGGAAAATCGCTGACAGCATTCCAATGCAAGCAAAAAACAACAGAGGGAACAAATAAAATCTACATGGAAATCCTTCAACACCAAAACCAAGAAGGTTCCAGGTTTGAACTCCTCTGAAAGCCTGGTTTTGAATTTTGATCAACAGGAAAGGAGAGAATTTTTCCAGAGAACGATCGGACTACGTCAAACCTGACAGGAAAACAGGGATTTATTTTTGAGTCAGAAGGTTTCAAATCTACTTCAAGATTTCTGGGCCTCCACATTTCTAGATTCCCAGATTTGTGTTTTCCAAAAAAAAAATCACTTCATTCCATCTCCAAAATTCCTTGTTTTTCCAGAATTCCCTGACAATGCACCAACCTCCCTTCTGTTACACTGATAGGACTATTGCTATCTAATGACCCCTTATGTCCTTCTGACAACCAGAAATGCTACTTTCCTTTTTCTAGTGGACATTTCTAAACCTGAATATCTCCCAACCACTGCATACTACTGAATTAGTTCCATTTGGTGTCTTCTGGGGAAATTGGAGCTTTCCGATTATCCCATATGCGTAGGGGTGCGGCTTTGGGAATTGTAGTTTCTCGTGGATTAAAAAAAATTGAAAGGACATTTTTTTTCTGGTAGTCAGGAGGATATGGAGAAAGATTCCGACACAGATTCATTTGGTTGTTTTGCTTACTCTCCATGTGCACGTGTGTCATTGTTTCAGTTGATTTAGGTTTTTCCCCAGATGTTCTGGTGGTATTTGGTTTTATTCTTCTCCTCCTTGTCCACTCAGCTTTGCAAATACCCCAGTTGGTTAAACCAATCAGAACATTGAAAGATCAATCCATGCTGATGGGATCATCCTGGACCCACCTAAATACCACATTTGAGCTGATAGACTGAGTCTGACTCTGCATTGACTATGGTTTCCATATCCTGGTTTGATTAACTTAAAGAAATTAAATTGACTGCATATAATAGGGTCTATATGATACCAGGTTACAGCATATTGGATAAATGTGCAGCTAAACTGCAAAGGCAGTCTTCAAACATCCCACTGCGGTGAAAATGTTCTCCTAAAGTGTTGCTGGGACTCACAAACAAACAAGAGTATAAGGTGCAACCCTTTGCTGCCTCCATTCTGCCGTGTAGAAACACATTGGGTCAAAGAGACCCTCAGCTGGCCTTGGTATTTGATCGAGTTACCGCCTCATTTATAGTCGGTGCAACCAACAGCGGCGGTGGCTTAAAACCCAGGAGACGGTTCCTGGGTGGTGGTGCAGCACTGAGTTAGAGCGTCAGCCGCCCGTGTGATAACAGAGCTCGTTCTATTTCCTCCATGAGCGCATACAAACACAGACGCGTGTGAAACATGGAAAACGTTTATCTTCGACAGTGACAGCGGACACGTATGTCATAGCATGAAGCCTTCATGATGACTGATTTATGCACAGAAACCTTAAAAAATAAGTTTATTGAAACAGTGCAGGTTTTGGTAATCTGGAAGATCACAGCTCTGAAGGTCTTAGATCGGTTTCCTCTGGAGATCTGAGCTTCATTCCACCACATCACGCTACGAGTTTTTTTTGTCAATTTCTCTTGTGAAAACCACAGACATGCTTATAATCTGAAGATTTGACCAAAGGGGATAAAGGTAAATAAAAAAAGGACAAGGACCCCACGATAGCCCTTGGGGGCACACCAGAGGTAACTGGAAGCCATTGAGAGTTGAAAGATTTTAACTGACAGTGTCAAAAAAAAATTTTTTTTTCACCAGAAACTTGGTATTAGTTTAAGTATCAAGTGTTTTTTTGTGTGGATTTAGCGTCTGTGGAGGTCTCAGTGTGAGTGCAGCTCAAGTACTCACACCAGCACAGGCCGGACTGCGTTGTTCATGTTCCCGTACGCCGCTCGGCCAAGCAACTCCCGGAAACAGTTCTCAGCCAGAACGGCAGGGTACTCCTCTCCATCCTGCCCTGCCCCAGAAGGTGTGCTGGGGTGCCCCGCCCTGTCAAAGACAAACCAATAGTAATTCAGTGTCATGGGCACCTTCATGATTTAGGAGAAAACACCGAGGACATCATCTCAGTGAACAGAGAAAAAAAATCCAGTGTTTTGTAGAAATAGCAATTTGATGAGAAAAAAAAATGAAAAAAGGCCTTTAGGAAACGAGAAAAAGAGGAATGATTGAGAAGAATGGAGGAGCATCAGAGAACAAGATGAAAAGAATCAATCAGAGCAGCTAACAAAGGGAAGAATCAAACGCAAATATCGACCCTCCTGAGTCAGAAAGGTGGAAGAGTGTTTCTGTACCTCCGAGGACCGACTGCTGCAGACTGACTAAACTGCTGGTGGTTTTTATCTGCTTCAATGCGAACTTACAGACACAAAGTATGTTCTATCCTGGAAAAGAAGCTCTTCTCAGCGGGATCAGAAAATTCCTCCAAATGTTTTATTTGGAGTTATCTTTAGAGCAGTAACTATCAGATACTTTTTTTTAAAGCGCCTGGTTGCATAAAAAAACGTCTCCCTCTGTGCTATAAAATAATGCAACAGTGAACCGGCTCCCCAGCACTGAGAGCGGTCACAGATGGACTGGAGGCTGCCAGGTCTCAGGAGAGAAACAATGCAATTACTGCCGACCCACACAGCAGCTTCATGGGAAATTAAACGCTCATCGCTTGTTAGGAGAAGGGAAATGAGAGACAAACTGTTAACAAAAGGTGAAACGCTGTTGCTGCTCAAGAATGTGGGCAGAGAAGACTTTTTAAAAGTTGGTTTCTTTTGAGCATTAGATCTTATTAAGCAAAAAATACTGGAATCTTCTTTATCTTTGTCTCAGGAGAAGCCAACAAGTAGCATTCTAGAAGGAGGAAATGACCTTTATGAAGTTCACACAAAGATCTCGTTTTGGTAGATTTGTTTGCATGAGCGAGAACAGGGACGTAAACAGAAAAGAGCTTTCTTTGATTCTACTCAACTTCTGCAGCCCATCCATGTTATCTCGGAACTGGATTGATACTTTATTATCAACAAAATCGTGTATTTATGCACCTTTTTTTTTTTTTACTACAGCGGTTTCTCAATATTTCTCAAATATGGCAGAAGTTGTGTTCTCGCAATTGATAAAATCCAAAAAGTTGCTTTTTTTTAAACACAATAATTCTAGATGTTTTAAGGCTGTAAAACAACACACTATATCCATTTTTCTCAGACCGACATGAACATTTTCACACTTTTCTCTCGTTTAAACTCTCAAAGTTCAAACTTTAGTAGAAAAAAGTTCAGTTCTATAGAATGAAACTTAAGATTGGCTCATGGTTGAAGATTTGCATAAATTTGGTAAACTGAGCACATTCTCTAAGGAGACAAGGCGCAGAAGAGATTGATTAATTGACAATGTTCTACAACTAATCACAGAACGCAATAGGCTGTTTAAAAAAAAAAAAAAGAAACTGGGTCCGCAAAAATGTAACCACATTATGGCGAAAGACCCCTGCATAACAATCATTGGATTATTATGCACATTATTGTGAAAGTGTGTAAATGCACCACTTTTCAGCTCTTTGATCTAAAGATAATTTTATCTGCTAGCGATTTTACTCTGGTCCTTCGCCGGTGGTTTTGTAATGTCTCATAATTTCTCTTTCAGAATAAAGACAGTATCTTTGAAATGAGTGGTACTGAAGGGTTGGGTGTCGACCATTGACTGTATAAGAGAACTGGACCAAGTGAGTGTGATGATCCCCATAGAAAGTGACTTGCTTCCGGTTCTAACGAAATTATGTCAATTTAGTCGCCATTTTTTTTGCATCGTCGACGCCACCACGTTGGAACCTGAAATTGTCAGTGAGCAGTGATTGGTCCGAGTAGGTCTGAGTCAACATCTCTATGGCAACCACTCTCACTAATCAGGAGTGAGCTTGTTGAAGTCCAGACCCCTACCACTTGAAAGCAGGCTCGGGAGAATCTATCAACCGTTTTGAATGTGAGATCACATACTTTTATTGAGGCAGCTGACTGGTCAATTTATAACACGAATAGGTTGCACTACAGAAACCTGTTAAAAAAGGTAGAGCAAGAATGGTTATTCTGACAAGTAGAATGACTGAGTAACAGCTGTTTGTTTCTCAATAGAACTCTATGGGATTTTAAGATTTGTTTTTGTTTGTTTGGCTGACTGTGGCTGGACTCTGACAAACACAATTCCTTCAGCATATTTTCTGTGAACCCTGATGTTTCTCTTTTCTATGTGCTGAGAAAACACTGTTCACAGGAAGCCATCTGATGCCTGTTGTGACACTTTTCCTCAAAAGCAGCTCATCTTTCCCAGGATTAGTTCAGGAAGAAGAATAGAAATGTCAAGGATTGTGAAAGACTGATGTTATTGGCCTGCTGTTGGAGTCCATTTTTGGAAACAAGGATAAGAAAGGACCAAATGACAAACGCAAATCGGTTCAGCCTGACCACCTGCTTCAATTCCTCCACATGTCCAAGAGCTCCTCTGTTTTGGTGAGGAAGACTGAGCAGGAGAGGAAACACACGCACAAGGACACTAAAGCATCTAAAAATAGCTTTGTGTTCGCATGGAAACCACACAAATGAGACGAGGAGCAAGAGGATGCGACAATGAGGGCGAAGAAGAAAGGAGAGGTGTCTGAAAGAGGCAGATGAAAAGAGCCACAAAGACAGAGATAAAAATAAGTGACAAAAAGGAGAGGCTGTTCAGGTGGAACGGAGGAGAAAGGGGAGAAAATGAACAAATACAACAGCAGCCAGGACTCACAGGTGACCAGGAAGGAGGAGTTTACACCAGAAAAACACGCAAAAAACCTGCTGAACTGTCTTTGTTCAATGTCTCGGCTTCAGTGACACCACATTATTTGTTTAAAGACTTCTTTTCTGGCTTCCAAACAGCAAAGACTGCTTTTATTTTGGTAAAACCATTTTATAAAGATTGACTGGATTTGGCTCAAACTACAGCAAAATCATGACTCTGCCCCTTCAGCTGAAGAAACTTCTGCTCAGAATCCCAAAACTTGGTACAAAAAATAAATTTGATAAGCTTAAAGAAAAAATCTATTGGAGATGAGATCATTGCAGATGGTGCCACCAAAACTGATGTAATCCATTTTGAAATAAGGCTGTTTCCGGATGCACTGTACGTACACAGTGAAGTCACAAGTTCCTACTGTTAAAGTTAAAGTCAAGAAGCAAGCCTTTTTACATTTGTTGATTCTAAAGTCATTAAATTTACCACTTGAGTCCAAGTCATGTGACTCAAGTCCATACCTGCTTTTAGATTTCAACGTTATTTTTATTCTTAATATTATTGTTTTATTTATTTACTGAGTGTTGACACATCTTTATGAACAAAAAGGTAATTTTAAAAAACTTTCCAGTCGGTTCAAAGTCATTTTTTTTTTAAATTGTGGCAGAAAGTTTCATAATGCAGGAAAACTAGCTTGGCTCCTTGGACAGCCGGGAGAGCTAAGCCCAGTGCTCCATGCATAATTGATCAGGTGGAAAGTTCTGTGCTGAAGCTTGCCTCATTAATAAGGTCACCTCCAAACGGAAATAGCTTCTACCTAAGAAAAATCAAACATTTGATGGAGATACCGCTCCACTTTCAAGCCAAAAATAATGGGTCACAGAGAGACACAAACCGCAGCAGAGTTTTCTGCCAGTTCTGCCCCCTGAGCACAACACAGAGGAACTGAGCGAGTGCCACACCTGTCCAGCTCGTCGCTGTCCTGCATGTTGAACAGCATGGAGGGAATCAGCTTGTCCATGTGCTGCGGCTCCCAGATGATGGCTTGCAGCTCGTCATTCACAGTCTTCCTCACCACACCTTGAAGACCTTTAATCCCAGCCACACGGATCCTGACGAAAACACACACACAAAGGCTTAGACGATGGAGGCGCATCCAAATAAGTTCCACCACCTTGGCACAGACTGTTGGCTTTATGGGTGGAAAATTGATTTTTATTTTTGCTTTTTTTTTTTTTGTCTTGAACACTATGACACTTAAACCTAAATTACTTAAATGCAACACGAAAGGAGATTTGTTGATGTGAATAGAATGTTACTTTACTGTGATGAGTTAGCATTTCAAGCTTCAGTCGTAAAATAAAAAAGTCACAAATATGCTAAATCCATTAAGAAAATTCTAAAACAGCAAAACCAGTATTAATGCTAAAAAGAGACGATAAAAAAGGGGAAAAAACTAAATGATGACAAAATACAACTATTAATGTTAGAAAAAAAAATTAAAATGACTCATCCAGCACAAAAAGCCAAAACAAAAAAATTAAAATGCTAAATTACATGCTAAAAACGGAGTGCTAAATTATCTAAAATTGAAAGAAACGATAATGAAATACCTGAAAGCTAAAAGCTAATGATTAGCAAAACTATAGATGCTTCATTTAATAATTAATGTAAATTTAAAAAAATTGTGTTTTTGAACATGTGATTGCAAAAAACACCTAAAATGACATGCTAAAAGGAACGTGCCAAATCTAAATTTGGACAAAACAATCATAAAATACTCCAGAGAAAGCTAAGAGTTAATGATTAGCAAAACAAGAAATGTGAATCAATGATTAATGCCATCAATCAATTAGTACATAGCAAAAGATACCAAAAGTGACATGCTAAAATCCCAACAATACAAGCTACATTTGAATCAAAATCAACAGCATAACTAAAGTTTTAGGAAGCAAAACTACAAATTCCAACACTGAATGCTAAATGCTAATTAAAAAAAATAATGTTGCAATTTTTAAAGAATGTTTAAAAAGAAGATTCATAAGCTTAAACCATGGATTATATTGCTAACTAATGTACAGAAAGAAGCAGAAAGAACTGAAGTCAAGCCAAAGTTCAAGGTATGCACCAGGTTTTCCAAAGTCTGCAAAAAGTTCAGCCTGATATTTCCTTAAACTTAGTTTTACGATTTTCACCTTAAGTTTGTGGGACCACACACAAACACACACACACACACACACACGCATACACACACACACAAACGCACATCTCCAAGTCTTTCCGGTGATCCAGACAGCGCAGCCTCCATGGAGTCTGACAGCCGGATTATTCTCGGGAGTCCGGACCAATTAAGGCCAAACGAGGCTGCCTTCTCTTTTTAACTGTTCCATTTTGGGCACAAACGTCTCAGAGTAATAACACAACAAACAGGGCAGGTAACCCCAACTCCCACCTAATCCGATCTCTGCTATAGAAATTGTATTAGAGGATTCTTTTTCACCTCCGGCATCTCGCCACTGAATGGAATAATGAAATACAGAAGGGGCAGAAATGCAGTGATATCCATTTGGCAGCAGAGAGGTAAGAAGAAATAACTGGAAAGCAATCCCAGGATGTCCTGACTGCCACGCCACCAGCCAGCGGACGACCAGCATGCGTATTCCCTCATACATACAAATAGAGACAAAGGTGAGTTTTTATGCACAAATATCCTGAGCGCTCAGAGGGCTCAGCTGCTGGAGGGAGAGCTTTGCAAATAATGTCAAGCTATTTTCACAAAACCCAGCCTGAAAAGACTGTAGATACTGTTTTCATATGCCACTCATCCACATCAAAATGAATTGGGGCCATTCAGGGGTAGATTTGATTTTTTTTTTTTTTTAATTATGCAGCTTAACAACCAAGAAAGACTTTTCATCATTTAATACTAAAGAGATTTTAACAAGCACATGCAAGGACTGGCTGGAGGGTTGCATATTTGTGGGTGCAAATTCCAAAGTTATGGAAAAACAAACAGTGAAGAGTTTCCTGCACGAAACCAGAACAAATAACTGGCTAAAAGGTAAACGGAAAAGCTGTGTCACAAGATTAATAAAAATAACAGTAAAGTGTCCAGTAATGAGCCCAGAGGAATCCCTAATGACATTAAGATGAAAGTCTGAAAATATTTAGTTTACATTTCCAGCAAATCTAAACATTTTTGTTCTCTACATAATAGCAGAGTAACTGTTCCAAAAATGTGAGTTTTGTGGCTTAAGTTTGGAGGTTAACTTGAATTCAATCAACAATATATATCCAACCAAAAACTTTGCACGGTTCAGCACATCTCAGTGTATTCACACCAACTAATAGGCTTGTTATCCTCATCAGGCTCTAATCCTGCAGGCCTGCACTCCTAAAGTCTCTGAAGACTGATGTGCACAACTAATTAATGGTCTTTCCTTCTTCACAGATTAGTGCCAACTGTTTATTTCTTCTGGGACAACGTCTAACAAGATTACAAATGTTTCCACAGAGTAAACTCCTCTGTTGCTAATGGGTTTAATATGAGTCGTTTCAGCTCCGATTAATAAAACCACAGATCATCTAAAACAGGATGACAGAGTGATTTGCTCTAATATGATGAAGAAGGACATGTGACTGACTAAGACTCAGATTTACCACATAAAAAGAAAATATTACAGAAATCCGTTTCCACAGAAAAGCCAAATATCAATGAAAAGTTTCTCTAAATAAACACTTTGCTTTGTATTTTTAGGCCACAATTGAGTCAAATTCCAACTGGATTTGATCATTTAGATGTACCTCATAACATAATTATAAAAGGATGAAGACTCTCTGGAAAAAATAGGTTTTTCAAGTAAGTGAAGTGAGTTTAAGGATGTGCGATTTTTTGGTGTTGACTCTTAAAAAAAGTGTTGGTTGATAATATCTAATGTGTCACAAATTCATTTCAGTGACTGTTTTGTTAAGGTGTTTAGTAGCGGTGTGTATTGGCAAGAGTTTGGCAGTATAATACGTATCACGATACACGTGTCACGATAGTATTCACATCCCGATTTAACTCAAGACAGTACCAGGGACAATATTTTACTGGTTTTCTAAGATTATGACTTAGAAAAAGACTTATCTGAATATGAATACACCTTTCATGTAAAATAAATTGTAAAATACATTTTTATTAAAGTATCAGAACATTAGGTAACTTTATCTCGTATACAAGTTGATTTTAACCGAGCAAATTGATGGTGGTTTTTTTTTGTGATTTAAGAAATATTTTTTCAGCACTTGATGTCTACTTTTCACAACAAAATATTTTTCAGCATAGGAAAAAACTCACAAAGATTAAAAGTGCCTTAACCAGTAATGTTCCATCTTTTTAGTTAAGACAGAAAAGTGCTGTTTATTTCCAACACTGCTAAATGTAGCAGAACTGGTCATTTTAAACCTGTTCAAGGACCTGAACGGTGATTGAACAGGAATTTCTAGAAACATTTAAATGTGATGAAACCAAAATCTGTGTTTTTATGTGCCATCAGTACCAGCTAGGCACAGCCTTTCAGTTCAGTGTTCATCCTTAGTTAAAACTGAGTTGTAAATGTCTTATTTTGCTATGTAACAACCCCCAGGCTCATGAGTTCATATTTATCACAAGGTGGTTTAAAATCTTGTTGTTTTGCTGTGGTTTAGAGCTGCTCAAAGAGGCTTGGTGTGGTGTACTGCCAACTAGCAGTCAGGGGTTTAAGTGGTAAACAAAAGTAGGCCGATGATCTACAGGTTTGCTTATAGATAAATAATTAAATATCATCTTGGCAGCATTTGAAAGAATACATGTGTCACCAAATGAAGTATCGTGATATTTCACTGAGTGGATACTTTCTTACACCCCTAGTGTTTAGAGTTGACAGTTGAATTTCATTACAGCTGGTACTGACTGTGCACTTTTTGGGTGTTGGGGTGGCTCTGACTCTCCATCACCTCTCTCAGCTGCTGGATAATTGAGAAATGAGCAGCCAAGGAAGACGTGACAGCAGAGAAGGTTGTAGCCAGTCAACATTTTTGAATCTTACAAGGACACTTTTGAAGCCATTTGCCACAAAAATGGAGATTTGGACCAAAAAGACTTATGCAGGTAAGAAACACATTTAGCTGTACACCCAAAGTCTCAAGGTTTCAATGAATTGTAACAGAAAAGTTCCTAATGCTGATAATTACTTTTAATGCAAATCCCTGCTGATACAAACATAAAGCTGAAATTATTGCAATTCAAAAATGCACAATGTTGCTAAAAATATTGATTTTGGCAGCATATGAAGATGTCGTCCATCAACACACATGATGTTAGAGACATCCTCTAAATGGAGCCTATGCTTTACAGAGAACTAAAGAAGACCGAGCAGTCAACCCTACAGAACTTCACAGGAACTCTACATAGACGGGCCATAATAGAGTTTGAAAAGCAATAGTGTGTGACAGAACCTGGTTCTGGTTTCAGGATCTTCTTGTGTGGAGTGGCACATGGCGCTGAACTGGGAGACAAAGAAGTCATATCGGCGATGGTAGGACGGTGTGTCTTCCTCAATGTTGGCAAACTTCACGAACTAGACAGAAAGAGGGAGAAACATTAACAAGAGAAATATTGCAAACATTCTGACAGCCAAAGTCTTATGTACAAAGACAGAGACCTGATGAAAGAAAAAGATTGTAGAGTTCCAGTTAAGATAAACAAAAACCTGACAGACAAGTTTACAGATGAAAGCAGGATTTTTGTTTGACATAAGTACTTTTGCCTGGACGGAATCTCAAGCTTTGTTTAGAAAACAGCTGATCTTTTTTTTTTTCTCTCTAAATCTTCCAGGACGTAAAAAGCAAAAACATCAAAATGCCAAAAGTTACTAAACCGACCAAAGTAACATTTGAGCAATTAAACCCATATCTTTTCAGATCAGGGATGTTTGAGATTAGCAAACATGAAAGCCACAAAACTTTCATTTTACTTTCTGCAGACTGGCTTGCAGGAGTCAAACTTCATCCTCCGTCACTAAACAAGAGTTATTGCAGGCAGAAGGTTTCAAACCAGGGACATTTAAAAGTCCTGACAACAGCGGTTCACTCCTGAACTGAACTTTAAGTCCAGCTTGAACCTCTCTGTCTATCTGGACTTTGTAAATACTGTTTGTGAAATGTGTTGAGGAGCCACAAAGGTTACACCACTGTTAGTTTAGGGGTTCTGCTCCACATTTCCATTGTTTTTATTTCAGGCTTATTTATTAGAAGACTTGTGTTATAGCCAACCTACATAATATTACAAGCACATATTTGACCAGAGTCTGAGGTTAGTTTACTGTTTAAAGCAACGTCAACACTGTTAACTTGTTATTTATGTATTATGGTTCACACTTTTTACTTTATTGCTTATGAAACACCACAGTGCCACTTTAATCCCCAGTTTCTCTTCATTTTGTTACATAAAGAACATGTGGATTGTGGGTGTTTTTTGCTGAAGATTTTCACACATTACATTTTGATGTTTTGGTTAAAAATATAGAAGGATACTCAAACAATTTTAGTATAAATTAGTATCTTAATGGACATTCTTTTTTCCACGGGCATGCTAGGGCCAACAGACAGGTGATAGCGAATAGACAACACGCAAGGGTGAAGTAGGTGAGATGAAGGCACGTCGTACGGATTTTTCATTTCATTCAACCCCTCAGATTTCTATGGGCTGTGCAAGCTGGTTAGTGCTGTTCAAGTGATAAATGTTAATTCCTTGCTGTGCAGCCTTACTGCTGATAGGACTACTGATAGGAATAAGGAAATTAGACGATCAGAGTATAGCTTGTGTGGACATCCTTAGGGATCCTTCGTGCACTTATGTATCACCTGCTCACCCCGTGCATGCAGCCTTTGCTTACTAGCAGGCAGAGTGTGGAGTAAGGTTACCATACGACAGCAGATCTTGTATGTCTTAAATGCACAACTTACATTAATCTTCAGCATACATCAGAATATGGTTACTGCACGCACAAAAATCGTACGTTCCATTTCCAATGAGCCTCAAGGGAACTGCAAGACACACCTGCACTCCGCTTAAGATGCTACTGTTCCTGTCTACAAGCGTTCACAGGTCTGGACAACCTAAAAACCTGCATACTAAAGCTTATGAAGCACACAGCCAACACTGATGTGAGGATTTTTGTTTAGCGTTTCAGTTTCTGATTAAATTTTTTCTCATTTTCAGCCTAAAATGTTTATGTTTGTGCATCCCTAGTTCTAGTTTTGTGACATACCTGTAAAAGATATTCCTCCTCTATTAGCTTCTAATTAGCCAGTAATTTTGGATTTGATTGAACACCTGACCCAGGTAAGCTGCAGAGCGAGGATATCTGGAAAACCAGCAGCTCTGGAGGACCCGCCCTGCTCTACAGCAACACATGTTTCCAATTATCCCATCATCCACTTAAAAAGAGAGTCAAATGATCAAGTGCTGAACTTGACAGGCATTTTCATTCAGCAGCCTGAAATCAGACCCGGAAACGGCTTTTTCACCTTTGAGCTATTAGGAGACAAAAACAGGTGTTCCTCTGGGTCTGTCGAACAATGACATTAATGTGACTAAAAGCATATTCATAATCCTGCGTGGTTCTGGTAATGACAACCATCAAGAGAACAGGCCCTTTCTGTTCAGCCTGTAATTTTCTCGTTCCAAACAAGCATGGAGTGTCCTCTGGAGAGGCCTCCTCCCACTCCTCCTCTTCCTCTACCTCCTCCTCGCATTCAGCTGGCGTTTCTCACTACCCTGTCATTGTCCACTGCAACAAATTGCCTGCGTTCAGTTCAGCATCAGTGACAAAACCCAACTGTTATGTCTGGTAATTTCCTCTCATTTGATACCTAACCTCTCCTGGGGGTAATGGCTCAGATGGATGGCAGCCAGCAGCAGGAGAGCAGCTTCGCCTCAGGGGAGGATGGTGGAGGTAATTCAGGCGATTCACACCTTTTACTGGGTCGGGCAGATGATTTGAAAAGGTTAACACTTAAAGAGATCATTATTGAGGAAGAAACAAAAAACCCTGCAGCTGAAGCAACACTTGAAACTCCAAAGTAACCATCATGTTAAAGTCAGTTTAACACGAGCTCTTAAGAAAATCCCCTTTTTATGTGTTTAATATGCAAAAAACTTGGAGCTTCCTGGTGTTTTTGTTAAAAAATATTCCAAGTCAAAAACAATTAACACACTTGTTCATTTTTCCCAGTAATTACATTAGGTAATTATTGTATTTTTCAGAGTATGTGTTGCGATTTTTATCATAGTTTGGATAGGGGTGCGACTTATGCTCAGATGCGACTTATTTGCAAATAATTAAATAAATAGAAACAACCACTAGAGGGCACTGTAGTGTGAGTATCAGCATTTGCTACTGACAGGAACGGAGAAGAGCACTGCTCATTCTCACCCTGGGCTTGACAGATATATTTCAAAGTGACTCAGACCAAAAAAAAAAAAATTATAATAATATAATCAATAATATATTAATGTTATGGTTATCTAAAAACTGTTCCTATGTTGCGCTAATATACTAGATTCCTCCTTTGTTTCACGAAGCTAAATAAGTATTTGGTAGTAAAGTGTGTATATTCAGTCTATTATTCTTTTCTGTTCAGTTAATTTGATTTGCGTTTCAAGATGTCTGGCCTTTTTCCTTTATTGCGTTAAACATTCCCAACAATGTAATTTATACTCCAATGTGACTTATTTATGATTTTTTCTTCTTTAATATGCTATGCAACTTGTATTTCAGTCCAAAACACACAGTAATTGTCCAGGACAACACAAAGCAAAGTCAAGACTCAATTAACATTTCAGATCAGCATCTGAACGTACTTCTTTACTTCTGCATGCAATCAAGATTTTTTCTTGTTGATTAGCCAAAATGAAGTTTTTTCTGATGTTTTTCCATTGCTTTTAGCTTTGAGTTTAACTGAGAACGCTTCTTAAGCTGCATTCACCCTGAATGTGATTTGCGTTTCAAGATCAGCCAGTTACAATGTTAAGTCAATAGTACAGACTCAATCGGAGGTCCTGCGGTGCAATTTGAGCATCGGGCCCAGTGCGGCGGTCCGGGAGCAGTGTGATTTGTACGGGACGGTGTGATTTGGGCAATGCTGTGCAGCGTGGCAAGAATTCTAATATGTGAACTTTGGCGAGGTTGCCACCTCAACCAATCAGGTACTCAGCTTCTTGCACTTAACGTTTTTGAACAATAAATGTTGTTCTTTTCTTAGTATTTAACAGCATTATTATTTGTTGTGTTTTTTTTCTCCAAAGTTACAATTTTATTTTACAAATGAACACAGAGGACTTCGGATTTCACTTGCATATTTTAGCATTTTAATGTTTTGTTTTAATGTCAACTTTTGGTAGTCTCTGTTCTTTTTGCCAGTTTAGAATTTTTAGCTTTAAAAAGCTTCTGTCTCGTTAGCCAAGCCTAATAAGTCTTCAACGTCAATAAATAAGCAAAGACACACCGCTAAACAGCTAGCTAAACCAAGGTTAGCTATAGCTGTGGTTAAAACTATTTTCTGTGCAAAAGAAGTAAACATTGAAATGATAAAAGTCCAATTAGGTTCCCTACAGTTCTCACATTTATCTAGTAAATATTTTATTAATTTTTTGAAAAAGATTTTATAACATTATATTTCGAGGTTTTGTACAGGTACTGGCCGCTCACAAGTTTAGGCAAAATAATGTCTCCACAGAAACTGTCAAAACAGAAAATAAGTCGAGCAGCATCTCCCTTTGAGGAGTGCTAACACTTCTGACCATCTGTGAACTGCATGTGATGTGTGAAATCACGCCAAGAGCAAGTCAACAGATGGAGTTTTACTAAAAGTAGATGGAAACTTCTCTGAATTGCAGAACACTTCTAAAGTATCAGCCATTAAAGGGATTTTTCACATACAAAAAGATCCAGATTCCTTTTCAATCAGGTTTTTGCTCACAAAACTAAACAAATGTGTATAAAATGATGGAGACAAAGACAGTGTGAGGTGTGTAACAAGTCTGAGTCTACATACTCCTCCCCAAAGGGTGACTCTGAATATAGACCCATGAGATTCTCATTTGTCAAGATGTAGTCCTGGAAGAAAACCTCCTCGCCATCACAGCCTGACAGCCTTGTGTGATAAAGTTCACTGACAGACACTTAGGAGAAGGGGAACACAATGGCAGTGCAGTACCATCACTAGAGTCAGACTGAGGTTGATAAATTTGTTGTTTTAATAAAAATGTCACTGCTGGACTTACTGTAAAACCTTTGTATAATTCATCCCAGCAGTGATTTATCAACTTCAGCTCTGACTGTTTTCTTTTCAATGTCACCTGAATATCCCAGTTTCTCCATATTCTGGAGACTGTTGGTGCTCAGTTTCAATCAGGAATTAAAATATAAAAATAATAATAAATTATTGGCAATATTTAGCTAAACTTTTTTTTTAAATCGTAAGCAGCTTGTTGACTCATATTTTTTTGTATAAGTTATAAATAATTAAACATTATAGTTTCTCAAACTGTATTGAAATGTTGCCACAAACAGAAACTGTAATTTATGTTGGTTTTTTTTGCTGATTATCTGTCATTTATAAGTTCTTAAACACCACATTTGTGCTTTTTGTGCTTTTAACATGTTCTTATGGTTTTTTTTCTGATGATGGATGACATATAGTAAGAAAATTAAACATAAAATTGGATTTGAGCCTTTTTTTCTTTAAATTATTGTGAATGAGGAGCAGACAAGAAAATACAGTTTGAAAAACAGCGCATTTGTTATGTTGTTGCTGTTTACTAAATTAAAAGAGCTTTTTAAAAAAAGAATAGTTTTTTTTGTGCAAAAGTCAAGCTTTGGTTGAGCTTCCTCTCCTTGTTTTTGCTGTTTGAACGCATCCCGCTCCGTGTGTACACAGAAACAGAAGGTGCTTGTGGGTAATTAGTGCCTGGGAGCAGTGTGGAGACGTTCAAACGCTCGCTGAGCTGTGTTGATGCTGCTCTGCAGACATTTCAAACAGACACTGAGCAGACAATCAGTCGCCACAACAAAGACGTGGCGCCTCCTTTTGCTCGACACGAATACACAGCAGACATTGAACGTTGGCTTTGTAGCGAACTGCTTAAGAAAGAAAAATGTAATTAGAGCTCCCACCTACAAGCTGCGTGCGCCTAACGCTGAAGGTGCCTTCACCCCCCACAGCACAGATGTATTCGCTCTCCTCTGTCAGAGTCCAAATATCACACATTATTAATGCAAAGGGTTTTGGTTCTAAAGTTTCGGCTCAGATGGGCAGCTAACAATGGTGAGGCAATGGGCTTAGGAGGGAGGAGGCTTCACCTCATGTGGAACAGAAAATAGGGCTCAGATTTGATTGTAGCTTCCAAGAAGATTAAAATAATTACAGTACGCAACACTACCTTATTATCTGTGCGATGCGTTGTTTTAAAAAAAAAAAAAAAAAAAATGAAGGAAATACGGACATTTTGCGGAAAAAATGCATATTGGCAAGTACCTGAAAATAAACTGCACAGAGAGCAAAAGAGCTCCACTGTCAGCAGGAGCATTAAAGTTTCATGTGGTGAAAAATATTCTGTGAAATACAGCCGAGGTTCTGCATCAGATCTAGAACAGGCTCTTTGTGTCGGCTCTGCCTTTGGTACAAAGTAGATACATGTGATTCCCAAGTCTGTTTCATTGAATCCCACAATTCTCTTCAGTGACTTTAGAAAACAAAAATCCGGTTCTCTGAGTTAGGATCTGCTTCTTCTCTCACCGAGTTGGTTCCTAGAACCTGCAGGTCGGGCTCTCTGGACTCCAGCAGCTTGGCAACCATGTGCAGGAAACTCTCCACGAAGGGTTTGATGCTCTGGGAGTGACACGCCATCAGCAGCTGGTCCAGAGCCTCCATGGCAATCACCACATACCTGCAGAAAGGTCGTGAAGGTCACGACTGTTGATACTGAAAAATAAATTTTGATTCCAAACATCTGTTTTAGAGGTCACCTTGATCGTTTGATGTCAGGAAATTTTAGGCTGTGATGAGCCAAGCATCACCTTTTTTTAACCAAATTTTGCACTGAAAGAGGCGCAATTTAATAAATGTGGTAAAAAAAAGTGTTTTTGTTTCTGCAAATACAGGATTTATTTTGTTTTTTAACCTCTAATAATTTCCTTTTAGTTTATGTGGTTTTAATCTTTAAATCAATAACCTTAGAGGACGACAGGCGGAGCTGTTTAGCATAATCATTTTAACATTCATGCTGCAGAAACAAGCTGCTCTTTATCTGAGCTCCATTCCTTTCCATCAGTATGTGTCTCTGAAGGTCAACCTTCTGCTCGGAGTATTTGCTCTCCTGCAGACAAGCATCCCCAGATTCTCTTTGGCTCGGAGCTGAAACATATCGATTATCTGTGCGAGGGCATAAATTATGGAGGGAGGCTCAGCCGCACGGCG
Source organism: Adrianichthys oophorus (assembly GCA_036245035.1). Lineage (NCBI taxonomy): Eukaryota > Metazoa > Chordata > Actinopteri > Beloniformes > Adrianichthyidae > Adrianichthys > Adrianichthys oophorus. The sequence goes on along the minus strand of BSAI01000012.1, from coordinate 29,628,738 downwards.
AGTTAGGAAGCGTAGCGGCACTCACCCGTATCGGTGTCGTACCACGTCTCTGCTCAGCCTCTCAGCCAGGTAGGCTCCAATCCGGTCCAGCTTCTCTGGAGCTGACACAGCGTAGAAGGTCAGCTTCTCCATGTCAGACTTACTGAGGCCATCCTGATGTGAAGAAAAGCAGGACCCATTATGGTGGTAAAAAAAGGAATGTGCCAGCGACTGAAGCGGCCCCTGCTTTGGGGTCATTTTCAGCCTGCAGTGGACTAAGAGTCTGTGGTTCCGGGACTCAGATTCTCTGAGCAGCTGAATCCTGAGGTCAGAATGTAGAAAAAAGAAGGGTGCTGCACTTTTGGGTGGAGGAAGTGTCATAATGTGGGACATCTTCCTCACTTAAAAAAATCAACTTGTAACGATTTAAGTCAACCTTTAGGCATAAAAAATTAGAGATGGTACTGTTCGGATTTTATCCCGTGCAGATGCCAAGCCAGTACTTTTCAAATGGTTTCAGTGCCTAAATGGTACTTGAACTGCTCATCGCCGCGACGTCTGTCTTTTTTTAGAGCGTTGTACACATCCCTCTCATCCATCAGATCGCTGGGAAAGAATCTTTTGATGTGAAGTACAGCCAAACTGCATTTTGACTTTCACAGCCCCACCCAATTTTAAATGAGCCCGCCAACAAACGCTAGAAAGGTAAAATGTTCGGCTAGAATTGTATAGCAAAACTGCATATACAATAGAAGTGAAGAGAATACAAGTGATTAACATGTCTGAAACAAAGTACCAGCTCTGAAGGACCAAAATCCACGTTTCTATACAGTACCAGTAGTACCACGTACATCAGTCTTAGTACCAACTTGGCACCGAGGGAGGCTGCCTCACCTGAATGATGGGTAAAGAATAAGAAAAATTGCAAAACAAAAGCCCCACAAAGGAATAGTCCCTAAAAATGATTTAAAAACAGCCTGATAAAGTTGCAGAGATGAATCATTGATTCTAAATCATTTACCTGAAGCTTAAATATTTTAAAACACAATGAATATAGTATAATCGAAACAGGTCTGCATCGCTGAGTTATTAAAAGTGTGAACCATCCATCGGTCGAGAGTTTGCAGAAGTTCTTGAATCTCAGAGAGCAAAGGTTTTGGTGATTCGTTCTTTAGGTGTACAAAACAATCTGATGTTTTAAAAACATAAAATCCAACAAAATGAGGCAGCTGGAGGTTTTTATTCCCGAGTGGCTGAAGCAGCTGAAACTGTGCAGTTAAACAGACAAGTCAATCCCAGATCTCCAGGATCCGCACACTTTCTCCATGGAATGACGGATCAACAGCAGAACTTCGGAAAAACTTGAAGTCGTGATTTTCAACAGAAGGATAGATGCAAACTTTGAAATTTTAAAAATATATGATATATTATAATCCAATAATACCTACTATTTACAGTACACATGAACACAATGTTTCTGAACACGGAAAAGATTTATGCGGCGTTCACACCGAATGCAATTCATGTGGTGGGGCGACCAGTTTCAATGTGGAGTCAATGTACAGATTTGATGAGAGGTCCTGTGGTGCGATTTGAGCATCAAGCGCAGTGCGAAGGTCCAGTGGATACGCGTTTCAGGTGGTGATGCAAAGATTCTGACATCATCCGTGCCTTCCATACATTGTACATGACAGACATGACCAAAGTCCGGCCCACATTGGAATTTCTACTGACCTGCACGCTCTTGTCATGAAATCAATTTTGTTCACGGGAAGAACTGGAAAGTTTCTCATTCCAAAAAACATTTATTAAATATTCCATTTGTATTGAGTGTTATTATAAGGGTTGAAAGAATGCAAGCCAATTGGTTGGCCCTCACATTTTCACCTCACTAAATCTGGTGTTGTTGCTAAAAGTTTGAACACTCCTGATATACGAGACATACAGCCAGTGCTCCTGTGTCGCGACGAGGCTGAAAGCAGTTGCTCCTACCACACACGCAGAAAGCATCAAGTTCATGAACACATTTGTAGACAACCTTCCAACAGACAAATTCGCCGCGCATCTGAAGAGAGGCAGAGGACTTGAATTTACCGAGTGTATGGTGTGAACACAGTATTACATCTTCCTGTTCATCCTCAGGATAATTGTCAGCCCATGACACATCAGTTAATATCCAGTGTATGTGGGGTTTTATGTTGTTTCCATTCAAGTGATTATTCTGTTCTCAGGGTCTTTACTTCAGCAACACCAAACCTCGTCAGCTGTCTTCTAAAATAGCTGAGCAATAGCTGAACGATTGGGACTTTTGATCCCAAAAAAAAGTGGCAAAGCTGGACTGCTGATGCGAGACCACCTCAGGCGCCTTCTACAGGAACAGAGTTCCCCCCTTAGAGCACAAAAAAATAATAAAACTGAGCTAAAATGTCTGAAGTGGGGCATCAATTTAAAAAACAGGACACTCAGACTTGGGTGGCTGTGAGGAAAATCTCTCTGCTCATTAACTCCCTCACTGGTTGAGGAGACAAACTGGGAGGAAGAGCAGCTTTAATGTCATTTAAATCTGCTGTGACCTGATTCTATCTGAAACCCAGTTTTCCAGCACTTTCACCGTTTTGGTCCTTCCTTTTCCAAATTCCAGCAGAACTGCTGCTGCAGAATAACCTTGTTTTAAACGGCCCCTCTCATTTGTCTCTGCAACATTTGATTTTCACTTTAAGGTAGGACCCTGGCCGAACTGGACAGAGAGATGGGCTGGGAGGCCCAATTTGGCTGTAATGAGGAATTAAATTGGCTGGTGGATCTTGTCACTTTCACTTTGGTTGAACGGCGTAACGCGTGCCAGCACTCACTTTGGGGTCCTCAGGGAAGATGTTATCCACCAGGCGTTTGTACCTCGGCCTCAGCGGCCCACAGCAGCCACAGACACCTGCAGGAACACAGAAGACCGAATGGTTAGCAGAACCCAGTCCACAGGTCAGAATTTGGATTTGGAAATGGTTTATCATCAGAAATAGCTTATCATCAGATATTTATACCGTACTGACATTGATTCAGGTCATAAAACATCATTAAGTAACAATAAGTCACACATACATGAATACCTGAAGATTTTGAAAACTCAAGAAATCCAACAAAATTGTTCTGAAGAACCAACATCTTCACTAATTATTATAGTATTGCGTAAGTACACTGTATGACAGCATCACAAATACAAAACGCTTATCACACACACAACAACGGTACGTTCCATTCGCACAACCTCCCTTGAGGTTGTCGTACGAGTCTCGAGAGAACTGCCAGACACACCTGCGCTCCCCTTAAGATGCAGCTGCTCCTCTCTACGACGGCCCAGAAAACCCAAACTGCAGCACCCATACGGGTCAACCCCTGTGCAAGTGCACATGACTAAGGCTTTACACTCCAACCAAGAAGAGAGCATTCATTCATTTAGTTTCATTGGTGTTCAGATTTCTAGTGACAGGGCGAGTTTCGAGCTCTGAAAAAATTACTCATGTCTCAGACACATTCTGAGGCTTGAACCAGAAGTTTTCATTAGCTTTTCTACTTCTTATTTATGCAACTCTGAACTTGCTAGACTGCAAGACTTTTCTTTGCTTTTTCACAGAAAGCAACAGTTAAACCTACTGTTTGTCTAAAAACCAGAGGAAAAAAAAACGTTTCGATAGTTCCAGAAGGAGCAATGATATCCATCTTGAGGATAATTGTCTGTATTTGTAGCCCGGGCACAGAACTCCTTCCTGGCTGTCAGCGCAGCACGCCGTCTGTGAAATGTCGATGTTTTGGAGTGTGAAGGAGCAGCAGACCAGCGGCACAAAGGTCACTGCAGCTTTCAGCTCTGCTGACAGACGATCGAAGTGGCAAACCATTTAGCCTCGGAGACGCAGATGCCTGCTATGAAAATGCTAGAAAGAAACACAAAGGAGTTTTGAATGTTCTGCAGACAAAAGTGGAGTTTTGTTGCCAGAAAACTGAACAAAAGTACTCAAAATCTGGTTTTCCTGCATGTTCTTCGTGTTCTCCTGTGTGGTGAGGGCCTTTATTCTTTAACAGGAAGTCTTAACATAATGCATTTTTATTATTAACATCTAAAGGCCTAAATTAGGATACCAAGGTTTGACTTTCTTTTTAACAGACCATTTGCTGTCCTCAGGATTCCTGTATATTCCTGTATATTAAGGTTTTTTTTTTCTGTTTTTTTTTTTTTTTATTAGAATGAGAAGCAAAGTTGTAAAATTGTTACGTTTTAATAGTTTATATTCCTGTTGCCCTGGATGACTGATTCTCGTCTTTGGTTTGCAATGTTAGACTTCCAGCGTTGGGTTTGATTTTAGGATGAAAACTAATTAACAGAAGAGAGACAGGAGGTCGGTTCTCTAAGCCTCTGGTTTGTATCAACTGAAAGCAGTCTTTCAGCTTCGAGGTTGCCTTTCCAGACTCAAAAAATACAACAATTGAATTCTAAATGTTTTGATTTAAGCTCAACCATCTTTAACATTACTTGAAGGAAAACCATAAAAAATGTTGGAAACAAAGGGCTTTTATTTACATTTTATACTAAAGTAGTTTTTTTTTTTTTTTTTTAAATCTTTAATGCCGGAGCTGCCACCGGCAACACCCCATTAACACAAATGTCTTGAATTACCGCAATTCTTCAACCATTTAAGCAATTAGTGTAATTCCAATGGATTGTGACATGGAGAAAAGCAGCTTTGCACCAAATTTTGTCTTCGATATCAAAATTCAAGACTATTTTAAGGCATTATTTTTAAACTCATGAATTCAGTACTTCTAAGACCCCACGGGAACTCTGTCCACATTGGCCAATATTCAAAACTCCATGTTGTGACATGTGTCAGAAACCACTGGAATTATATTAAGTGTGTAAACAGTTGAAGAGTTACAGTAGTCAAAAAAAAGGCAAACAAAATATTAAAATGACTAAAATAAATAATGGATTTTGTGAGGAACCGTTTAGCAGTTAAAGTGCACTGCTTCTATTTTTACCTTCGGTTTTCAAGCTCATCCTCCTTCCTCCGATACCGTTCTGTTCCATGAATGCCCGTCGTTGCTGAAGTCACTAAGGCATCTCATTTTTCAGCCAGTGTCATGCTCAGCAGGGTGATGCAGCCTTAAAAGTTGTGAGTTGTATATCACTGATATAGATCATAAAAACACAACCATAATAGTTTGAATTTATTAGAGTGATTTGGACTAAATTGGTTCATAACCTTGATTTTAATGATTATTTAACTGAATGCTTTTCTGTGTTATTTGCATAAAATTATGAGGTGACTTCAGTTATGAGTTGGCACTTTATTAAGAAGAAAGTGAAATAATTTAATGATTAAAAACAGCTGAAATAAGCTCAAAATATGTGTTTCAGGTTCAGTGTACCGTGGTGTATGTCAGTTGTTTTTTTTTTTTTAATTCTCTGTAAATTCAGATGTCATGAGCACTTCCCCAAAATTTGGTAAAAGAGGTTAATCTACAGAAATATAGGGCATCAGTGCTCATTTTCAGGTTAAAATAATGTCTGTTATTCAAAACTAAAAGATTTTTCATTCAACAACCCTTTTTTTATTTAAAACGGTAAAAAGAAAAAAGTATATTATCAGCTCTAGCTAAATGCTTTTCCTTTTTAAGGATTTCCACTTTCCTTCCATCATGCCTGTTTGACATCATCAGAAAGGATGGGAACTTCTTTTCCCAGAAGCCCCTGCTCACCCCATTTGGAGGACTTTTTCATAAAAGCCTGTCAGGTGGCGAGAGGTCACCTCAATATCTGCAGTTTATTTTTCCAGCGAGCAGCTCTGCAGGTTGATGGAGGCCCTCAAAGCGTGAAGATTAATCAACTTTACTGCAGGTCAGATTGGGAGGTGGTTGTCAAGGCAACTGCTCCACTGCAAAAACTCCCATCATGGATCATGCTATTACTCTGCTGGTTTGACTGCAGCTGCAGTCAAAGCACCTCCAACACGACAGCACCACTCTGTCTTTCACCTTTTACAATTTTTACAAAGAAACCCAAAGCTTTTTTCAGTCAGAAATATGCTTTATCTTAAACAGAAGATGAGTGACTAATATCAGCAGCAGATTGAATTGATGCAGGATTGAATCTCAGTTTTTTGTGTGCCAATTAAAATGAGACACTTCTTCTGTTAAAGATCAAATCGACTCGTTACCTTAAACTCACGATAAAAAGGTCAACCGGATTTGTCTTGAAGGTAACTTTTTTTTGTTTTTGTTTTTTTCCTTTCAGGCCTCACACTTGACTGTAAGCACATGCAAACATATGCTGCAGATGAAGGCACTCCGGAGGGTCTTCTGGGACCGGAGGCGGGTCTGCTCGAGGACCGGGCCGCAGACAGTACCGCCATGACAGCTGGCTATTTTCAGCCTCGTTATTCCAGTATCTTCAGAGGAATAAACTGAAATGAGTTTATGGGGATTTGTCTTTCAGTTTCTGCCAGTCTGGAAGCGAACCACTGAAGGAAGAAACCAAGAACTCAATCGAGCCAAAGATCACAAGCAAAGAGGAGGTCCAGTCGTTTTACTGTTGACCATTCATGTTCTGCAAAGGTGAAGAAGTCAAGACAAATTACCTTTGACTTCAATCCCTTTGAAGAAACATTAAGTCTGCCATTTATGTGGACTAATTTGAGCACTAATTAAATCATTCATCACCTATGATGTCATGATGAAGTCAATATTGTGCAGACATTCATGTCGACTCATTAGCTTAATTGCTGACAAATTGGTGTCAGTCTTTATGAGCAGCACAGATGAGATGAGACACCCACTTCTGACGCATTTTCACATTTATCCTTTGGTGAAATATGACCCATGAGGGGAAAAAACAACAACTTTTAAACTCTAAAAAGTGCTAAATATCATTATTGGTTTAATTGAAGACGTTTAAATGCTGCTGTGGGATAAAGGAACTTTCTAAAGCTTCTTTTGTAACAGATTTAAACTTGTAATCATGGCTGTGATGGATTGTAAAACAAACATGCCCTCTGTTTGGACTAATTATAGCTCAAATTCTATATTTGTCTTTAAGCTTCATTTAGGGTTCGCCACAGTAAATCATCTGCCTCCATTTAACCATCTTCTCCATCCTCCTCGCTCATACCAACCACTCTCATGTGCTCCTACCCCTTGTGCTGTGTGGGTCTAGATGACCCTACCCTTACACTGATCTGTTATCCCTCCCATGACAAAGGTGAACAGGATTTGATGTCTGCCAGGGACACCAGTGATTTTTTTTTTTTTTTAAAAGTTCAGCGTGCTGTCTTGTGGGTTCCAGATGACCCCACTCCCAACGTTAACGTGCCAAGGACAGCACAAGGGCTAGACAACATCCATGAACCTCTACTATTGTATCTCCAACCTCAGAATCCTTCGGCTAACATCAACACTGTCCCTCCTCTCAATGAGTCCAGACCAGCTCAATCTGCTTCCCTGGTTTCATCTCCAAAGCATTTAACATGAGCTGTTCCTCTGATGGATTCATTCCTGATCCATCCTCGTCACTCCCAAAGAGCACCTCAACATGTGCAGCATTGCCTCCATCAATTCTCTGAACAAACTTTTGCACACACCATTATTTTTGTTTTCTGTTACTTTGAAAGGGTAACTGATGGATATAAATCTTAAGTTTTTTGACATAAAAGGATGTCTCATCTGTAAACTGATGCCTTTAGAAGATTTTTCAATCTTTCCTTGAGTTCTTTATGCACAATAATATATTATTTTACCTGAGGTGCCCAAACTTTTGCTCAATCTTTTGGAGCTTTTCATATCAAAAGTAGCTTCCATGCTGAAAAAGTGTGGGCACCCCTGGACTAAAGTGTGGCATAAGGGAACCATACGACAGCATCACCCATACGTCTTAGTGTGTGCAACTTACATTGGCTTTAGGAATACTTCACAATACATTTACCACACGAGAAACAACAGTACGTTCCATTTCCATGACGCCCCTTTAAGTGGCCACATCAGCCTCAAGGGATTAGCAAGACACACATGTAAGATGCAGCCACTCCTATGTCCGGACAACCCAAAAACCTGCAGGTATTGGATATGATTAATATGATTAATACAATTAATTATTAAAATTATCACCATCTGAAGGTGAGCTGGAGCCTGAATTCCCCATTTATTTACCATCCCAAAGACAGCTGACTTGATCATCAAACCTAGAAATTCCCATTTGTGAAATTCCACTCACTTATTTACAAATCTATGATTGGATTCCTGCCTTCACATGAGTGTCCGGATAAGGCTCCAACTCAGACAGCCCTGAAACCCTGAGAGGAAGGGACAGACGGACTTTATGCCATATACCGTAGAACGGACTCAACCAGACCAAAGCATAAGTCTGAAGATGAATCTTTGATGACAAGTTTACTAAATTTCCAAAGCTACAAGATTTTCTAGCTATGAAAAAACTCCATCTGAAGAGGGCGCTCTCAAGAAAGCTTAGGAAACATTAAGCTTGAGCCTTTTTTTAATAAAAAGGACCCATTTTCAAAATTGGACTGTAAAAGCAAAAGCAAAAGTTTGACCAACTTCTTTGAAAAGTTATAGTTGTCATGACAACAGTATGCCTATCATTGTAGTGCAAGGATCATACTTTCACCAAAAATCCTCACATTTTCTGAAAATGTGGAATCATTTGATCTCCATACAGTAACTCCCAAAGCAACAGACTGACAGAAGGAACATTAGCCATCAGGTCCACAGGTTTCTGCTGCTGATGTCATCAGCCTTCATTAGTTTATATGGAGGCGTCCGTCACAGAAGAAGAACGACAGCAGATTCAAATCACATTCAAATCCATCCAGACAGTGAGGATAACTTCCATAATATTGAGATGGAGGAGACGAATCAGTTCCAGCATGCAGTTGTAGATGGGCAGAGATGGCTGCACCAACAAGAAGTACATTAGGCCAGAGATGGAGGTGAACATGCGACAAACGTGTCTCCTGAAAAATCACACTCAATTATGACCAGCACCTCTGCTGGCCCACTAAAGACCAATAGAGAAGATCAAACTCATCATTCTCTTGCAGTCAAGCACAACTTCAGGAAAGAACTAGTTGCCAGACCCCAGTTGTAGAATATTCCTCCAGAACTGAGTGATACCAGACCTTAACAGTTTTAAATGTCGACTAAAGAAAAACCTTTCTAGAAAGACTTCTCATTTTCTTTTATACGATTTATTTATTTTTCTTCTCTATTATGTAGTTTTATTCATACAATTTTAGGCTGTTGTTTTTACTTTTATGTCCTTAACTTCCTCCATTGCTCCATCTTTTGGTTTCCCGATGGCATTGTAAAGTGCTAAATAAAGATGCATTCATTTCTTTATTCAAATTATTGTAAATGAAAAGAAAAGCAGTTATGCAAACTTTCTGCTGAATGCTGCATGAACACTGTAGCAAAGCTGGTGATTTCATCCTCATTTTCCACAATGTTCTGCATTTAGTGAGATTTTGGAAAAGTTTGAGTCAAAGAAAAATACATTTCTTGTACTAAGATCTGTTCAGTTGGCCTTAGATGTTCACGTGACATCAGTAAAAATTCAGATCCTTATTTTTCACATTTCTAAATAAGACTCCACTTTATTTTGTGTATATTAACTTCAGTTGAATGCTTTCAAAGCTCTTCAAGTTTAACTTTTTTGAAAAATATGCCCTTAAAAATGCATCCAACTGAAGGTTTTTGGGTTTTTTTTCTAAATCCTTTTTGTCTTTAAGGTGATTGTTTGACATACCGGCGTTTAGCAGGCCTCGGCGGTTGGTGGCTCGGTTATAGTTGAAGGTCCCATCAGCCTCTGTTCTAGGCACCTGCCTGTATCTTCTGAGGATCCCTCTCCTCACGGTGACACAAAAAGATGGCATGACTGACAGAAGGTTCCCCCTCCCACAAAAAACAAAAGTCCTGACAGTCGATGGGAATCTTTCCGGTCCAAACGAATCTTCTCCAGGAAAATCCACTTCAAACAAGTCCCAGTGACGTAATCAGCAAACTTACCAGGTGAGACAAACCAGCAACCTCCCCGCTGCACATTTTTAGAGGCTAATTCCATGCCTTGTCCTTGATGGACAACCAGTTCAACCAATGAGCACATTTCTAGGACACCTCCCATTCTGACAGGGAAGACGAGCGCAGGGACTCAGGTTACCGGCTCCTGTGCTCACAGGAAAATATGACCCGGCTCACAGATAAACCTGGAAATAAAGGATCCTTCAGAGGCATGGCTGTACGGTGCAGCCAGGTTTCACCAAAACCAGCAGAAAAGGAGGAGGTCCTGCTGCTCACTAACATGCATAACTGCAAAAATGTAAACATCATCGATGCTGCTGTCAATTTTCTATAGATATGTCCAACCTCAAAAAGTTTGAATATATTATTTTCTTTTCTGGTCCGTACGTTCTGCATCGGAACAAAGAGCCATGCTTAATCCAGAAGAAGCGTCTTTTTTTTTGTTTTTTTTAAATTTTCATTCTTCGTTCTTTCCACCAAAAATCCGCCACCAGAGCTCCTCAAAAACCACACAGTTGGTGTCGCCATGGTAACAACTCACAACTGGGGTAAACCTGCCAACAGAAATACCAAATATATCATGCTTGCTATGAAATGATCACCTTTTCAAAATAAAACACCCGTTTTTGCAAAAGGAAATATGGATTTCAGCTTTCAGTTTCAGTTTATTCCTTTAAAGGAAAAGTAAATATTTCAAAGTGCTTCCATTATTTTTAAGGCACAGAATGAAATGTGGTGATTGATTTGAGTCAGAAACCACCAACATGGATTCTGAATTCAAACCTTAGCAATTTGAAATCAAGGTCTGGAAGGAGAACATAGCAGAAGCTATGCTCCTCCTCCACTGCTCTGTTAAAGCAGAGGCTTGAACATGGAAGAAAATAAAACATGAACTCACAGGTGAGCCGACACTCACCACGCCATAGCCAATCCTGCCCGCCGCAGAGCCATGCGCTTTTATCTACAATCCAAAACATCTCCACAACATCATCTACAAGATTAAAGATGGTTGCTGGCTCCTGCTGATTAATTCCTTGGCCTTTGACAAGAACTTGGAGATGTGACAACATCATCCCGCTGTGTCCTTGTTCAGCAGCACAGTGTGGGTCAGAGACTGTGAGCAGACTGTCAACACCACTCTGATTGGGTATTTGTTCGCCCTTGAAGAGAACGTTAATAATCCTGACCTGGAGATGGACTCACCTCGACACACAGAACCCTGTGTGAGGAGCAGAGAGAACCACAGTGCCTTCTGGGAGTTCTTACCAAAAAAAAAAAAAAAAGATATATTTGCTCGCATTACTTATCCGATGAAAAATCGAGGAATTTATTGTGTGATGATTTAATAATGAAGTTGTTCATGAGAAAGTTGTGTTGACGTAGAATCTCTGCATAATCACAAGAACTAAAAGCCTCTGGGAGAGTGGACCCGAACAGGTGCTGCAGGTTGTTGGGTTGTCACACAAGCAGACCACAAGAAGTACACAATTATCATGTGAACAGCACAGGCCCCTTGCACAGTCCGCAGCATTTAAGGGGCTCAAAAGAGGATAAATCTGTACGAGCAGCCAACGTCTCACCTACTACACCCTTACTTTACCCTTTCGTGTTGTATAAGTGTTTGCTTTAACCTATTGCTCACAGTATACTCATAGAGCGGTCTATGACCTTCATATTACGTGCATGCCCCGTACAGGTTTGCCCATTTTTCACCTCCAGGTAGCCTCTTACCACCCCTAATGGCAGTTGTGACCAAGGCTATAAGAACATTCTTATCTGTATTTTCTGTCTGCAGGTAGTCAATCTCACTGATTGGGTTCAGTTTGGAGTCAGTGGTTTCCCCGGGAAGACAAAGACTTCAATGGATCCAGTGGTAATAACATCGACCTTCTACAACAGCTGCAAAGAGAAAATCTGGATTGGACCATTTGATGCTCGCTGAGGCCATTTTCTGCCTCACAGTTGAATGATCACACATCAATCAAATGACCATGTGTCGATTTTAGCACCATTTCTGATTGTAAGTACAGTGACTGCCTGTTATAACATGGTTCACCTTCCCCTGTCTCGCCGTTTTGCTGTTTTTTTTGCAGCAATTTTCAGTGCTTATTTTTTCATTTATTTTTTAAAGCATATAGTGTTTTGTATCCCCATTGGCTGTAGTCCATTGTCAATTAATCTTCTTTGTGCTGCGTTTCCTGTACAGAATGTGTTCAGCTTGCAAATTTTACATCAATTTTTGATTACTAGAATTGCTTCCCTTCCAGAACGGCTTCTCCTTTTCCCTGCATTTATCCCTCCAAGCAGAGAGATATGGAAAAGATAATGTCTTCAATTTCAGACGTTAGCAATGTTTTTGTTGACATCGTCAATCGTCGCCCATCATCTTTTTAATACGTAGCTGTCAGCGCTGAAAAAATACACATCGGTTTGTTTACTTTAAAAAGTAATGAAAAAAAAAACTCAATTCTTACATTTAAATATAAACTTCTGTGCTTCAGAGCACAAAAACACTTTCAGACACAACAGCTTCAAATGCCCCCACAATTGGAGCAATAGGAAGGAGTCCGAGGGGTAGAAAAGCAATTTGGATTCAGCCCAACAGACTGATAGAAACACAGATAATGTTTTGGAACCTAAGAACTGATCTAAACTGATCAATACAGGGCTGTTCTTTACAAACAGCAAAGGAGTTTGTTTATCAAACAATCATTTTACAAAAAAAAAAAAAAAATTTGCGAGCTAAACCTTTAATGTTATTTCTATCAAACTTTGGATGATTCTAGAAGCTGTGCAAAGGCTATGCAAATTAAATAGCCAAGCTTATCCCACATAAAAAACCCTTCAGTCTAAATAACTTAAAAAACATAACAATACCAGCTGTTATCCCATTTATCAGTCTGTAAACTGTGAACTGGACTGTAAACACAGAGAACAAGCTTTCAACCCATCTGACTCCATCCACCCGCTCATCCATCCACCGTTCCATCCTAATATTGTTTATTATACAGTTCAAAGACATTGTTAACTCTCATTAAAATCTAAAATCAATGCTCAGGACCAGCTGCCAGAGGCTTTTATTCAGATAAAATGTACCATCTCCATCTTTATTAGCTATATTGCGTTTGTACAGTGATTTATCTAGAGCTGCAGAAGCAACAAAGTGCTCCATCCATCTTCTGTATGTCCACAGATTCCCCCCCCAATATTAAGATTAACGCCACACTCGCGCAGTTCAGAGCCATGGACGTGCAGAGTATGATATTTAATCTGTACATATAAATCTGAATTATACCAAAGAAAATCTGAGCTCCATGAACAATCAGTTGACAAAATTAACCAACCAACACTTTTCAGGCTTGAATAATTTCCTTGATTATTTGTTGAAGATAAAAAGAAGTGTGAAAACACTGACGGCAGAACCAGAGCCCATCTAACTGCAACATGCTGCTCAGTGAGCTGAACGTGAACACCTTCACGTTGACCTTCTTTGATGAATCCATGACAGCTAAACTAAAACTGAACTGGAGCTCAGAAGATTGTGACCTGAATGGATGTAATTTGGTAAAACCAGACAAATTTACTGGTTTAGCTGAATTTTGAAACACTCAAAGTGCTTTTCAAAATAAAATAAATGATTGATTTCTGTGTTCCAGCTGGTGAACAGACTGGAGGAATTGTCAAGAAGATTCATGGTTTCATCTGCTTAGGTTTGTTTCAAACCACCTGGGAAAAAGTGCAGTTCTAACAGCTGCTTGTTTGGGGGCGCTACTGCATGACATGAGCTCCAGGAGAGAGAGAGAGATCCTGGACATCTGTCAGTCCTCCAACTTTCATAAATTTAACCCTACCTTGAATATAAGCTCACATCATTTCATGCTGCTGCTTACTCTTATACCTTGGTTGTCTTGGGAGACAAATCCCAAAACAGTATTGTTACTGAAATGACCAGTAACAATACTGTTACTGGTCACACAGGTGACCTGCATGAAAATATCAAAGTCATAGTCATTCGGTGAGCATGGAAAGCCAAAGAGTTGGCGCACATTTTTTCTACAAGGATGCCACGGGCGACAGGCCGTAGTGAATACTTAAGTATACTACAGACACATCAGGTATGTATTATGTGTTCAAAAATGTGCAAAATGCAAATTCTTGAACATGTTTGTAGCATGTGGCGTTTACACCAGATTGTTGCAACCCCACACTAGTGCATGTGCCAACGGCTGAAAGAAGCTCGGTGCAAAATGTTGAAGAGGTGCAAATCTGGTGACTCTTGCTCCAGGCTTTTTCTTTCACATTTCTTTTCCAATATTTAAAAGACTCTGTGTCATAGAATCTCGTCTGGGCACAAATACATTTCTCCTCCATGATCAATTTTCAAACAGTTGGCACTTTGAGTTATAAAGCCATATGTCACTATCAAGTCCCTGATTGGTAAAAATTCTACTGGTTTCACTTTCAGCACACATTCAGAGGGAGTGCTTTTTGTATGTAGAGCCATTAAGGCGACTTGCATAATTGCGTAGCAATACAAGTTCATGAGAGTTTTAAAAACAGAATCCCAAAAGAGCATGTACGCATGTCTACGTAGACTTTTCATAGGAAGTAGTCGCTTAAACGCACGTTGCAGAGGGTTGTGTAAATGTAGCTTTATAGAAGACACAAGGGCAAGTAAGGGTGAAGACAGTGAGACACAGGCGTCTTTTTCATATTTTCAACCATTTCTAAATATTGAGGACTGTGCAAGGGACCTGTAAGTGCTGCTCACATGATAAAAGCGTGCTCTTTGTGTGCATCCTACAGGCACTTAGGAATCACCTGCACACTCCATGCATGCAACATGTGCGTGCGGTCAGTAAGGGGTCAGTAATTACACCTTACCAACGACTAAAGTGTGGTGTAAGGCCAGTGTACGACATGAGTGTGAGCATCTTACATTAGACATATGAATACTTCACAATACACTTACCACACTCAGTACAATTCAATTTTCATGACGTCCCTTGAGATGGTCGCACGAGCCTCAAGGGAACTACAAGACACACCTTCACTTCCCATAAGCTGCAACCGCTGGTCTCTTTTGACCCTCTATGGGTCAGGATAACCCAAAAACCAGCAGCACCCATACATATAGGTGCATGTAACTAAGGCTTTAATGTAGCCTTTTAAAGATGCATCTCCATTCCTTATTAAAGAGATTAGACCATCAGAACCAGATCATCAGGAAGCTAAAGTATGAATAGGACTTGATGAAATATTCATCGCTCATCTCCCACTTGATCTAGTTAACTGCGACCTTCATCAGGTTGTATTGAAACAACTGCAGGGCCTTCAGCTCTGCCTTGACAGAAAACCTCACATCTACTGTTGTGGCTCACATGTTTCACAGTCACTCCTTCCAGGACGTCTCTTTGTCATGTTAATGTATTCTTGCACTTTAACAGCTGTTTCTTCATCTGTGCGTTTGTGCTAAAAACTGAAGTTGCCTCACCGATCCAGTCTCCTCCTCTTCCTCCCTTATCCAGGAAACATGAGTCTCAAGTTTCTTGTGGCTCCTGCTTCATCTAGCCTGCATGCATATTTAAATAAGCAGCAGTGAGCCTACACCCCCCACCCCCACAGCAAGTCCACTATCTGCGGCTGAATCATAATTCGATTTGAGCACAACGCATTTATCACGAGGCGCTGAGCATTCAGCACTCGCTGTTAAATGTTTATGAGGCGATGCTGCTGGGGGGTGGGGGGCTGAATGCACTCAAGAAGATCCAATCTGCAGCCATCAGTCTGAAACTGTTCCTCTGCGTGAGCAACCTTTGTCTGAGGCTGAAGAGCGACATGTGTCTACATTCCTCAGCAGACGAGGGATCAGCTGAAGCTGCAGCGAAGACGCGGTGCAGCCGAGCATCTCCCCTTCGCCACAAAAAATAACCCACTTTCATTTGTCTGATTTTCCCTTCGAGGAACGTCCCTCTAACTATCTGCCTGTCACGTTTACTGCTCCATTCCGTTACAGGGAAGCCTCACTTTTGCTTCAGGGGGTTTTTGCTGCTGTGACTTTCATCAGGACACTGTGTGTCATCCACACAGCTGCGCAAACGACTGCAGACTGTTGCATGGACAGAAGAAAACAGGGTTGAAGGATAACTGAGTGTGGCAAAGGTCTGGAAGACGTTAGTTACTGATAGAAGTTAGAAGGTTAAATGTGTTCCTGGTTTTCTCCATGATTCTCTGCTCTTCCAGTTCTAGCCATATCTAAATGAGCGCGTTCACAGTACAAAGACACTAACCTTGACTGGAATCAGACCCAACCATAACTTAGCATCTTGCAATGGCTATTTGGCATCTTTTTGTGTTTTGACTTAAAATAAACAACAGACAAGCAAAAAAACTGCTTTGGTTGGACCTAATTTGGTTGGAGCCACAAGTAAGGCATTTTTTATGGGTGATGCCACACCTCCTCGGTCCAGTTCTCAGATACAGTCAATGTATCAAATTAGATTAATGTTAAGATTAATTTTGCCCCAATTTAAAACAAACATCTCTGAACTTTTAATGCAGAGAAAACTATGAATTTAGAGACATTTGAAGCAATCAATGAATTATGAATTCAGTCTATTTGACAGAAGAAAGAACCTTCATGCATGCTAGTGTTAGATCTCAGAGACGCACTGAAAACGTTCTCTTCAAGTGTCGAACCGGTTCTCTTTAAAGCACAACTGACGGCGCCACAATCACTCATCTCAGCACACGCTCTAGAACATGACATTTCTACAAATTATCTACAAAATGAGCAGGAATGAATGCGGAGGACAAAACAACACTGTGACCTCCTATACGTTTAGACGTTGCTACGGCAACGTCAAGAATCTTTGGGCTTCTGTCAAATTCTCTCCTAAGGAGCAGCAGGAATTGGATCCTGATTCTGGACCTGGATGGAAACGTGAAAGCAGAAGGTCCCGTCATGACGGTTAGCGACTCCATCAGTCTACCACTGAGGGGCGGGCCACGCCGCCAGGAGAACTCCAACAGCTGAGGTGGGAGATCTATCAAAAGCAGCAGGCAAGGGGATGATTACAGAGCTGCTCCATCCATCTCCCAGCAAATTACAGCCACCATGAGGAAGAAATCAACCGGTGGGGGGGCCAGGGTGTGAGGGAGTGAAGAAACCGAGAAAGAAATGAAAGAGGGATTATATAGAGACAGAGGGAGGAGAAAAAAACTGAAACAATGAGGTGAAGAAAAAATAAAGAACAGATGATAGATGGAGGATGGAGTTGGAAAAACAATGAAGCTGGCAAATGGGCCCAATTTAAAGTGTTTTCTAGACCCTCTTCATCATCCATCCGTCCATCCTGCCTCCAGAGACGGGCCAAAGTATGACCGACTGACGCATCCCAGAAAAGACCTAATTCAGTCTGTCTCCGCCCATCATAACTCAGTCAGGAACTGAAGACTCCACTCCTGACCACACCCATCACCGTCTTCCTTAAAACCAGCCTTGACCTCCAGGGAGGAGCTAAGAGGACGTGGCAGAGTGACCTGAACGTGGCACAAATCATCCAAGATGAATGGAGGTCACAGGCGGTGTTCATCCTTATGACTTCTGAGTCAGGACACTTCCTCGCCTTCTACCTAATCGCTTTGCTTAAACAACCCAGCAGCCGATGGCAGAAAATGAAAAATAAACTCAATCTGAACCAGAAACTTGAATTTCAGAGTAAAAGTTTCAGAGTTGGTCAAGTTGCTCTGAATACAGACATCAGAGTGTGAGGATCGAGCTCCTGCTGCCTAAACTTCAAGGTTCATCCTCTTCTCACAGGTTCACTCTGGGGGTTCAAGCATCACACAGAGGACTAGCTCCCACTCCTGCAACTCAACCCAGCCTTCTCTTCATGCTCCCTGTGGGGGGGGTGAGAACCTGCTCTCTGCTGTCAGAGAAGAAAACATCCACTTGAGAGTTTCTAAAACAAATCCAGATCTACAGATCTACATTTAGATCAGATTCCTAAAACTACTCAAAATTGCTTTTTTCCCCACTCTTTTAATCTGAAGAGGATTTTAATCTAAAAGCTGAAGGTCACTTTAATTTAAAAAAGAAAGCACCGAATGAGCAGATTTCAGTTCAGAGCTCTTGCTCTTCGCTGCTGCTTCCAGCAGAAATGTCTCAATGACAGAGCGAAATGCCAAATGTTGCCACAGGAAATGATCATCTGGCGATGTTTGAGCAACAACACTCGACTTTACTTGGGTTGAAAAAACACATCTGTCTGTCTGTCTGTGCAGAGCAAAACAACACAGCAACTCCATGCAAAAAGGAAAACCAGAGGTTAGATGCAGAGGTTTGAGTCCAATGTAAAAAAACAACAAAACCTTTAGACATATGCCGTGGGTTCTGGGGTTGTCCGAGAAGGGTCGTAGAGAGGAGCAGTCGGTTCGAGGTGCATCTTAAGGGGAGCGCAGGTGAGTCTTGCCGTATCTTTGAGGAGAATTAATAATGGAACGTACCATTGTCATGCATTTGGTAAGTGTATCGAGAACATAATGCAAGTTATATGCACTAATAACTTACGCTTGATGCTGTCGTACGATGACCTTATGCTGCACTCTGGTCATCAGTGAAGTGCGAGTACTGGCTCCTTAATTACTGCGCGTAAATGCTGCACACACTGGGTGTCTATGTGATACATAAATGCCCATAGGGCAGCGACACAAACTACGCTTTAATTGTCTATTTTCCTCTATTCCAACAGTTAGGCTGCACACAAGAAGCGCACACTTATCACATAAAAAGCAGTAACAGACCCTTGTCCAGTCCACAGGATTTGGTGGGATTGAACAATTGAAAAATCCTTACGACGCATGCCTGCATCTCATCAAGTTCATGATTAAGGCACTTAGTGATCCAAAATGGATCATCTATTCGAGTTGTTGCTTTAAAACAACCATTATATTTTTCATGTCTCGGGCTGACCAGTTTCTTTGTGGGTTTTCAACACTGTATGTTAAAGTACATCCTTTGGTTGTCCTTAGCAACCACTGTGTTTTCTGGCCACACCCACTTCCTTATGAATGCATTCAGTTAGGTCAGTAAAACTGACATCTTTTTAAGATCAGGTAGCAAAAACCTGGACGGAAACCGTTTTAGTCTGAAGCAACAAGCCCCTCATCAACTGATCCCATCCTCCTCCACCCGAGGGGGCCGGCAGACACAGCACTTCATCATAATGACCAACGTGTGGCTGCAGCTGCAGCAGGGCGCCAGTTGTGAGGGACCCTGCGTTATTACGATGCATCATCTGGTTTATGAAGCCGAAAATGCAGGCCCTCCCCAGAGCAGAGGAAAAAAACCACTAAAGTACTGTGAATACTGAAGAACCCTAAGCCAAACTTAAGGAATAGGAAAAGGAAACAAAGAGGTTGAACTGATTGAAAAGGCTATGAAGTTACTTAGTTATGGCTGAAAGTAAACAACCAAAAGAAAAACGTCTGCAGGTTTGATTAAAAACCTGAGATCAATGTGAATGTTTGTTAGTTTGGGATCTCTTGAGTGTGAAAATCTTTCATTGCTGTGACATGACACACTTGGATCAAAAAACAGCCCTTTCTCCTATAAAGCTGAAAAGCTCAAGATGTGTTAAGATAATTAATTTTTTTACATCAGATCCTCCAAAAGTCAGACTAACAGACTGATAAACGTCTAATTTCTCCATCAGCAGGTATCCATTAACTTCAGTGTTTTTTCACTGTTTGATGATTTGACTAAAAACAAAATCAGAAGGTGGACCTGCCTTCTGATTGGGTCTTTCTGAAGTCCAACTATTTTCTGCAGTACATTTATTTTATCCTTTATTTTCTTGATCAAGCATTTAAACGGGTTTTTGTTGTTGTTTGTTTTATCTATGATGTATGCTGTTTGCAGTCGGCAGCCTCGACCTATATGACAATAAAGTTTGGCGTTCCACAAGGCTCTTTTCGAGGAATCTTCAGTTCTTTTCCATATAGAGGAAAAAATTCAGTTTTTTACAGAAAAAAAAAAACTGGGGGGGGTCTTTTTGTCATGATGATCAGTGACAATGATCTTCAGTAAGAAAAATGTAAAGAAAACGAAATAATATACATTTTCCTCAGAGTGAAGGACTGCTTCCGCTTAAAAAACAAAACAAACAGGAAGTTTCCAACAACCATGAAGGAAGATAACCAGGTTTATGCATCAAAATAATCTCTTTAAAGCTGGTTTGATAAAAGCACAGTGTTCCCCTTTCAGCAATGTCACCAAGCTGCTGTGAAGGACAGCCCTGCAGGAAGGGGGGGGCACTGCAGAGGAAACAGATCCAGCGTGACGGTTTGTGTTCATGACTCCTCCAAAATGCTTCAGTGCTGATCTGCCATTCACAGACCCACAGTCATGCAGGCTACGAAAGATTGTAGAGGGTTAAAATCCTTACTGGATTGAGGTTAGTACATCTTATGAATGCTGCTGTTCTCTGCAGACACAAGTCTGTATCAACACCAGAATGTTAGCAGACTTTAGACAGAGAAGCGATTGCTATGGAGACTCCAAAACTGAGAACAAGTATATGATGGATCAAATGTAGATCCTACACAGTGTCCTCACAGAGAGATCCATCAGGTCTGCCAGACTTCAGGTCAATGTTAGGTTCTAGTAAGAGCTAAAAGAGATTAAAAGAACCGACCCTGTTCTATTTGCTGGACCAGTGTCCAGAACATCTGCAAAGAAAGTAAAAATCTAATAAAACAAAAAAAAAATGTATGCACAAAAACATTTTAATAAATAAATGCAGAGTTGTAAAGAACAAACACAGAAAGCTGCGAAGACTTATTACAGAGAAATTCCAAAAGGCTGGATGTTGAGCATCAATTCTTTTTCATTTAATTTTTATATTCTAAAAGGATTTTTAGATAAAAACACTAAATCTTCTGCAGGCTCACAAAAATTTGGAGGAAGTCTGCAGAAACAGTTCATTTTAGGTTTAAAACTTTCTGTTTATTTCTTTTAACGACAATAACATAAATATGCTCCATTTTCTGTATCATCGGTTGTTCCCCAGTGTCTCTGTAAACACGAGATAAAAAAATCTACATGATTCTGAGAATTATAAATGAAAAACATTGGAAAAAAGGCAGAAGAAAAGAGTGGGAAAAAGAATCTCCTCAGCTTTTCCCTTCTCCCTCAAAAATCACAACAGTCTAACCTTCAGATGCAGCTTAAGCATCCGGCCTAAAGGAGTGCCAATCAGCTGTAAGGAGGCATTTGATTGGTCAGTGAGGCTAAGACCAAAGGACCGTCTGTCTAAGGCGGTCACGCAGACAGATCAAAAGCGGACTCTTACCCCAGTCGTTGCTCTCAGAGTCCATGTTGCAGGTGAAGCTGGACCTCCGTCCTGCTGTTTCCGGCTTCAGCCGCTGTGCCTGCAACCCCCTGCCCCTGCCTCCCTCACTGACACCCGCGGCTGACCTTGCAGTCCTCAGCTTCCCCTTGTTGACAGCAGCAGGGCTGCAGGTGAAGCTGCAGAGTCCAGTCATGACAGCTCCTCTGCTCTGCAACAGCCCCCACCCTCAGGAACCACGTGCACAAGCATGCACCCACAAAGCATCAGTGCATGAACACTTGCATGTACTGTGGTTACATGGTACGGACCGAAACCATTTTGATTGTAGAGTTCTATGCAGAATCACTGCAGGAATACGCGATGGGGGTTTCTGTACATGAACATGTGGGCCTCTGTGGTTAACCTCCATGCTAACATGGACAGCAGGAAGCTCTGGACCTTTGCCTCTGATGTGAGCTTTCTTCTAAGGACATTGGCAAAAAAAATTGGAATCCAGATTGTGGACGTCCAGGGACGTCCTCTTCGACCACATCTACCTCATCAGAAGTGTTGAGGGAAACATCCGAATGTCCCCATGCTACAAGAGCTGAACCACAGGATGTCTGACCAAAGCCTCGTCCACTGCAGTCACCTCAAAGCTGAGATCAACACAGGAGCTGTGGAGCATGCTTCGATACTATCAAGCTAGGCTGAGACACCGGACATTTGACACGCTTTCCAGTACTGCATACTTGAACGCTGAAGTTTCGCAGTGTTCAACAATGGCCGAGCAGCAGGGGCTTCTTTTTTCTTTTCTACTGTTTACTAGTTTGTTACCTAGAGTTGGAAGAGGTTTGGTTTCAAATGCTGAAGCGGCAAAAATCTCACAAATCTTGCTTCTTTCGCAGCTCTATGAAAGACTTGGTGTCATGTATAAAATATGTCCACATGCTAAAGATTTGAGGCTATATTTTTTAAACCAAACATTTGACTCTTGCTGGACTTAAGAATTGGTTTGAGAGTGACTAGAATCTGTTAAACTAAGCAGAAAATTTTAGAGCCAAACCATTATGAGCCAAAGACTCATTCTCTTCCAAAAGGTGATGTTAGAGGGTGCTAAAATGAGCACTGACCAGGAAAATGAGTATGAAACATAAAATCTTCCAACTATTAGTCTTATTGGTCTATGTTTTTCATGAAGAAGTCAGCAGTGTCTTTCTGTAACCGTTTTGAATGGTAGAATTCAATAAAAATAAACACTTTGAAAAATGAAAGAATGACTTTAGGTTGTTTTGAACACTGATGGAGTTCTGTGAACTTTGGCAAACCAATGCAGTAGAGATCGATCCGCATTGAGCCATGTTAGCTAGCGGTAAACCAGGCAGGATGAGACCGTCACAGAACCGCAGTTCTCTGCGGCAGAACCCATCTGATGTGGCTTCAAAACGGGCCGGAGGTTGGAAAATCCCTCCCAGACGGATGAAAGCAGTGATCTCAGCATCACACAACAGGCACTGAAAGATAAAAGCGCGTGCAAAGACGTGACCGCCGGAGCAGACGTGGGGAGGTGCGCCTCCTTTGAAGTTATATTTAGGCCAAAATCCCTCTTTGCAGAACAAACCGTCTTTTTGCTGTGAACACAAATCACACACAGCAGCAGTCCTGAGAGCACGGGAAGCAGCTCCGCATTTACGATTAGCCAGCAGAGCATCGAACGTCGGGACGGCTTTGATTCGAGTTGCGATGCAAATGCAACAGTTCCGCGTGGGACACATATGCATGCTGGGAGTCATCAAATGAATCCTCACAAAGAAAAATCAGAGGAAAACAAAAATAAACCAACAAAGTGACCTGAAAAAGCTGCTTCTCTTCAGCTCAAAGTACTACTATATTCCATTAACATTAACCAGTGTGTTCAAATAGATCTCACCCCCTCATTTCCCAGCAGTCCTCGAGCTTTCCCGCTGAAGCCTCTGATTGGTATGGATCAAGGATTAGCCGTGAGTCCATGACTGTCTGTCTGAGACACCAGCCAAACCCAAATCTTTACTGTACTGTAAACTGTGAGGTTCTGCCTGCAGTCTATCATGAGGCAGTGCTCTACTGCTGACCCGAGTCATGGGAGCAGCACTCTAACAATACTTCCCACACCAACCTCTCACAACCACCCTTATCCAGCAACTTTTCAATTCAGTTTTATTTATACAGCCCAATATCACAGCCATAGCCGTCTCACTGGACTGATTATCAATATACAAGAACAAGAGGTTGAGTCTGGCATCTGTTTTGTGTCTCTATGGGAGGGACATACCACCTCACCAGGGACTCTTCCAAGTTAAATCCTTACCAGCTGAGCTGATCTTCTCAAAGAACAGAATCTCAAAGCACAAATCAGCCTCGTTTCGCATCATGAATCAGTGGCTCCATTTCTGGGACTCCTTAGACTCTTATTGACAAACTTTGAGAAAGCTCCACACAGCCTGGCAGACACCACCTCACCTGTTGGAGTTCAACCATCTGATCAACCAAAAACTGAAATATACCACCAAATGTGATCTAAAGAATGTGAAACCAAACTTCCTATTTAGGTTTGCAGGAATTCTTTGGTCCCATTCAGATGAAAAAAATAAAGCTTTCTTACTATTAAAAAAAAGAATTTTCAAACACAAATGTTGACAAAAGAAATGAAAACCACTCAAATAAATGAAGGAATATTAAACCTGTCTGCTGGTTCATGGCATTAGGGTCTCTCAAAAGTTCAAAAACCTTCATGAATCCATGGTCGTTCCCAGAATTTTAATAGTTACTTCTGCAGGTATTACTAGGAGCCTCTACAAACTGCAGAAAAAACCCAGTCATCCCCAATGTTTCAAGATGCACATTTTCAGGTTAGTGTTTACAGGATTTTCACCATCCATCCATCCATCCATCCATCCATCCGTGACTCCATCAAAGGAGTCGTGATAATGAGAAGCCTCAACAGACTCTGGAGTTAGAGCCCGGAGGAAAAGCCGGAGTAACAGAGAAACTGCTGTTGAATTGATGCACACCGCCTTGAATTAACCTGTAAAATCAGAGTTTCAAACTCAGAGTCGGAGCTTCCCATGAGTTGGTGCTCTTCCAGGTCAGACTCCACTGGCAGGCTGGTTTAGCTGCATGATGATGTAACCCGCTGACAGCAGTTGGTGGTGGGAGGCAGCAGAACACCCACCACTGTCGCAGACAATGTGCTTTCCAGCAGTCCATGCTGAAGGCATCCCATTATCACCAACAGGACCAGTGTTTAGCTCCAGACGCAGTGCAGACATGGGGGTTTTAGAAAGGAGGGGGCTCTCTGCAGCATCCAGACACAGACCAGAGGAGCCCCTCCAGCCGCTCACCTAATAGAGGGGCCAAGCAGCCCTCCCAAAATAGCCATAAACACACACACAGTGTGTTTTTGCTTTGTTTGCAAAGCTCAAGCAGGTGCATGTAAACGACTGGAGGTGGAAGCAAAGGTCAAAGCGGTCGACGCTGCAGTAAGGAGGCCGTCAAAACACTGAACCATCACAGCTGTGGTTCTCCTTTTGCACACTCAACACAGTAATCCACAGATTACAATGTCAGGAAGAAACAGATTTTCCCACCCCATCGTGACCTTGAGCTCTCATGGACAATTTTCACTTCAATTTCAGACCATCAATGAGCGACATTTCTCCGATTTTTAGCTCGTTCTCCGCTCCTTTGGCTCCTTTAGTGTGTGGCCTAGCATTCGCGGCAGTTTGGTTTCATTTCCACCAGTGCTTGACTTTCTCCGGAAAGCTAATTTAGCATCACTACTTTACTTTTTCTTGTTTAATAAATGTTTTACTTTTGAACTTGTTTGCTTTTATTTATCTTTAAATTCTTTAGCCACTTCATTATAAAATAACTCAACTTTAACAAAAAATTAAACATATTGATACTTTCTTTAAGGGCCTATACCATGAAAAATAAAATTTGAGCTTATTAAAAGAAGGAAGTCGGGTATTCTCATACTACTAACTTTTTTGTACATTTTATTTTTTACTGCCACAACATTTGGCTGCCAGTTAGCATACTTTATCTCCGAGTTAGCTTAGCTGTTTTTGTTTCACTATCCTAGTTATATTATCAACTAGTTTTGACAGACATTAGGTGTTTAAAAAACCATAAGTGGAGCAATATTTTTGCTACTCCTTTTGGGCTGTTTTCCACCACTTCTGGGTCTGAAACAATCTGCTGCTACATTGTTCACACAGATCAGCTGCTGTCGCCCGACAACCACAAAATGCAGCCGGAGATCACAATTATATGATCTGTTTTATTTCATTTTCAACAGAGCTATGGTTATAAAGATAATTTCCTGTCATAGAATCAATAACATTCTAAAAAGATCCATTTTATTTTAGTTTCAATAAAAATAATAATGTTAATAAATAACACGCATGTGCAATGTGAAAAAGCGATATTCTGGGATTCAATGTATATGCGCCTGTGATGTATTTTTCACAGTTTGTTAACAGGAGAAACTCGTATTTAAGATAAAGACAAGTCATATTCAAAACAAAGAAAGATCATATTCAAAACTGATGTGTTTGTGAGGCAGGCTCTAGGTTAACGTCCTGATTTGGGCGTCACCCACAAGGAGCAAAAGGCGGTAGCTCAGAAAACGAGTCGTTTTACTTTCGGGTGTGAAAAGAGTCCACAAAAATAACTCATATTTCATAAACTATTTGTTCTTTAGTGTGACAAAGGTAATATATGATCATAATCATGGATATTGTTTACTATAAAAGGCCCTTTAAGCAAATTCATTGTTTACATTGCACTTTCATATAGAGCTTAGCTTAACATTTCTTGTGTTTATTGTCCATGTCTGCGCCAATAAAGTTAATTTCCGTTTACTTTTCTTAGACTAATGTAGCATTTAATTTGGTGCCAATTTACACTTTCTATGCTTTTAGCTTTTACAAAAACAGCAATATATTAGCACCAAACACAACCCATAAATATTTAATCCGTAAATTTTGTGCAAATAAGTCTGATTTTTTTCAGTGTTTAGGGTTTAAGAGCATCAACATGACTTTTTGTTTTTAGCTGCTTTAAAATTGATTTAGCTCATTCAGCATGTAGCCTAGCGTTCGTTGCAGTTCAATTTATTTACCCATCAGCATTATGCTTCCTTCAGCTAATTTAGCAACAACACTTTAACTTTTCTTGTTTATTAAATGCTTTAATTTAGCAAGTATATTTTAGCCATATTGATATATTTTTCAGTTAATTTTATGTTTACATTACAGTGTGAATAAGCATTTGTTGTGTTTACTGCAATGCTGCATTGTTTAAATTCATTTGAGTTTAATTCTTTAAGCTAATTTACCATTTAAATTGGTGCTAATTTAAACTTTCTATACTTTTATTTTTACAAACAAATTGGCACCACAATGAAGTTTTTTCAATCTATTGTAAACTTTCTGCAGGTAAATCTTAATTTCTTCTGCTTTTTTAGCATTATGTGCATCAACATGACTTTTTTAGCTGCTTTAAAAATTATTTAGCTCATTTTGAATGTAGGTTTGCTATTTGGGGATTTTTTTCAACCTATTTACCTGAATTTATGCAGAGTTACTGTTAATAACACTTTTTTTAATAACATTTTTTTAGTACATTTTAAGAAATGTTTGCATAAATGTTGTCTATTTAGAAACCACTTTTATAGAATAAACAAACAATAAAAGCAAGAACTGTAAAGAGTCCCTTTTTGACTGACGCTGACGCAGAAACACTCAAGTCTAACAAAGAAAGGAACTTTTTTTCCCCCCTTCTCATTTTCAGACCTCAATACAAAAACTTCTGTTTTATTTCAGAGAAAACTGTTCAGTAAAGATTAGAACCAAACAAGAAAACTTTATTAGAGAACCAGTTTGATGCGAACAGAACTGGGTCTTGGTGGAGTAAAGTCCAGCTTCTCTAGGCGAGAACAAAGTTCTGTAAAACACCAGCAGTTCAGTTGGATCAGGTTAAAAATTATGCATTTATGAGATGGTTTTGTCTCTATGAAATACAAAAATCAGATTTTAAAGACCCATTTCAATAAAAGTCATGTTTTTGGTGTTTTTAACATGTTCTTGTAGCATTTTTCTCATAAAGGAGGACGTATTTAAAAGAATTTTTGATGAAAACTGCGTTTGAGTATCAAATATCAAATCGTGATTAATGAGGAGCAGATAAAAACACGCAGTTTGAAAAAGTTCAGGTTTGTGACGCAGCAACTGCCATGAGCGGGCCAGAGTCGTCCTTCTCCGCTTCAAGTCTGATGCATCCACTTGTAAAAAAAAAAAAAAAAGAAACCAGTAACTTCTTCATTTTCTTCATCTGAGCTGGAATCTGGCTCTAAATTGCATAGCTCCGATATTTTTTTTTTTGGCTACACTAAGGTTAGCTTGGGCTTGTTTGGTGCTATAGGCTAGCGAGAGAGAGTGTTATGCTGGGAAATTAGCTGGAAGCTAACTTCTGCACCAACAGACCCTCCAAAAAGTCAGAGGAAAATTTCTAATGAACTCCTGCTGCTCTGCAGAAAGCATGTCTTAAAAGATGACAGACTTTTGAATGTTTGCTAAAAACTGCATGATCATAATTTTAAAATAATCATTGGGAACGCTTTTACAACAGCAAAAATATGATATGGGAGTGGAATTTTACTGAAATTTACCACCTGTTGCAGAAACATCTACTGTTGAGAAAAAATTTAAAAAAGATCACAAGATCAAATAAACAAAAGCTACAACATTTAATGTTGATGTGAAGGTGTCTCTAAATTATCCAACAACTGTTTGAAAACAGGGTTTCAACAACAGGTTTCAAACTGTTTGAAACCGCTCTGCTTCCCTCTGAGTAAAAAAGGAAGTTGATTATGGAAGTCAGCTGACTGTGATTCATGAGACAAAAGCAGAAGAAGCAGAAACATTTCCCATTAAATCATAACAGTTTAATTTGAAAGTTTCATCTAAAACGTCATCGTTCAGAGTCTTTTTTATTTAAATTTGTTTCAATCTCTGTTGAAGTTTCCTCTGAAAAGTCCCTGGGCTCAAGACAAAAGCTTCCATGAAACTTCTGCAGAAACCATCTGCAAACTTTTAAGACAAGCTCCCTGATTTTATCCAGTCCAGTATTTGAATCTGCATCCAAACGTTGATGTTTTTACTCCAGAATTGTCCTGTGTGACTTGGAAAGGAAATCCTGAGGATTCCGTGCATGTGTTCTGAGGTTTGAGCCAAACGTTAGATCATAACAGTCCACAGAAGCAGCAGACTCAGTGAAAAAGGCCTGTAAAGGTTTAGTTTATGGTTTCCTCTCCTGATCCAACAAACAGAAGCCAAAGTCCTGGAACCTTGAAGTATGGTGGTGATATTTCACCCACAATGCACCTTTGGACCTTTGCACAACAAAGACCTGACAAGAAAAATGAAGAGTTCTCCAACATTCAATGTAAACAATACCAGTCAAACAACTACAATCAACTTAATTTAATCGTCAACGGAAGAATATATGGATCATATTTGCTGCAGAATAATAATGTTTGGGGGGGGTTGGTAACTAAAAGCGTATTATTCTTTTATTATATCTTGATATTTCAGCATTTTATTGTATTGACATTGACTATTGTTACCATTTTTATTTGATTGTTTTATTATCTGAGCTATGCACGTTTCTATCACGTTTTTAATATATTTCTTGGAATAAAGTTGCTTAGCTTGCTGGAAAACGTATGTTTACATTCCGGTGACACCTTTAAATCCCACGTCCCGTGAACGCACCATTTCACTTCTTTTTAACTTGTTATTGTTTGACACTAAAAGAGTCTTTAAACGCAGCACGTGCTCACACAACGTTAGTGTGTTGTTGTTTTTGTTCTCGACAGTGTGTTGGCACACAGGCGGTCGCCTTACCGGCTGGCATGTTGCCGTGATGTACCGCAGTCCGGTCTCCGGGAGTTTAGTTAGCCTCCATGTAGCCTACGCTGGCCGTCCGTCTCAACGGGCATCGGAATGACGGCTCCGCAGCCCACAAATCACCGCTCTGCTCCTGCTGGCCGCTCCGGCGTAGACACGCAGACAAACCCCGCGAGCCGGGAAACGCGCCGCGGGGAGGAATTAGCCGAGGACGTTAAGCTAACGTCTGCTGCTGCTGGACGCCCGTCCGTCACTCCGACAGGCGTCAGGCGGGCTCACCTGCAGGAAGACGCCCGCTTCGCCTCCTGCTACACCTTTGACAGACGCGGAAGTGACGGGAGACAGTCACGCGCCCCCCACACACAACCCCACTGCGGTCCAACATATGCTGCCTGCACGCGGCAGGATCCGGCCGGGCACGCGGCTAATTATAGCAGCCAGGTGGCTCTGTCTCCCCCCTCCCCCCAGTGACAGCAAATCTTCCGCAAGAGTTGCGTTAACCTGCAGGAGCTTCTGCGCAGACGAACTTTATTTTATGCTTTAAAGTTAAAGTTCAGGGGCGGATTCACATTCTCAGCGGCCATGGGCACAAAGTTAGCTTTGAACCAAAAAGCTGAAATCCCATAGACTTCTATTGAGAAATGACATGTCACAATGCCATTGTGTTTGAAACATGCTCTTATCCTGAAATTTTTTCGTAATTTTTTTTCCTGTTGTTCCAGTAAATCAAGTTATAAACTGGCCAATCATATGCCTCAATAAAAAATATGACATTTTACATTGAACATTCCAAGTTTTTGACAGATTCTCTTGTCTTGTCAAAAATTGTCTTTAACATCTGGTGTTTTCCCAGAACCACTGAAAACAGCTGTAATCAAACAACTCCTAAAAAAGGACAATTTGGACAAGACACAAATGAGCAACTACAGACCAATATCAAATCCACAATTTTTTAGGTAAGATAATTTTAAAAAGCTGTTTTTCATCAGTTAAATGAATTCTTAATAAGAAACAACTGCTTTGATGTCTTCCAGTCAGGCTTCAGACAGCACCACAGCACTGAGATGGCTCTGACCAAAGTGACTAATGATATACATTTGAATACAGACAGTGGAAATATGTCAGTGCTAGTTTTATTGGATCTCGGTGCTGCAGTTGATACAGTCGACCACGCTATATTACTCAAACGACTGGAAAACTTGGTGGGTCTCACTGGGCCAGTACTAAACTGGTTCAAAACGTACTTGGAAAACAGGAAATTTTTTGTGTCAGTTGGTAACTTCACATCAGAGCCGACAGAAATTACTTGTGGAGTTCCCCAAGGCTCTATCCTGGGGTCACTTCTATTGAATATATACATGCTTCCACTGGCCCAGGTTATAAAGAACAACATTAGTCACCATAGCTATGCAGATGACACACAGATATATATTTCAATGACACCAGGAGACTGAGGCCCTGTACAGGCTCTTGGTAAATGCATTGAGGACATAAATGACTGGATGTGTCACAACTTACTTCAATTAAACAAAAACAAAACTGAGGTTATTGTTTTTGGGGCTAAAGAGAAACAGTTGGAAGTCGCTACAGAGCTTCAATCTATTCATCATAACACCACCAACCAGGCCAGAAACTTGGGTGTAGTGATGGACATACACCTACATTTTGAGAAACAGATTAGGCAGTGACAAAATCAGCCTACTATCATCTCAAAAATATTTATCAAAGATTTGATGTCCAAGCACGACCTGGAAAAACTAGTTCATGCTTTCATCTTTAGTTGACCTTCTATCAATTTCTACAGACTCACACCAATTTTGATCAATCACTGCGTACAGATGACAACTGATTCCAACATGGCAGTATCATGGAAAAATGGCGACTGAACTGACTTCATTTTTTTGGAGGCAAGTCATTTTCTATGGATGATGTCACACTTGCTCAGTCCAGATCTCTAATACAGTCAATGGTCCCCCCTAGAGCCACAGTCTGAGTGGTGCGCCCCCTGGAGGAGAGAAAGTTCCAGTTCCACAACTTCAAATGTTAGACTTTCAAAACCATGTTTGTCATCAAAGACAGAGAAAATAATAATTTCATTCAAATAAAGCAGATTGTTTTTTTTTCATTCTAACAAACATCCGCCCTTCTCTCCGCCTTGAGAAAAGTAAACAATTTACATATTTATTTTCTTAGTGTCACAGTAATACTTGTAGCTGTAGTCACAGCAACACAATAACAACACACAAACTAAAGCACGATGAAACCACTGCAGGAGACGCTTCGCTTTGAAAAATGTTTCATCTACAAATTATTTTTATATTTATCTAATTTTAATAGCACACAGTAAACAATAAATTCCATAACATTCTAGCACATTTGGTGAAAATGAAAGGGGACAGAAAGAAGAAAAAGTATTTTCTCTGCCCCGTTTAGCTAAACTAATCAACCTATTTTAACCAAATCTATCTCTTTGTAATAAAGACATCAACTGGCTGGTCAAAGCAGCAAACGCTAAAACAAACAAAAACAAACAAACAAAAACAAAACAAACATCAAAAGCAGCAACAAGAAACAAACAAAGATAAAACACCAAATGCCTCAGATTTTTTTTTAAATATACAACCCATTCTTTTCATTCATATTGTCTGAGCATTTGTTTTTCATTGTTTTTTTTAAATGTAATTGATTAAGTTGGAATCTTTTATTGATTTCTCAAGATTATTCCATGATCTGATACCCTGCACTGAAACACTTTTTGGTTTTTGTTTTGAATTTGTTAGTTTTGAAAATCTCATGTCCTTTAGGTTGTAATTGCTCTTTCTCTTTTCAAACTTTTTTTGTATGTTATATGTTAATAATTTATTCCCGTGAGGAATGTGGCCAGAATCCAAGAGACTCAGGTTTAGAAAAGACACTCATACGTATTAAAATACTCAGTGGAACGACTAAATGAAGCAGGTTTCTGGAGCTTACAGGAGCTAATTATTCAAAATGGCAGCCATCTTTAACTCAAGTTTAAGATACTGGCTACCGTATGTCCAAATTCCCTCACTACTCTTTAAGACTATATGGTGGCAGACTATAAGTTGCCCTGGATTTTAATGCAATTGGAATTTTCTTTTTTTTTATAAAGTCACAGTCCCATCATCTTTTGATTTATTGTAAAAGTGTTCCCAGTATAAAAAAATGTTTTGTTTTTTTTATCGTTTCTGCAGAGCAGCAGGAGTTCATTAGAAATTCACTTCTGAATTGTGGGCGGGTCTGCTGCCGCAAAGTAAGGCTACGGTTACAAATACCACGCGATGGAGAGACATCATCTGCAAGATTTCAGCCGCCGCCCGATTTTTTAAAAATTATATTATAATATTCATGAATGTATATGTGCAGTCAGGAGTGCAAAATAGAATGCTTTTTATATGCCCCAGGCTACTGGGCGGCTGGAAGCCGGTGACACTTGATATGGACGGTTGCTGTCTAGCGACATTTACACATTGTCCAGTCAGAGCTGCTGCTGGTTGGCGATTCTGGCTGCCACCGCCCTTTGGGCGTCCAGTCGCCTGATTTTGTAACGGTGTCATATCCACCTGTTATCGGGCTGCCACCGCACAACCTCCAAATGTGCCTGGGCAGCCACTGATCACTGTCAACTTATAGACAAAAATCCTCTGGTTCCTGTGAAATTTTAACTTTTTCTTTTAAAAAATAGCGACTCCTGCCTCCACTTGCCGAACTTGCTTAAATTTACATTTAGGCAAGGGCACACAAGAGCTCAGTGCCTTGCCCAAGGACACTGACATATATGAGGGGGCAGAGGGGTAACTGAACCTGCAATCCTTTGCTCAGAGGTGTATCCCCTTCCTAAACTGATGGTAATTATCCTGAGCTAACTGTAACCCTCACAGCTGATGTGTGCGTGAAAGTGTGCGCTTGTGCTTTTTAAGCTCTTAAGGACCTTTGCTGCAACATCCAATGGACTTAAGGGTCATTAAAGGCTTTGACCAAACAGATGGCGTGCTGAGCGCGTTAAAGTCAAATGAGTGACAGCAGCCAGAGGCACAAAATAACCTGTGATAGAGATGGAGTTAGTGTAATCGCTCTAATGCAGTGCATGTTCACATCAGAGCTGAACTCAGGATAAAACATAAGGAGAAACAAAAACCATAACAACAGCAAAAATCACTATATTTTAAAATAGAAAAAAAGGAAATATTTGGTAAAAACATTTTTGTAAAGTAAAATAGTTAATGATAAAAGATAAAAAAGCAAATATAAACTTATGAAAAACCAAAAAGATTAAATTACAATTAGACGATTAAAATGCAAAAATGATACAAACTACCGGTAGTTAAATGATCAATTTATGCTCAGTAAATAGGCCAATATTGGTAAAAATGTTGCATTTTAATTGCTTTCTTCGAGCGCTTACATAGAAATGTTGATGTATTTTTAAATAGTTTGATTCAAAATTGATATTTAAAGTTTTTTCTATTTTCCGTCATTTAAATATTTATTGAAAAAACTAAAATTGGATTTCTCATATTATTTTCAGATTTTCATGTACATTTCTATATAAAGCCTAAGTAATTTGAAGGTTTATTATAAATCCATAAACATTTTATATCATTGATACATTTAAAAGAGTTGTTCTCTGAACACTCTTTTCTGATTGGATGCTTAGTTCTTCAGTGCTATTAAAATGCATACAAGTTTATAATATACATTATAAATATATTGTATAATATATATTTTATATATATATATATATATTGAGATTTTCTCTTTATATAGTTTCGCAGTTGCCACCATTTTTGTCAGTTCTCTTTAGCTCTGTGTTGTCTAGCAGAGCTGCATGAGTCACGTAAACAAACCAAGAGTTATAATCACTTATAGGAACATATATTGACCCAAACAGGTGCTGCTGGTTTTTGAAGGTCTGGGCCTGTGGAGGGTCATAGGGTAGAGCGGCCGGTGAAAGTCACATCTTAAAAGGAGTGCAGGTGTGTCTGAAAATGGAATGTAGGATCATATGAGTGGTGAGTACGTGGTCAAGTATTTATTCATCTAATGTAAGTTGAATGCACTTCTGACATGCAGGTGATAGTGTGATACAGTCAGTGCCCTTCCATCACATTCTAGCTGGCAGTAAAGTAGCTACTTCCCTTACTACTAGATTCTGGGCAGAAAAAGGGCAAACTTGTACAGGACACACAGTTCATGCGCACTCATCACATGAACAGCCCTAGTGGTTTTCTTGCGCAGAGTTTTCGGGGAGGATAGTTGAAAAGATGAAAAATTAGTACGACACGCCTGCTTCTGACTAACGTACTTCACCTTTACTTACCTCTATGTGTTGCATGCCTGTAGAAAAAAATGTGTTTGAACACTTTCGCTCGACGGGTTCACCAAGTGGTCTACGACCTTGTAAGACACCAGCCTGCCCCATACAGTTTTGCCCCGTAGACAGCTCGTATCCACCCATAAAGGCAGTTGTGACTGATGCATTATACGTTAATTAAAAAAAATAACATTTTACTAATTTCCTACTACTTTATATAACTTTTTAAAAGGTAGTCTTGTTTCGGGGTTATTCGTAAGACACTCTGTGTTATTGATACATTTATTACTGTAGTTCTCTGTGTTCTTATATTTTCTTTCCTTTTACATGTTTAGTCATTCTGTGATATGAAAGCATGGAAAAGGGAATAACACTTTTTTATTTTTATGGGATTTTATGTGCTGCACAGTGAAGTAGCGGTTAGCACTCTCGCCTGACAGCAAGAAGGCCCAGGTTCAAATCCCAGTAGGGATTTCGTTTGCACATTCTCCTCATGCATGCGTGTGTTTTCTCTGGACACTCCGGCTTCCTTCCACAGTATCAAAGCCTCACAGGTTGCCTGATGACTCTAAATTGTTCCTTGGTGTGATTATGAGTGTGTGGCGACTTGTTCAGTGTGTATATCCTTTGCTAACTATAGCTGGGATAGGCTTCAGCAACATTGTGACCCTTAAAGGGATTGAGAGGATTTCGAAGATAGACATTTAGGGAATTGAGATTTCCCCTAAATGTTTTTTATGTTATAGCAGTTGCAAAAATCTTCTCAGTTCTCTGGAACTTCTGTTAGAGCTGCAGGAAGCGGGATCACAACAGTCCGGTGTATTTTTAGTAACGCTAACTGTAACATTAGATTTGATATATTATTGTTTAAGTTATTTTTGACACTCAAAGGTTGCCTCTGATATCTGTGGCTTTAATGCTCTGACAGATTCATGCTCTCCCGCTGCGACAGCGTCTCACTGAAATTAGATCATTAACATTCAGGCTCTGGCAGCACACGGTCATTTCAAAGCCAGCACTCCTCTTTGTTCAGATCAATAAAGCTGGATTCGGTGTTTTGATGGTTGTGAGGGACTTACTGCTGCTTCTGATGAGTGTAGGTTCATTCTGGTTCAGCTCTTTAAGCATCAAAGCCTGGATATCAAAGAAACATTTTGTCTGAATTTTGGATGCATGAAGGAGAAGTTTCAAATGAGAAAGTGAATCAGGGTCAAAGGGAACAGAGGAGTCCCTGAGTTTAGGCAACGCCCCCTTGTCAATTAATCCTGTATACAATATCATCACAAAGAAAAAGGACAGTTTTTTTGGCTGCTTTGAGATGTTTCGATTCTTGAATTTGTAACAAATTGAGTTGAGAACATAGGGGGTTCTGGGAAGGTTCAAGAGCACACCTGCATGTCCTGACTATGCTCTCGGAGTCCACTCATACTGATAGAAGAATCCAGTTAGAGTTTTAAAATCAGACTAAGACAGTCCTATGAGAACCAGACCTTAATTTCTCTGGTTTGTGACTTCAGGAAGTGAATCAAGGATATAGAATTCTAAAAATGTTTCAAGCTCCATGATGCTGCAGTTGACTGTCTATACAGCTATCCAATAATAAAGATTGATTTGATTTGAAATAAATATTTTTGATACATTTGTATTTTCAGGGCCGCTGCTAGATTTTTGGTGGGCCCAAAGAAAAGGTGCTCTGCTACAAATAGCTTATTGATTATGTTCAAAGTTTAAATGATAAAAGTATAAATGAAAACACAATCAAAAGCAAACATCCACAAAAAAAAAGATTTAAACATAGACTGTGAAATTGGTCATCTCTCCAAAGAGTTCCCTTCTGGGTTTTATTTTTGACCAAAACAATTGAACTTCTATCTGGCACTAAAGATGTCAGGGTGTGAAATGTGACCGGACCCCAGAAATGCTCACTGCTCAGGAATGATGCAACAGAGGTTGCAGACGCAGAGACGGTGATGTTTACCTCCTGTTCATTTCCAGGAACTGATTTCCAACTTCAACCAGAAGACACCAGACAGACAATACCTGAAACAGAAAAACCCCAAACGGACATGAAAAGGGGAAAAACTGAAAATGATTGTAATCATTCACTGCAGGACGTTCCACAAAAGTAACAGCACTCAAAATAAAGAAATCTGAAAGCAGCAGAGACAGCTTGCAGTCATGGATCTGCAGTCAAGACAGCAGTGTGGTTAGAATCCAGAAACCACAATAAGCTGGAGAACAAAAAGCGCCTCAGCGACTGAGAAGATTTTCTGGTTGAGATCTGCAGAGTAAATCAGCTCAAAGCAGCAGTAACATGAGGTTGACAACAGTCGTACGTCACTACCAAATCAGAGCCCCTGATTGGTCAAAGTTTAACTTTCATTACATGTTCGATGTTTTGTATGTAGAGCTCCAATACGGTCATAGAAACGTGTGTAGCAATGCGTGAATGTGAGAGTTTTGAACGCAAAAGCTCAAAACAAAACACACTGTATACCTGCATTTACATACTGTAGTCTTTTCAATGAAAGTGGCCGTTTGAATGTGCAATGCCAAAGCCGGTGTGAGCGTGGCTAGATGGTGCTGCATGTGGTGCAGGATAGTGTGAATACCACAGGACTTTGGTGCAACAAAATCATTTTGACAAACTCCAATCTATGAACCCAGCCAACTGAGCCATCCAGCCACTACTAATTTGATTTTAGCAAATACTTTAATGATAGTTCTCGGACTTTCCCTTCCAAATAGGTTTATTGTGTATTTGGGGACAATAAAAGACACTGTCTTGAAAGAAGATCTTTGAGAAAGATCCTACTTTTTGCAGAATTGTGACCAAGAAACAGGATCACATGGACCTTTCTGAAGCTTTTTATCAACAAAAAGTAGTAAAAAATCAAATTATCTGTAAATTCGCTTTACTCTTCCTTTTTAAGTTCTTTGTTCTTCAGCGCCCTTCTGCAGGTTTGCTCTGTGTGCTCAGTCCATGTCTGGACTTGACCTGACAACCTTGCAGCTCTGTGAGTAATCCCAGCAGCCAGCAACAGCACGCAGAGTGGGTGTGGAGCCAACGAGCTGCGATGGAACACAGAACCAACGAAGGAGTGTGAGTCAAATCAAAGGCAGCCCCAGCTCTGCACGAATCATTAAACACACTAATGTCTCTTTTGCAACACGAACAACAGCAGTCCTGTGTTTCAACAAACAGAAACTGTTGGAAGAACCCACATCAGTCTCGTGTTTGGAGATCATCTGGCTCATAGAACAGACTTGTGACCTTCCGTCCACGCATAACCCTCACAATGTTAAAGGAGGCTGTATTGTAGAGCCTATATCCTGCTATTGTTAAACTTTTTAGATTTTATATATATATATATACATATATATATATATGCGTTACTTGTAGCACACTAAAGAACAATTTATTTATGAAATATTAGTTATTTTTGCGAGCTTCTTTTCCTATCTAGACGTAAGACGACTCGATCTCTGAGGCTCTGCCTTTCGCTCCTCTGGATGCCGTCCATTTCATGATGCCAAAGTAGAGCCGCCCTCGGCAGCGTGTCTGCGTTTGGCCCCACGAAAACAAACAACATCTGAACTTTTGCAAAGATGGATGTGCATATTGTGCATCTAAAATCAAAGCATTTTGCCGATCACCACTAGCTACCACTGAGAAAGTGTGTGTTAGCCTGGGGGCGGAGCTGGCAGCACAGACTCTTTTTGGAAAGGGCTGTTCTCACTTTGTGATGTCACAATGTGAGGACCTGCTTGTTTTTGTTGATTGGGAGGGGCTGGTGCTCAGAACGCAGGGTTATGGAGGAATGCTCAGAGATGCATAAATTGAATAAAATACTGTTTTAGGGATATTTTTCATGAGGAATTAATATTATAATACACTTAAAAGCTCAAAAAGTTGATTTTGCGATATAGGACATTCAAAGAAAAATCTGAAAAACGAGGACTCAAAGAAATTAAAATTTGTCAGAACATTTCGTTCATACTTCAAATATTTTGCTTTTCCTTTGACCATAAATCCCTCATGAAAGTATGAAACTTCATTTTGACTCGTAGCTCAAGGATTTAGAACATGATTTGAAGTCGTGACCAAAGCTCTGACAACTTTGTTGATCTTGTTTCTGTAGCTCAGACTTCAGCATCTGATGAGTTTGTGGTTTTCATTAACTTTGTTCAGACTGTCCATCGCTATTTAGAAATTGTACCTTAACCCTGTTTAACAACGTGTATCATATTTGATACATGCATTTATGAGACCCCTATCCAAATTTCTCTTAAAGACATATTGTATAGAAGTTGGTCCATGTTTTCTTCCCTGTAGTTCATTATTATTCCATTAGGGGCACTAGAGAGCTTTTCCTGTTCATTTCAAAATGGCTGCTTCAGTGAAATCTCAAAAACACTTTTGGTGGGAAACATTTAGCTAATTTTCAAAACTTAACTTTCAAAACTGCAATTGACTGATGTATTGGTATTAATTTTGTAAATGAGTACTTGCTTTATTGAAAAAATGCCAAAATGGATGATATTTTTTTATAAAACAGTGACACCATGTTAAAAGTGTGTGTTTTCCCTAAACACTCATGTCAATAGTTCTGCATTTTAAAATAAAATTGCTGTGAACAAAAACTTAACAAATCATCCAATGTATCATGATTGATATGATCTATAGCCCATCTCAAAACATAACGATACTTCAATTTTTTTCAACATTTGGATGGAGGTTTAAAAAACATCCTATTAAAAATGTTTAATTTCCTGTCGATTCTTGGATGTAGTGGGTTAATGATGATTGGCTTCAGTTAAAAAAATAAGAGGCTGTTGATGGATTTCTTCTTCAGACCAGATTTTTAATGAAGGTTCTCATTTATCTAGGTGATGTTGTCTTGAAGTTGAGTCTCAACCAAAAATCTTCTTCCTTTGAAAAACCATTCATCCAAGTGGCTTCATCAGAGACTGGTCATGCAGCAATCGCTAATGAAGTCACTTGGATGAGTGGTAAAATATTTCAAAGAAAGTAGACTTTAAGTCCCCATGCCATGATTTCAGACCAAACGTTCATCTGTTCAGTTGTCACACATGGGAGGATTTTTTTTAGCCTCTTGAATTTAAAGTTTTGAAGTCCACCGCCTACAGTTGGAAGAGGCTCTGCGTGAAATGTGCAAACGGTGCAAATCTTGTGCATTTTTCTCCAGACTTTTTCTTTTACAGTTCTATTTCAATCTATGAAAGACTTGGTGTCATTGAACTGCAGCTGGGCACAAACTGCAATTACTGTTTCTCCTCTATGATCGATTTTCAAATGGTTGGCACTTCCGTGATGAAAAAGAGATGCCATTTATTTGCCTTTATTTAACCAGCTAAATGACCCATTGAGATCAAGAACTCTTTTATAAGTGACCTGGCCAAGAGGTCATAAGCCTACGTCATCATGGAGTGACATCAGAATAAATTAAATCAGCAGAGCCCCAGAAAGAGATTGTGATGTAGAGGCAGAGGCGTTTGGATCCATGTGTAACTGGTTTATGAGCAAGATAAGACAGACAAGGCCAAGGCAGGACAAAGTCAAAAACCAGGTAGGAGTCAAAAATACACAGAGAGAGGCAGGACGGAAACAAGATAGGCAAGGGTCAGGATAAACAGAGAGACAGCAGTAGAAACACTCAAGACTGTATGTGACAACAAAACAAGACTTCGCACCGAGCTGGACTAAAAATATTAAACGCTCCTGAGTTTAAC
Organism: Adrianichthys oophorus; assembly: GCA_036245035.1. Taxonomy (NCBI): domain Eukaryota; kingdom Metazoa; phylum Chordata; class Actinopteri; order Beloniformes; family Adrianichthyidae; genus Adrianichthys; species Adrianichthys oophorus. The sequence continues at coordinate 29,588,311 of BSAI01000012.1, read as the reverse complement.
ATAATTTTTCTATGTTGCCTATTTTCTCCTTCTTCCCTGAAGAGGGATGTAACAAGTTGCTTGAACGCGTCTTGTTACTGTAGCTTTGCAGTATGTCAAAGATCGTGTGCTATTTAAGGCATCGCCGGCAACATCTCCAGTGTTAAAGGGTTAAACTGGCCTGAAGAGAAAAGTGGATGTGACACCCCTCCCACTTGACCTGTGACCATCTATTAAACAGGCGGTGGAAGTATGATGGGATGGAGGTGGATGAGATGATTAAAGATGGATGGCCGTTTAGTGCAAAGCAGATGTAGTGTGGTGTGTTGATAACATAAACAAAAACAGCGTTACTATAAGATAGTTTACCTTTTCTAGCATCAGATAACACACGTAGCTGCTTTATGTTTGATAAATATTTAGCTAACAGCTGGATTCCTGCTTTCAGAAATGCAACAAACGAGATGTCAGCTCGTCACTGGAGGCACAATCCATGCTGCGCTCAGCGTTCTCTGCATTTCATTATTTGATTTGGAGGGTTTTTTTCACTAAACGACAGTGAGAAGTTCAAGCTGTGGAAATCAAACCAAACTTCTCAGCTTTGGTGTTCGTTTCATCTGCTGAGGCAGCAGCTGCACGCCAGATGTTCTCCTGCTCTTCAGAGAGCCTGGAATAGCAATGAGAAGTTTGTTTGCAGGAAGTACGGGGAATTTCCTGCTGTCACATTATATGAGAAATGTCCTGGTTTGAAACTTTCCTAACATCGCTTTGAAACGCTTTGAGGCTGATAAAAACATTTACAAATGATTAAAAACCCCTAGCAATGCTAAAAGCTAAAATAACAGCAGAAAAAGTAAGAAAGATTAAAAGAAGCTGAAGAAAAATGAACAAACAAAATGTGAAATGAAAAGATTTAATGTAATTTCACAAACGTGCAGGAATCTGTAAGGAATATTATTAAATCAAACATTAAACCGGCTGAAGAACAGATAAAAAAAGACACGTTTAACCCTAGATGTCGCTGGTGACACAGAAAAAACACATACCGACATACCGGACATACCGGAAACTCTACAGTTAACTCTACGAGAATCATCGGATTCTGGAGATACATTCGCACCAATTCCAATGAAAAGTCGGCGTTTGCCTTGAAAATTGTATTCATGTGTGCACACGTTTCTACAACCATATGTGCAAAACGTGTGTCCACTGAAATGCGTTGAAAGCTAAACCAGGTTGAATTTAGACCAAGGAGGAACTCGGATTTGGTAGTGACGTATGGATGGTGTCCCCTTCAGTTCACAGAAGTGCCAACCGTTTGAAACTTCATCATAGAGGAAAAGTGAATTAAAACAGTTTGTGTTTGTCTGGAATTCCATGACACCAAATCTTTCATGTATTGGAATAAAGCTGTGAAAGAAAAAGCCCAGACACACCAAGACTCCTCCTCCTCCTAGGTGGCGGACATGCGCAAAGA
>BSAI01000012.1:29569812-29586755 GCA_036245035.1 Adrianichthys oophorus | reverse complement strand
AGTGTGAACACCACGGGCTGAATGTGTGTTCAAGAACCAGCGTTTAGCATGTTCTTGAATAACTTGCCCTGTGTGAACGTAGTTTGACGCAGAGGAAAGCGTTTTTTCATGGTTGCTTTGCACCATAATACATCACTTTACGTCAGCTTTGCAACAATGGGAAGTGTTACATGACAGCACAAAGCAACAAAATGAGCTGATTTACGTTTATTACAACAGAGCAGCGTTTCTTCACACCAGAATCCTCTGGAATCACGTGGACAGCTGAAGAGTCACGGCAGTTGAAAGAATGTCAACACTGGAGCTAAAGGTCTGGTGTCACAGGGTTTAACAAAAAAACTGTTCTGTGAAGAACGGGGAATAAGAAACAACTAAAAAAAGAACTGCTGCTGAAAACAAACCCCTAAAAGCTGTAAACGTGTTAACATTTTTAGTTTGTGGCTACAAAAAATAAGCAAATTGCTGAAAATGAGAGGCAAACAGAGATAACTGAATTCAAATGAAGACGGTGACTGTGAAAAAGTGTTAATGGTTTACATTTAAAGACACACGAGAAGTCAAAACTCAGAACAACAACTGTTAATGGATTAAATCAGATACACAAAAGTGTTCAATGTCTCATGAACTTTTTACTTTTTTTTGGGTCACATTTGTTTGTGATTCATGATAAAAATCAGATATAGAGATGCATTGAATTGGACAAAAAGTGACATTTAAAAAAAAATTAAAAGACAATTAAAAGTCTATGAAGTCTATAAAGGATTAAAAGTATATAGTCTGTGGTGAAATATGAACAGTTTAAGGTTTTATGAAAGTATTTTTATGCTAAAAGAGATTTTTTTGTCACTAATTTAAAAGGAACAAGTGCAAAACTTGTGGAGATTTTAGCGGGAGACTGTCACTGTCTGATACCTGAAGACGATGCAGCTGAGTGCAGCTGCAGTCGGTAAGCAGCCGCAGACCCTAACCCGGTTTTCCTCTTTAGAGGGCAGAGCTGAGCTGCTTTTGTCTCTTCTGCTGCCTGCTCAGTTGCAGCTGCAGGGAAAGTAGGCCGCAGCGGGCAGGATTACTGACGGGAAAAGAGGGGGGAATCTTCTCCTGCTCTGTGGAAGAGCAAGACGAGTCGCAGACGTGTAATTTTTGTGCATCCATGTGTCAGGAAGGATAAACATCAATGGGAAAAAAAGCTGCTTCACCATCCCCATGTCTGACAGTCAGCGCTGCGTAACCGTGACGACAGGAGTTTTAGAAGATGCTATTCATGCAGTCAAACAGACAGAAGCAGGTCTGTCGTTTTCACAATCTGAAGCATAAAGTCAGGCTTTTCGGTTTAGCCAAATGCTGAAAAATCTTATTCTAAGCCATCATTTGAATTCCAGCTGAACTCCTGCTGCGGCACTGAAGTGACCTCATCCAGAGGAATCCCCCATTTCACCAAACTGCAATCCAGCAGGTGAGATCATTTCTTTTGTCCAGAGGGGAGCTCTAAGCACATGTGCAGCAGAAACATCTCAAATGGGACTTCTACCATCAAAGCCTTTATTTTCAAGACTTTTTTCTGACTTTGAAGGGTTTTTTAAGGTAAAGGAAGATGTAGAAGAAGTGAAGACCTGGGCACTTCGGCAGGTTTCTGGGCCCCTAAACAGAATAAATAAGGATGAAAATGCTGTTTTTAAAATCTTCTTGTGGCATTTCTCTGACAATGGAAGACGTATTTAAAGAACATTAAACTCAAAATTGCATTTCTGAGTATTAATTTACTCAAATTGCTGTGAATCAGGAACAAACAAAAAATGATGTTGGAATGAGCTTGTAGTTGTCACAAAGAAACCACAAAGTTTCTGCTCCGCTCCATTCTGATGCCTCCACTTGCAGAGAAAAGGGTCCATGTACGTCTTTGTTTTCCCCGTCTGAGCTGGTGTCTGACTCGAAACTGTATGGCTCCAACATTGCTCGCTATTTTTGTTGCGCAGCTAATGTAAGGTTGGGGTTGTGGGGAGCTGTAAGATAGCGGAAGTGTAAGACAGAGAGTTCTTCATAACAGGGTGGGGAAGAGGGGGCGGTTCAAGTGACCACTTCGAAAGAAAAGTCGATGTTAACGCGTGTAAATGCGTATTTTCGGCTTCCGCATTCTCATGCAGCTACGAAAGTTTCTGTGACCGCTTTTGGGCTCTACGTACAAAACGCACAGCCTTTGAACGCACTTTGAAAGTTAAACCTGGTCGAACTTCGACCAATCAGGTACTCGGATTTGGTCGTGGATGTCACCGCTTCAACATTTTGCACTTATCCTCTTCTAACTGCAAGTGACAAACATGCCCTTCTAAACAGAAGGAAGAAAAGAAAAAAAAGAAGAAGCCCCCCTCTTGCCTATCCAGTGTGAACACCATGAGCTAAACACACGTTCAAGAACGCCGTTTAGTGTATTCCTGAACGCCCAGAGTTTGTAGCTTCAGGGATGAATTACTAATGAACTCCAGCCGCTCTGCAGTAAGGTGACTGTTTTTTTGATTTAGGCTTAAAACAACATAATCATTGTTAAGTTAAGTTAGTTAAGTTCTGGAACTTACTTTTGTTTTCCTTTTTTTACATTCTGGTTTCTTGAATTTTGTGTTGATTTATAAAAAGTCATGTTTTTTTTTGCTTATTTAATTACAATCTTTAACATGTATTTGTGTTGGGTGATTTGATGATGTCATTGATGTCATATGCCATCAGGCACTTTGAGCCCCCAGATCCGTCCATCACCTCCTGAATTTGGAGTAACTTGTGTGGAGCTGACAAACTCCTTTTGTGTGTTTGTGTCTCTGTTGTGGATTTTGCTGCTTATGTCTGATCTGCAGCAGGAGGACAAACCGGAACGCCGTTCAGTCTTTCCTGCCGCGACATTACAACAAGTGACCGATGCGGAGACCTTGCTGTGGACTTAATGACATGTCATATTGATTTTACCCATGTCATTGTCTGACCATGTGACACACCGGGGTCTCTGCCGCTGAACATGCGTGCTGCGGCCTCGCTGAGATCCCGAGAGCGGCTCAGGCCGGCTGACAGCCCATCAATATCCAGCATCCTCCTCCAGCAGCTCTGCAAAGAATCCAGGACAGAGCTGTCTGCTCTCTTTACATGCCTCATGTGGATTCCAGCTTCCTTCTTTCAGACACGTCAAGAATGCTTTAAAATGAAATCAATAATGTATTTTTCTCCCCCCTCCACTCCTCTGAGCTCTTTGTCAGCTTGTTTTTCTTGCTGGTGCTGTACAGTTTCTGCTGCAGCCGGTGCTGAGGAGCCTTTTGATTTCCCATCCCTCAGCTGGTTGACATTTCCTCCACAAACACTTGACATTTGGAAATCGTCTTTCTGGATCAGCCGTGTGTGTGCGCCCGCTGGTCTACAGACGCACAAACGGCGGCCTCGTGCTGCGGGCCGTCTTTGTGCAGAGCAGCTGGATGCTCAGGAGTCTGACTTCGTCTGCTCTCAAATCGATGGAGGTTTCAGCCGCTGAGCTCCAGCTCGTCTGAAGGTTTTCATCCACCGATAAGTCAGAAAATTCAATCTGTTTTTTTCGGCTTTACTGGTTTGGCGTCTACTTTTCATCCCCCTGAGGAAACAAATCTGTGAAAATAAGAAGAAAACAACAGTTGTTACTGGTCAGCCAGAAAAAAACAGATTTGGTGTCAAGTTTTAGCTTTGAAACACAAAGACTTTCATGGATGAAAATAAAACATAAAAAACTTGGAAGTTTTACATTACGTTCAAATAATCAGTTGTTCATTCATTCATTCATTTTCCAAGCCACTTTATCCCTTTCGGGGTCACGGGGCTGCCGGAGCCTAACCCGGCTACTCATGGGCGAAGGCAGGGTACACTCCTGGACTGGTCGCCAGTTTGTCGCAGGGGCCACAATCACACATCCATGCACACTCACATTCACACCTAGGGACAATTTAGAGTAACCAATTAACCTATGAAGCATGTTTTTGGACGGTGGGAGGAAGCCGGAGTACCCGGAAAAAACCCACGCATGCACGGGGAGAACATGCAAACTCCACACAGAAAGGTCCACCAACCAAGACTTGAACCGGGAACCTTCTTGCTGTGAGGCAGGAGCGCTAACCACTGCGCCACCGTGCAGGCCCCATAATCAGTTGTTGTTATATTAAATAAAAAACATTTTTGCGTAGTAAATAATGGATCCTGCTTTAGCATTCAGCCTCTTTTAGGAACAAATGATCATTCTAAAGACCAGAGAATTCCAAATATTCATTAAAAATACAAAAAAAATGTGACTTTTGAGTGTTGCTATGGCAACCGCAAAAGGTTCAGGTCATTTGAACAAATGAGTTCTGGAAATTGCTACTCATGATCCTGACATAGTGGTTGTGTCTGAATTCCTTCACTACTCACTACTTCACCATTTTGTAGAACTGTCCGAATCTACAATTCCAACACTGAGCACCCTCGAAATTTCCCAGAAGTCTCTGAGAAAAACCAGTGAGCATCGATGCTCACTAGATTGGTGAATATAGACCACAATGCATTGTGTTTAAATGATTTTTCATGTAAAAAAACCCCACATTTTTAAAAACCATCAAAGCTTTCATCATCAGAACTCAGTGAATTCATAAATAATCTTCATAAAATGTTCATATTTATTATGTTTTTACTTCAGGAAATTTAAAATGTCATATTTGGAGTTAAAAACCTTGAGGCTGAGTGTGGTAACACAACATGAAAGCTATTCACTGTTTAACAATTCTTATTATTAACTAAGTTTAAGCTAGGTATCTAGCTTTAGCATCAAAGAGTTAAACTATTAAAAACTTTTACTGTACTTGATTCTTTTATCACTTCAGCAATACAAACATTTTACACAAGAAATCATGATGATCACTGTGAGATTTATGTTTTATTGATGAAATCAAATGTATTAAAACTTACTCCAAGGTAAAGACCGTCTCACTCCTTAGTCCCAGCTGCCCTTATGGGTGAATGCGGTTTGTCTGTTGGTGAAAAACAGGTAAACCTGTACAGGGCACACAGGTGGCCATCATGTACCATCAAGGTCGTAGACTGCTTGGTGAACAAACATCCTCAGATTTTTTCTACTGTTTTTTTCTCAGCCTTTCAAATCATGCGCACTGCTCAGAGTTCAAGCGATAAGTCCATGTTCCTTGTGTGTAGCACATTTTTTTCTTTCCTAATCACCTTTTTTAAATTTTTCATTTGTTTTCCTGGAGATTGGTTCTCATGAAAATGAGTTTTACAGTCACTACGCTGAGCTGCTTCCTAATCTATGTGGTGTGCCTACTGAGATGCATTTAAATTCAAATAAAACATTCATTTTAATGTAAATTTTGTAATAATTGTGGACATTTTTTTTCACTTTTCTGTTCCTGTCAAAGCAATAGACAGTTCATGGGAACATAAAGACTTGTTCACCTTTCGGCATATCCCAGAGGTCACCATGGCGAATCAGCGTTCACTGTTTTGCACTATTAGTGTGGCATGGCTTTTAAACTGGATGACCTTTCTGACACAACCCTGTAGTTTACCCAGGCTGGGGACAGGCACAGGGAAACCCAGACGTGGGCCCCCTTGTGGCGACATAGTAGCTACAAGTAGCATGAAGGGTCTTGCCCCAGGACCCACACTGGATTAAGCTCATCACACTCTCTGGGAAGCAGACTGTTTAATCCAGTCCTGTGCTTCACCTAGTGAGCCATTCAACTGACATAAATGGATAGGCAGAGATTTTTTGGTGTTAAGGATTTTTTCACTTGGATGTATGTTTTTTTTTTTATCTTAAACTGTAACATGACAACTTTTCACATTGAGACATAACTTGATAGACAGTGCTCCTTCAACCATCTCTGTCTTCACAATGAGGCGGCAGAGCTAAAGCTGTGAGTCAAACAGGAAGGAGGGAAATCTGCTCCTGTTTGCTCCAAATGATGAAATCAAAATCCCACAGAGCAAAGCGACCTGCCGGCTCATTTAAAGGCCTCAGTCTGAGCCTGGAGCGAGCCTCAACCAGGATCCTGATCACAGCTTCAGAGGCGAAAGCACAATGGGAGCCTGCCGGGGCCGCCGCGCTCACAAACAGAAACACACCTGTGACACAAACTGAAAGATGGCGGGGAAAAAGGGAAGCCTGTAACCTGCATGTACTGTTTGCTGCAGTTTTCCTCTGCTGTTTGATGTTTCTGCCTCTGGTTCCTGTATTTCTGACCTGAAAACTGTGAACCATGACCAATTTTAATTAAAATTCAGTGAATTTCTACAGACTTTTTAATTTTGAAGTATAAACAAAAAACTTGCACCAAGTTTAAACCAGGAAATATCTTTTTGCACAAGGATACGATAAAGTTCTGTTTCTCCATCTTATTCAAATTGCTGTGAATCAGGAGTAGATAAAGAAATGTCATTTGAAAAAGAGCATATTTGTGATACAGAAAACAAACTGGGTGGAACACAAGCTCCTTGCTGCAAGTTCTAAGCAATGCGGAGGGGAAAGGGGAGCGAATTTCTAATGAAATCCTGCCACTCTGCAGAAACTATGTCCTAGAAAACAACACAGGGTTTTAGATATTCTCTAAAAACGGCATCATCACAATTAATAGACCACTGGGAACACTTTTACAGTAAATCAAAAGATGACTGGAGTGAATCTTTAAGACAACAAAAGTAACAAGTGCAATGTTTTTTTAGAGCTGAACAAGATTATAGATTATAGAGCTTAAATGGTGCCATTTTTTTTCTGTTTAGAGCTCTTTTGGGGTAAAACCAACCTAAAATGATCAGTTGCTGGACCTCTGTGATGTGTTGAGTAGCTTTGGTCCACCCTCATAAGTGCAGTGTGAAAATAAAAGGCATCCACTGATGCCTGGAGGGATATTCCTGTCAAACTGACTCTATCTACACAACCAAGACAAAATCAGTCTTTATTTATATATTTTGTTTTTGCTGTTTGCAACTTTGGGGAAGTAATGCACACAATCAATGTTTTCAGTAAGATGTTGTCTTAATGTTCTCTAGCATTCGGTTAAGCAAGAAGGGTCAGAAATGTTGTGTATTCACCATGAGTGTTGCTGTTATATGACGGTTAATCTCAGTCTACAGAGGTTAAAGTTGTTAAAAAAAGAACAGAAAAATGACTGATAATGTCATCTAGGACAAGATTACCAACCCAAACCTTCCTGCCGTTTAGCAGAGTTTCTGCAGAGGGAAGAACAGCGTCATGTTTGTGACTCACCTGACTGTGTTTTTCTCTCACCATAAAGCTCAGTAAACAGCAGATGATGTTTTTCTTTGTCCTCATACTTCCAGCCCTCCTTTTCCTTCCACGAGGTGGGAAGAAGGAGCGAGTGATGTGTTTCTTAAACAACACCCAAAGACACATTCTTACTGTGGGCACCGATGAGTCATCCTGGCGGCGGTGATCCAGGCGGCGCATCAATCACCCCCCTCCTGTTGGGAGCAGATGGTGCGTTGCAGTTTCATCACGGCATTCGGGAAGCAGCTGGATGCAGGTGACGCAAAGAGCAGCGCCGGAGAGCGGCCGCCCACAGACGAGGATCTCTGGAGTTGATGCCAGACAAACAGCTGTGGCGAGGCGACAACAACAAACAAGAACAACCGGTGTACTGGCGCTGGTGGGGGGGAGGGTGGCACTGACAGGAGAAATGGGTGATTTGTGAGTCAAGCAGAGCAGGAGAAGGATGAGGCAGAAGGTCCTGTGGCAGCACAGGTGTCAGGACAGGTGTGACGTGCTCCGTCACGCAACCCGTCTCCTCAATGCCCTCAAGTCCCAAACAAACATGGACGCCTCCTTCTGTGGGCAGTTTTTCAGGACAGCGTGTGAAGCATCAAAGGCTTTGTTAATTTATCAGCCAAACTCACATCAAAGAGTTCTTGCTTTTGTTGTCACATAAAAGCCTCTCAGAATTGCTGCTCATTGTTCTCACCATAATAGGAATTTTAGGAACTTCCTGCGATCTGATGTACATTTTTGTCCTTGAGTGAGAATTCCATAGCACTACATTCAAGCTGCACCCCCTCTGTTTTTGTATATTAAACATCTCATTCTAGCTGTATTCACACTGCGGATGACCTCACCAGGGTTCACCTGCAAGAAAGCAGAGAACCTGGTACTCAGGAGAACCAGAGTTTGGGTTAGGCTAACCCTAACCTACTTGGGGCAGGTGGAGGAGTTTTTGCAGACCTCAGCGGAAACTAAGGACTTAATCACAACTGCTGTTCGGATACGGGCTGTCTGTGAGCAAAAAATGGGCAAACCTTTACGGGTCAAGCAGGAAATGTCAAGGTCGTGAACTGCTCAGTGAGCAAAAGTGTTCATGCATGTTTTCTTCTATGGGCATGCTGTGGGCAACAGATCACAGTGAACACTGACACAGCATCATTGGTCATAAGTGTGTGTAACTTACATTATCCTTACAAATATTTTACGACACACCTGCCAGACAGGACAACAATGGTACATCCCATTATCCCGACGTCCGTTGAGGTGGCTGTACGAGCTTCAACGGACCTGAAAACCTGAAACAGCTAAACTCTGACCAGCAATGGACTAGGATTTGTTAGTGAAGTGAGGATGGCATCCTTTTCAAAACACGAAGTACCAGCCGTTGTAAACATGATCATCAAGGAGACATTAATAATTGTGGTTTGTGCCCGACTGGAATTATGTGACACCAAATCTTTCATACATTGAAATAGAGTCAGGAAACAAAAGCCTGCAGCGAGATTTGTGGGATTTGCACCGCTTTGACTTTGCACACCGATGCTCTACCAACTGTAGGGGGTGGACAAGCACTGCTAAGCAGTGAAAAAACAGAAGAAGAGGAATAACCTCCCTGCTTGTCATATGTGTGAACAGCACTGGCTGAATGCACATTCATGAAACCGCGTATAATGCATTCTTGAAAGTGCAACACATGCCCGGTGTGAATGTGGCTTCAGGCTTAACTCTGGCGTGGATCACACATGCAAACACATCCTGATGCTGAAACTGACTGAGAAGATGCTGCTGAAACTTTGTGTAGGAGGAAGAATCTACCAAACATGTAAATAAGAACACATTTATTGCATTTTATTTTAAAAGACTACAAAACCTTAATAGTTTATTATTTAAATTCATGTTTTACATTGAAGCAAATAGGGCTGAGAGAGGTAGTTTGTCCTCTACCAGTGGGTGGAGTGCTCCTGCCCCAAGTGGAGCAGTTTAATTATTTTGGGGTCTTGTTCTTGTCAATTGGTTATAGTAGAGAGAGCACTTCACCATAACGGAATGCAGTTTACAGTTTACAAATGGAACGATCCTCTTCAATCTTCTTCACTCTAATGAAGAGGATCAGCTGTAAAGTGCAGCTGAATGATGATCTGCAGATAATTTCTGCCCACATTTGGTTAAAACAACGGTTCAAAAACTCTCTTTTCTGCCAAAGCTTTTGCTTCAGCAGCAGGTCAGATCAGATTACAGATTACAGATCACCTGCTCTAGAGAAGCTGTCAAAACAGGAATTTGTTTAACCACGTCTGCTCAGAGAGAGAACTTCCACAACCTAACTTTGTTAGTTTGTCAAAGTGGACTCTGCTGCCTTTTGAAAACAGCCTTAAGCTTTATCCTAAAGGGCTGGGAAACATGCCGCTGTCATAAATTCATAAAAAAATAAGTTTCAAGGAAGAACGTGATGTGTTGGAGGTGAACTGTTGTCAGACGGCCTCAAACTTTCCTGCTGAGCTTGCCTTTTTAGGGGAAGCTTTGACTTCAGAGCAAACCTGACGGATAAAGGTCAACGTGGAGGATCGAAGGCCGAGGAGCTCCGACCTGCTCGAACAAACACTGTTTAAACAAAGAAAAAGTATCGATTTTTTTATAGGACCAATCAGGAGGAAAGTCAGAAGCAACTTCTTCGTGCATTCAGCAATGTTTGCAAGGAAAAGAGAGTTCAGGCATAAGTTACGCCTAATTAACCCTTCTATTGTGTTCTGGTCAAAATTGACCCCTCTTCAAGTGTGAAAGTTGGTCAGTTTTGACCCAAACACAATTTAAGACTTAATCTACTATGTGTATATGAAGACTGACAGTCCAGGTGGTCATGTGACCCCAGAAGAAGCATGATTTGAACCTGGTGGCAGGATATGACATCATCAAAGGCTAAACTCTGGAGGTAACCTAGAGGTAAAAAGTGCCAGAAACAGACAACCCAAAAACAGGTCAACCCCCGTACAGGTGAATGTGACTAAGGCATCAATAAAACCAAAAACACAAACAGTTTCACGGTCCTGCTCCACAAAGAAGAAAACAGGAAGTTTAGACAGAAGATTTGTCCTGGCAACATTTTCTTTGTCCTTTCCAACATAAAAAAAAACTAGCACACAAAAGCACTGGTGCCCCCTTGTGGTTACATTTTCCTTCTTAAAAACATGAGAGAACAGGATCTTTATGTTTCAGCTTTAAAAAAACGTCAGTCATATTCTGTTCCTGTGTTGAAGTCCTTTTTCTATGCTGAAAGTTAAGATTATACATCATTTTATGCACAGCAGTCCTGGTCTGCAAGGACTTGCCTGTTTTCACATTTCTTCGCTCTTACTGGGTCTTTGAGCGAAAATGTGACCCCGACCGCAAACTCGAAACTCACCAAAATTTGCATGCACCTGGTACTCTGAAAATCAATTGTGATTTTACTATGGGCACAAGATTTATATCTCTAGACAGGAAATTACCTTCAAACATTTTTTTCAGAAGTAAAAGCATGCAGGCAGTAACAAAGAAAACTATAAAAAAATTCGCCTAAAAATATTTTCTCTCAGAAACAACAAGAATTTTACTTCAGAGAGAAAAATGCGTTAATACAGGATAGTGTGCAACAGATGAAAAAATGGGGCTGGTGTGAATTTATTGTTAACTAAAAGACTATAAATTAACTAAAAAGAAAGAAACAAAAGTAAAAATGAGTAAAAGTGGTAAAGAAATATGATCTGAAATAGGAAAACATTGTTTAAAAAGCTGAACTTGTGTGTGAAAAGCTCATGATCACAGTCAAGAAGCTGAATAATAGGTAATGCTTTGTTTCCTTGTAAAGGTCACAAAAAAGAAACCTGCATTTTAAACATAGGCAACAAATTTTAGAAACATTTTTATAAGAGCTGGATCACAGTTTTGTTTCTTACTTTAACAGATTTACAGTTTACATGAAAAAACAACTTCTAGCAGTTCACAAGCTATCCTCATCTAAACAGGAGAGGACAAATTACCACCATCAAAAGATCTTTCCTCTGAGGCCATTGTCCAAATCACAAATCAGAGTGACAATGGATCATAATTAAAGAAACACAAGCGAAGGCCCTGAACCTCCAGAGAACCATGGTTCAATGAAAACTGGAGACAAATAGTCAAAAGGTCCCTCGGGTGTAGTTCCAAAGGCCCTTTATTAGCCTCTGCCCAGCAATCTGCAAGGCTCAGGTTATGGCCAACCAAGAAAATGCAGCAGAGTAACAGGAGGGAGTGAAAAGCACAAATAAATGTTTAAGTTGGTTTGAAAACGTACTCATAAATATTATAATGTTACTGTACTTTCAAAAGTTTTATCTAATTTATTTCACTTTTTGGAACATTTCTTTGCTACTTTGGATGTATAAATCTAACAGCTTTACACAAGGCTGTTACAATACAAGTCCAGAGCGCTTCTGTAATTGACAAGTTCTCATGTTTTTGAAAGCTAAGAATGACAAGACACATTATCCAACAACAACAGGTAAAGTGATGAATACTTAAAATATCTGAAGAAAGTTTTTTTTATTTTTATGAGATTATTTACCAAAGGAGTAACACCACTATTTCCCTTTATTTAGGAAGTAATGACACCCCGTCATAGTTTCCAGACTGCCAGATGATCCAAGTCTTTGTGAAGACTTCTTCTACAACTCTGGCTTCCTGTGTGCAGTCAGTTCCTGCAGTGCCACACAGCCTCAGTCTGAACTCTATATTTTAAAATCAGAGCAACCATGGTAGCATTTTGTTACAGCCGTTTACCGGGAAAAGAAGACGCTCTGGAAAGGCTCTGAGGGGCCTTTGAAAATGGAACACATTCTCCCGTTTGCAGATAAGGCGCCGTTTTGTGGCACGTGCACGCCATTAGTCTGGCACAAAGGGAAGCCTCACGGGAGGAGAGCTCGTCCTACAATGGAAATAAGTGTGAGGGGGGCAGTGCTGCAAAGGCATGAATTAAATGTTACAGTCTGTTTGTTTGTCAAGCCGCTGTGCTGCCCTTGAGCTATTTAACGGCGGACACAGTTCTCTGAACAATTAATGTGGAGGCAATGATATGGATGCTGTGCGGCAGCTGATTAAAGGGCAGTGGCCCTGTTTTTAAATCAGACTGTAAATCAACAGTACTTCATTTTACTATTGAACATGTCAAGAGCAGCACGTAAAGTAATTATTAAACCCTTTTGCTTTTACTTGAGACATTTTTGCAGTGATCTTTTCATTTTGGTTGCCTAGTTTATGTTTCTCAGTCACTGTGTTTCCACTACACATAAGCACAAAACTTTATCGAAATTCTAGAAATAAAAAAAACACTGCTTTGCAATTACACTGCTTCCATTAAATCATAATTATGTGAATGAATACAAACCAGCTCATGGGATAAGTCATTCAAAAACATGGCGACGGATGTGAACGATAGTTTGATTTACAGCAGATTTGTGGTGTTATGGTTTTGTTTTAAGTTGATTCTGTTTAAGAACTATTATGTGGTGCTGGCCCCCACGTTGACAGTTTTTAAACATTTGATTGACGGACTTTGATTGACTTTCAAGTGTAAGGGCTGTGAAATTCCAACAAGCTCAGTCCTGATTGGTGAGAGCGGTTGCCATTGAAAAGTTGACTCATACCGACTCTGACTAATCACTGATCACTGAGGATGTCTGGCTCCAACATGGCGGCGTCCGTATTGCAAATAGATGGTGACTGATTTGACTTAATTTCATTAGAACCAGAACTAAGTCATTTTCTATGGGAGATGTCACACTAGCTTAGTCCACACAGTCAAAGGTTGAACTGTTTGACAGATGTCGCCAGTGACTCCTGAATAACACAAACTATTTGACATTGAAGTGCAACACACTTTAGGTTTGTAATGTGCAACTCATTAGTAATGTAAAGTGTTGCATATAATCACAAGGCTGCTTTTCTCCACTTTAAAATCCACTAGAATTACGTGAATTCCGAGGAGCTAAAGCTCTGGTATTAAAGGGTTAACACAGGAATCATCAGTTGCTTTTAACAAAATAAACCCTGAACAAACCTGATTATTCTAAGTTCATTTGTGCTGGTGCAAAAGTGTGCCTAACAAAAGAAGCTGCAGGTAAGAACCATCTGCAGCAATCTACACCCTTTAACACCTTGCCTCAAAATGTCTGTCTGGACTTTTTGATTATTTTGACTATAAGCCATGAAGCCGTGCTTTTGCCCCTTTTTTCCTGAAAACATTGAATCGTCAACATCTTTCAAAAATGTACAACTTACTACATGTCACAAGAGTGTAACATCAGTTTAAAATGACAGAAAAACCTCACATCAAAAATTTATTTTAAGAGTTTTAGTGAGAAACACAAAGCACTTGAAAATTAAAAACATGTTTTTTTTGTCAACCTGAAAATTCCCCTCGTCTAAAGTTATTTCTGCTCAGAAGGAGTTGGTCTCAAAACCGTCTCTAAACTTCCACGGAGGTTTGCTTACCCAGGAGGGTCACCTTGCTGATATTCTTCCTCATTTCTTGTTCTTGTAACTGTCTTTAATCTCTGCATTTCTTCCCCACTCTTTCTGTTTTCCCCAGAAATAATCCTGGACATCTGAATAAAATTACTGTCATGATGCCACATTGACTATAAAGTTAAAAGTCTTAGCTTTAAAAAAAAGAAAAAGATAAATCTGAGATAAAAGGGTTATCATTAATTTTACAGACGTATGAGTAATGCAGAAACCTCATCCTAAAAGCATGTTAACAGCAGTGTCCAGAGCATGGCTGCTTTTATTTTGAAGTCTCCTTGTTTTTTTCAGGTCTGAAGACCTGATCTCAGCACAATGTTTTGGTGAAATGCGTCTCTTTATGGTGGAGGCGGTGTTCTTATCACACTCTAACAGATGTCCCGAGCTCGAATGCAGGAGCGTTTAACCTTTCTTAGATTGACTGTTTTTTTTGTTGTTTTTTATTAAAGAGGAAATTGTTCTTTGTTCTGCCGAACAGAGTTATAACAGAGTGGGTGTGACTCATCTTCCCTCAGATAATTTATGATCAAACAAAAAAATGGAGAAAGCCATCTGCTGTGCCACATTATATGAAAAAATAAATAAAAAAGATAGACAAACGTGCATTCAATTGCTCTGATTCTTTTACAGGAACTTGGATTGTGGAGTGATTTTTTGGATTATTTAAAAAGCTCTAAGTGTTTTGCATTGTTATTATAAACCACATAAGACGGACTTGTTCGGATTTATGCTTTTTTTAGTTTGTGTTTATTGTGTTTTCATCACAGAAGGACAGAAACTCATTCCTGTATATACAAAAATGTTGAAGGATAACAACTCACTTCATTTTAGGTACTAGGCTGAAGGAGCATTCACACTAGTCTGATTGGTCCACACCATTGACTGTATATGAGAACAGGTTATTTATGTTATAAACTGACCAATCAGATGTCGTTATAAAAATAGGTGGTCTCATATTGAACGTTTGAAACATTTGATTGACAGATTCTTCAAAGCCTGCTTTCCAGTGGTAGGGGTGTGGCCTTCCAACAAGCTCACTCCTGATTGGTGAGAGTGGTTGCCAGAAAAACATCGACTCTGACTGACTCAGACCAATTGCTTACCGACGACATGTGGCTCCATCATGGCAGTGTCCGTGTTGTGAAAATGGTGTCTAAATTAATTCAATTTAATTGGAACCAGAAGTAAACCATTTTCTGTGGGTGATGTCACACTCGGTCCAGGTGTCATATACAGTCAATGTGCATACAATGTTCTGCCTAAATATTAGGATTCACCTTTCGCAGTCTTGCTGTTTTGCAGATTTGTTTCAGTGCGATTTCACTCAGGTTTTTTTTTCTTTTCCAAACAGCATTCTGTGTCCTGATTGGTTGTTGACCTTGTCAGTCAATCTCCTTTATGCTGTGTCTCCAGTACAGCTTGCCAAATCTGCTTAGATCTTTGTTTTCATTCAAAAACATTTATTTTTCTATGAAGGTTTGAACTTTGAGAGTTTAAACAAGAGAGAAAAGTGTGACAATGTTCATTTCTGTCTGAGAAAAGTGTACAGTGAGAAGTTTTCATTAGAACATCTATAATTGTACTTTGCAGATTTTTAAACCATGACACTCACAAAAAAAGAAAAAACACAGTACACCACAGTTGGGTTTCTGTTGGAATTACAGTGCTGATTCACTTTTTTGTTTGGAATGAAGAAATAATCAGAAATTCAATTTTAAGCTTAGTTTTCTTCGA
The DNA here is from genome assembly GCA_036245035.1 of Adrianichthys oophorus. Classification (NCBI taxonomy): domain Eukaryota; kingdom Metazoa; phylum Chordata; class Actinopteri; order Beloniformes; family Adrianichthyidae; genus Adrianichthys; species Adrianichthys oophorus. The sequence goes on along the minus strand of BSAI01000012.1, from coordinate 29,571,223 downwards.
ACATGCCCTCCATCATGAGAAAAATGACACAGGAACACGTTGAAAACACCATTTGAATCTCAGTGGGTCTTTAAATATCTAAGGTTAGACAAACAGAAAAGTTATTAACCGCAGCAATAAGGGTAAATGAGGCAGATGGATGAACGACCTGGACTCTGTGGTAACATCAGTTACAGAGCAGAAACGATGAGTCATTTGAGCAGTGACAGAACAGTAATGTCTTTTTCTGTTGCACTTTCCCAGAAAGAATCACAACTTGCTTAACAACACAGGTCAAAGCCACATCAAAAACAAGAAATAAAATGCACTGAAGAAAAAAAACCACACAAAATCACAGAATCACCCAACATAAAAACCCACGTTTGGCTAAAAGCCTGCTGAAATAAAAAGGTCTTCAGGTGTGAATTAAAAGCCTTGGCTGAGTCAGTGGAGTGTAGGGACAGAGGCAGAGCCATCGCTGTGAACCCTCCATCCTCTCTAGTTTTAAAATGTGTGTGAGGAACAACCAATAAAATCTGACCTGAGGATCTAAGAGGACAAGAAGGTTTGAGGGCTCTGAAAAGGGCAGTTACAATGTTGGATCTGACCATGTAGAACTTTGAATGTAACATTTTGAAACTATTTCTGAGATGAACTGGGATCCAATGGAATGCTGCTGAAATTAGAGTGATGTCTCTTCTGCTGGTGTGGGTTAAAGCCTCAGTCCCAGCTGCTCTCTTGGGTGGATGTGGGCTGTGTGTGGGTGAAAAATGACCAAACCTGTACGGTGCACACAGGTGGCCCGCACTAAATATCAAGGTCGTAGTCCGGTCTGTGAAAACATGTTTTCCTTCGGGGATGCTGCAGAAGACGTGATGTAAAGTTTTCTTTTTTTTTTCTGTGCAGGAACCAAGGTACCATAAGTGTAATGTGAGGTATTCATAATGTAAGTTACGCATACTTATGATGTACGGGTGATGCTGTCGTACTTTGTCCTTACATCGCGCTCTAGTCAGTAGTGGGCTGTGCATACTGGCTCCTTACTGACTATGCACAGGCATGGGGTGTGCAGGTGATACATACGGGCCTGTGGGACACTCACACCAACTACACTCTGATTGTCTCATTTTCTCATTTCCAACAGTCAGGCTGCACACAAAGAGAGTGCTCGTATCACTTGAACAGCACTAACAGGTTCCTTGGGCAGTGCATAGAGTTCAGGGGGTTGAAAAATGAAAAATCTGTGTCTGCATCTCATCTACTTCACCTTTACATGTTGTTCACGTTTTGTTACAACCTGTTGCCCTCAGCACACCTGCAGTTTGATTTGCCAGTGGAAAAGAAATGTGGACGAACATTTTATATTATATTATATTATATTATATTATATTATATTATATTATATTATATTATATTATATTATATTATATTA
>BSAI01000012.1:29535484-29569802 GCA_036245035.1 Adrianichthys oophorus | reverse complement strand
TATATTATATTATATTATATTATATTATATTATATTATATTATATTAGATTAGATTAGATTAGATTAGATTATTAATTGATATTATCCCACCCCGGCTCTACCATACCATTTTCTTTACGTGATTAACAGCACCCGATTCACAACATCTAATCAGCTCTTGATACCTTACCAACACATTTTCACTCTACAGGTTCACGGTGGTGTCTACGACCTTGATATTCTACGACTTGAATTCTCCACACAGATTTGACCACTTTTCACCCGCAGACAGCCTGTGACCACCTGTGAGAGCAGTTGTGATTAAGGGAGCCAGTACGTGTACCTTACTAACCACTAGAATGCTGCGTAGGGGCACCGTACGACAGCATCACCCATGCGTCATTAATTTGTCTATCTTACACATTAGCCAAACAAATAGTTGATGATAACATGTACCACCCATGTCAATCCATTTTCAAAACATCCCTTGAAGTGGCTGTAGAAGCCCCAAGAAAACTTCAAGACACATCTGTGCTCCCCTTAAGATGTGGACGTATCTTGAAGACAGTGGAGTTCCTTTTGGTTTAAGATATCTTAGATACGCTAGTCCCTCCAACAACAAGAATGCAGATTGACAAACTCAAAACCACCACGTTCTGTGATACATGCTAGTAACAGCAACAATGAGAGAGCTGGAAAGACACAACCAACAAGCTGCAACTGATTAAACAAACCCCAGTATCACCTTAGAATCTCCAAAATCACTAATTTTGGGGTTCCAGAATAGGGACGTTTAAAAAAAAAAAAAGTTAGAGGATTGACCTGAAAGCTCTTTAAAATTCAAGTTGCCAGAGCAGACTGTTCTATTTAAATTTTTTCGTTGGCGTTTGAGTTTTCTCTAAACCGTTTGCCCAGTTTTTTAAATTTAATAGAAAACTCATTGATTTTCTATGTTGGAATATTATTCAAGCAATTCTAAAAATGTCATATAATGATCATTTAGCCCTTTTGGAAGGATTTGGACCTAACTGGACTAAAACACTTTTTAAAAAAACTTTTTATTTGATGCTGAGATCATTTGAGCAAAATATTTCTTTAGGAGGAGACCCTTGGACAAATCCCAAACACCCTGGAGCCAGCATGAATCTCACCTGGTGTAGATTTGATCCAAAAAGAGCCGGAAGGAGAGATCAAAGAGAAGGTGGTCTGAACATCCTTTCAAAGTTCAGATGGAGGAATGTTATCCAATATTTCACCTCCAATTTTAACTCAGTTTTCTGACACTGGAAAAAATGTATCTTACTCTAAAATCTTTGAATAATTCTTAATTTCTTTGATGTCTGAGATCTGATAAGGTTTCACTTCATTATCAGACCTCCGTCGTGCTTAACAGTTGGTGAAATCATCTCACCCTCCTGGATGCTTTTAAAATCAAACTGTAGTTTTTTAAACAGTCATATTTCTGTGTCATTGTCTCTTTAGAAAAAAACCCTGCAGTTCTGTTTTTAGTTTAGCCTTCAGTGACAGTATCCTTCTACCTCATGAAGTGTGTTGTCCTTGTACAGAGCATGACCTCGCACAGTTCCAGGTTGACCTTCTGTTCTGGGAGTCTTTTTTTCAACCATCACAACCTCTGCTGGCTCCACACACATCCACTGGTGAACTTGGAGATGACCTTACCCCCTCAGGAGGCTGTTTTTCCCAGTAAAAATACCTTTGATGCCCCCACACATCTTTTTGGTCTTTAACAATGAGGCACTTTTGTCATTTTTACATCCAGGTTGTTTTATTGTCAGCTGCTTTACTTAACACTTTTTCAGCAGATCTTGTACTTAAACTTCATACTAGAGTTTGTCAGCATGAACCTGAGGTTCTTAAAGTCCAACTATGTCTCTTTTGATCTATGATATGATTATTTTATGATTATGATTATGCTATGTTTATGTTTAGCTAAAATATAAAAACCTATGTCGTTTTCTTGGATGTCCTTTCTGCAGGGCGGCAGGAGTTCATTAGAAACTCACCTCTGAGTTGTAGGGACTGCTGATGAAGAGCAAGCCCTCCCCCTTTCCCATCATCCCTCTGTGTACACTCTCTCTTGCTCGCTCACTGTCTCTCACAATCCCAAGCTAACATTACTGGGGCAACAAAAATGATGAGCAGTATTGGAGCTGTCCAGCTGTACAGTTTTGAGCCAGATGCCAGTTCAGACGAGGAAAACAAAGACGTACATGGATCTATTTGTCTGCAAGTGGATCCATCAGAATAGAGCGGAGCAGGGAGCTCGTTGCATGCCCAACATATTTTCGACAATATACCCACAATCTTTTTCCAACTGCATTTTTCATCTGCTCCTGATTCCCAACAATTTGAATCAAGAAATACTCAGAAATGCAGTTTTAATCTTATTTTTCTTCACAAATGTCCTCCATCATCAGAAAAATATCATAAGAACTTGTTAAAAACACCTAAAACACCATTTTCTTTAGAGTGTGTCTTTCAGGAACTGTGTGAATCGGGTCCTTTAGCTGCAGCCGCAGTATTTATGTCTGAGTTTTATCTAGTTATCTAGAGTTATGTAGTTTTATGCTGCGTGACAAACCGCCTCTGCTTTTTGTTGCAACTGAAACCGAGACCCTGTCTTATGGGATTTGGGCGGTTGCCGAGCAACAGGATCCTGCCTCATGTACCTGCAGTTGACTGATATGTCACCTGACTGCCGGGACAGACTGTGCTTTGATATGGGAGACAGTGAGGAGGGCTAGAAGACATCCACCGCCAACGTTTGATTCAGGAGCTCGTCTGTGTGCAGTTGTTCTGCTTTTCTGCTGCTTCCACCTCATCAGACTCAGTGAACCTCTGCAGGGAGGAGCTGCTGCTGGACGGTCGTCCCGCAAGCAGGAATCTGGTTCTCGTCTGAGATCTTATTGATGAGCAAATGAAGAAGATAGCACCCTGCTTGTCATGAATTCTAAAAAGAGGCATAAAAATAAAAGCGCGGGGACTAGATCAAGGGTTTTTCTGGCGGAGTTGCTTACTTTATAATTTTAATGTGAATTTACAAAAATACAGATGGTCTAGTCCAAATGGACCCAATTTGTCAGTGGTAATCACGCAATCTATTGTGAAAGGAAGCATGAATTGATCAAAAGTCATTGAAAAAAAGGCAAATAACTGTTTTTAAGAATTACCGTCAGCCAGTCATCAAACCCGTCACGATGTATGTCGCTTGATTGACATGCAAAGCGGCCAATCGAACATCCTGAGACATTCATAACTGCACATGTGTGTTTCTTCTAAGCTGAGCGCCATGTACAGGTAGTAGATATTCAGCTTTTCTTCCTTCTAAGCTTCAGAAAGGAGTGAGCATTCAGTGTCAGACTCTTAGCTGTCAACGTAGGTCATCCACTTAAAAAAGACATGACAATATGAACCCATGGGGCCTATTCAACAAGCTGTTGAAGGTGAAATGACAGGAGAACTTTTTATGTTGTAACCTCATACGTTTATCTAAATTCATCCTTTCATTTGTGTATTTAAATACATAAATATGAACGTTTGAAATATATATGACCTTAATAAATGAAATGTTCTTTTTAAATGCTTTATTCTTTACACAGTTGCATGCGACAACACATCCACACAAAAAGGATTAGCCTATGGAGGTCTGTATGTGGAATCATACTCAAAATTAAAGTGGAAAAAACACACTACAGGCTGATCTAAATTTCATGTAATCTTTTTAAAACAAGCCAATCCATTCCGTCAATGCCTTCATCCAGCAGAAACTGCAGACACACTCCAGCCAGACGTGTATTAGGAGAAACCCAATGACACCAGTATATGATCTCCCAAAGGGTCTGAGAATCTCGTCTCAGTACATATAAGAGCACAAGGGGACACATGGTGTGAAGATAGGTGGAGGTGGGCACGGATCTGCAACAGATCCTCTGGATTATTTCTTTTCCTAATTTTCACACTCGTGCCACTTCTCCAGTAATGACAGACACACACGACAACAAACAACATTACATGTTAAACTGTGCTCACCTCCTCACCCCATCTATTCTTCCCTGCTGTGCTTACGATCATCAAAACTGTTCGTTTGTTCATGTACCGTAGGTAAGACTAAGGTGGGACAGCTAAATCTATCATTTTGTGCTACAAGTAGGAAAATCTCACGAGGTAGGACAGATCATCAGCGACACACTTGTATAACACATACTCTTTAAACTGTCCATGCAATTAATGTAACTCCAGCGGAGAAATGCGGCTTTGCATCTCAGCTTCGTGCCAACATGCAAAGTGTTTCATATTGGTGCAAAGCCGAAATGCAAGGTTGCTTTTCCCTGTTTCAGAATCAGCAGGAGTTGCGTACTTTTCGTAGACAAAGGAATATAAACACTGGAGCTAGAGCTCCGGTGTTAAAGGTTTAAATGTGAAAATAGATTTTTAAAAACTTTAAAAACTCACATAAAAGAAAACATCATGTAAAAGTCTGCTAAAAACTGTGTAACGAGATGAGATCTGTGTTTTTAATTACACAAAAAAAATGACACAAAACATCGGCTCCTGAGTTTCTTTCCCGCTTGTATTCAATATTGGGTTGGCAGCCCCCTCCTTGATCTGTTCTTCTTCGCTGGTTTTCTCTTTATATGTTTGGCACTTGAATTCCCTCTCCCCTTTCTGTTTTGTTGTTGTTTTGTTGATGGGAGCAATATTAATATAAATGTTAGCAATATAAATATACATTTGATCTCAGTTATGCCCAATATCCTGTTGTTTTTTGAGTTCTGCTACAGAAAAATATGAAAGCTATAAAGATGCTGACGTTTAATTTTGATGTGAAAATTAGCTGATCTCCCTCTACCTGTCACCTTCATGTAGGAGCTTAAGACGGGCAGCTAACACAGATTTCTCTTTCTTTTCTTTTTGAAAATTTGTCAGAATTGTCAATGCTTTGGGAGAGATCCGCAGTAAATGGAGGTGGTCTCTAAGGATGCTGCTGTGTCTCAACGATCTTCATTCCCTTAAACACAACGCAGAAGTGATCCGGTTACAACTGCATTCTCCAAACACTCAAGAGTTATTGGACGTGTGCTAAACAGAAACATGTTCGGTTTTTGCTCCTTTTCTCTAAACTTCTAGACTTGTTGGCTGAAACTTGAAGGAACTTTGATGTTTTCTGCATCCCACCCCCCTAATCACACTGCTGCACCACTCACATCTCATTAGCACCTCGCATTATTTTCAAGGAAATCCAAAATGACAAACACCTTTAAAAACCTGTAAAAATTAAAAGTAGCAAAACTATCTATCTATCTAAAAAAAAGCATTTACAATTATTTTTGGAGCACTTTAAACTCAACCCAAAACAAAAATCATTGTAGTGATTTATTCTGCTAAAACCAGCATATTTTCCTGACAGCTTCATGAGAAATGGTGCAGAATAAACTAATCATCTTCAGCATTGTCTTTTCTTATGGGGTTTGAGGAAAATTGCAAAAATCACAACAAGGCTTAATTGAGTGAAAATCAAAGCAATAAAAGCAGCAACCTTCAGCTGTAATTTGTGTCCTCATTATTTCTGTTTCCCTAAATTTTCTTTAACAGCTTAAAATGCAAACAAACAACACTTTGACGGAAAGAGAAGTATAACAGGTGAAAATCCATCTTTAACCAGGATTCTGCTCCTTTTTCGCCAAAAAGCCAAATAAATCAAATGAAGTTTGGGTCAAATATGAGGCGCTCCTTTGATTTGAACCCAAACTTTTAAACCAACAGAGTTAAAGTTCCATTAGCTGCCACACACCCAGGTGTGTAGAATACGTTGACCACATGTGACCCATGCCCTGGGGGAATCAAAACACAAATAAGAATTCTAGGTCGATTATTCGAACAATGTGTAACACTGAAAATAAAGTTGTATTTATGTTCATTTGAATTACTGACTGTGTTTTGTACATTTTCCATGAAGACGTCAAAGAGCTTTAAGGACGATAAGAAAATGAGTATGCAAACATGTTGAATGTCTTTGAAAATGTGTGTTGTGAGTGAGGGACACAAACATTGACCTGCTGGCAAATCAACAAGATCCGTCCCAAAGCAAAACACTGGAGCACATCTGGCTCAATTATTAATCACTGACGACTTCGGTTCTCAGCGAGCAGATCAATAGAAGCTATAACCAGCTTCTCAATGGAGTAGAAGAGCACATTTAATGCCCAACCGCAAATCAAAACAACCTGCTAAACCGCTGAAAGGACAAACATAAGATCATGGGACTTCATGGCTGAGGTGTTGCTGTATTTAGACTTCTATTTTTCACAGAAAAAGCAACAGAGTTTTTGTTCCTTCTCCATGAGAAACCTGAAATGACCTGATGTCAAAACCTCAGCAGGTCAGCGATTCCCTGAGCTTGTTAGCATGTTAATTACACGAGTGAGCCCATGGAATTGACACCATCACATGCCAATTAAATGAAACGTATGCAGCGTAAATGTCAGGAGAGCTGTCATGTGACAACTCAGAAATTTAAACCACGCATTACTTTCAATAATAAACATTGATGGTCAGGAGCCTGGTGGAGTGATACTAACTGTGCTTAAGCATATTGAACTGAAATGGTGAGAGTACTGTTTTATATTTTATGTGTTACAACTAAACAATGTTGTGAGTTTTTGTCAATAAATTTTGATTTATCTGTCATGTTTCACTCTGCAAAGGCTGCTTGTTGCAGATTAAAGAGACAAACAACAGTGATCGGTCTGAGTCATGTTTTAGAGCAACTACAGTCGCCAATCATGCATGAGCTTGTTGGAAGTCCACACCCCTTCCACTGAAAGCGGGCTCAGGAGAAGCTGTCAATCAAACGGGCATCAGCGGGCATGCGCAAGGGGCTGGGCATCAATGTGAGTCTCACCTCCGACCATCACCACCAGTCTATGGGCCAAGTGGAACCTTCAACTTAGAAATCACACGGTTCCCTAGAACCTACTGCAGAAGTCCCCAGTCTGACACCCGGTCAGTGGGTCTGGCTTTCCAACTGAGATCTCCGGCTGAGACCCCAAAGCAAAAAATTCAGCCCCAGGTTTGTGGGTCACTCCTGCCTCTCTCTGTGTATTGTGACTCCTGCCTGGTTTGTAGACTTGGTTCTGCCTTGCCCCTGTCTGTATTCAAACAAGTTGCACATGGATCCAACCGCTTCTCCCTTTTCGTCACAATAAGATGACTGAAATAATTTCCTGTAGCTGTCACACTTTGCATGCTAGGTATTTTAGCACGCATATCAAAATCATCCAGAATCTTGGGGATAATCTGGTATTTCTCACAGTTTTTGTCTAAAATGAACAGAATAGCTGTTGTGGATCTCATGTGCTCTCTATTTTGAAACATAGGAGCTGAATTTGCTCAAAGCTTTTCTAAGGTCCTCGACCCAGATAAGTCAGTTAATAGTTTTACGTGTTGGGTCAACGTTTCCTCAGGTGATGGGAGTTTAATCCCATATATTTATATATCTCATCCGACAGCTTCTCTTTTCTCTCCATCTCTGTGTTTGCCGCTCTGCCTCAGATCTGCTAGAGTCTGCTCTCTGTAAGCTCCTGATCCGTTTGCTTAATAAAACTTGAGAGAATGATAGTTGGACTGAAGTTAAGCCTCTTAACAAAGATCCCTGTTGGCAAACACAACCTTCATGGGTGAAATATGTCACAGCTGTGTTCAGTTATGAAATCAAATGTAGTCACAATGGGATTTACAGTAAGACACTCATACAGAGCAACTACATTCAGGGTTTTGATGATTGTGAACCAAGTATTTGAATTTCCACTTTCAAACAAAAAGGGTGTTTTATCAATTTTACAAGCAATTTTAAAAAATGTTTTGAAAGAAAATCCAGCCATCCATTTTCTGAACCCACTGAATCCCTTTTGAGGTCATAGTGTTGCTGGAGCCTATCCCCCCCTAACCTGAGCAAGTCGCCAGGCCATCTCAGAGGCACACTAAGGCCGCTGTATTCCTCCCCTTGGAGGGTAGCCCTTAAAAAAAAATATCTTCTGACACCACTTTCACCACAAATGCCCTTACAAGTGGAGTAGTATGGAGAAGTGGTAGGGCGAAGGGAAGAATTCGGATTGGGCTTAACAGTGACCTCCAGGGACAACTTAGAGTAACTGATAAAGCGTGTTTTTGGAATGTGATGGAATCTGGAGTTTCTTGAGAAAACCCACGCATGCAGAGAGAGGGAGAACAAGTAAACTCCACACAGAAGGGACCCAGTTGGCATTCGAGCCAGCGCCTTCTTGCTGTGGGGCAAGAGCACTAACAACTGTGCAACTGTGCAGCCCTTGAAAGAAAATTATTATCTAGAAACATAATAGAAACTGATATTATTTTGAAACTGTGCAGGAAATTCAAAAATAGCTGCTCTTCTCCATAGCCAAATGTGCTGATCTGGCCTATGCAGCGAGCTAAACAAAATCATAATTCAAAAAGCATAAAGTATCTTGCTTTTCTTGCATTATCCTTTAACCTGTAAAACGATTACAGTTTTTTCATGGAGCTGCAGATACAATCCCAGAGCTTTTACTACAATCACAGCATGCATGGCACCTGTTCCCAGATCAAGCTCCACCCTCTTTTCCGCATGCAACGTGTAGCCACTAGAAGACGTGAGACACAAAACATCAAGTCATCATTATATTGTGAAACCTATCATTCCAGATAAAATACAATTACAATTGAACTGATTGAAAACTCAAAACATAACATGTAACTTTAGGGAAGATCGTTAAACTGACATTCAGAAAATCAACTTTACCTGAAAATCACAAAAAAGTCACCTCACAGAAAGCTGATCAAAAATCCCATCATATTATACAGAAACTCAATCAACGGAAATTTCCAGAAGGATCTTCTGTACCAACGGCCTGCTCCCCTGCACCTCTGCTGAGCTGCTTCACGTCACACAGAATCAAAGAAGCAACAAAAGTTCAAACCAAAGAAACGGGTTATTTCAGATTTTTCTGTGAAAAAGCTGCATCATGTGACAAAGTGGACAGAAACCTTCTAAAAGAAACCTAAAATAGTAGAAATTATAGAAATGTGAGGCTGAATAATTACTAGGAAGCACCACTTGACATAATAATAAATTGTGAAAAGGATGAAAGGAAAACAAAAAGACTCAAATGTAAAACAGCAGGAGGAAAAAAAATTTTTTTAAAAAGGCCCTTCATCATTTTTTAACGGCAAAATAATGGCAAGCTGGTCAAGCTGTGCTTATGATGACATCAGAGCTTTTGAACGTGAACACACACTCATCAGAAATGGTCTACAGACTTTATAAAAAACTTGAAAACAACCTCAATGTAAATAAAAAAGCAACAAAGAACAAGCTGAGTGTTTGATGGTCGTTACTTTGAAGGAGGAGAGATAAGGAGACGCAGCAGGAGGTCGCTCCTGCTCCTCAGGTAAATGATGTTGAAATCCAGAACATCAGGCTTGTCCAAGTCTTTGTCCATCAGGAGAAAGATTATTTTTGAGGCCAGAACTGGAGCAGAGAGAGAAATGTTGAAGATCCTGTCCAGTTTCAGCTGGTGCTGACAGCTCGTCTGCTTCAGCGCTGACATCTTCAGTCTATGATCCTACGCAGTTTCATGTTGACCTGAAGACATGTTTGAACTGTATGATGAGAGGATCATTTCAAGTTTTTCAGGGAAAGAGCTGAAAAAAGGGTGAGGGGTTCTGCAGCCTTAAAACACGAATACCGTATTTTACAGACTATAAATTGCTGTGGAGCTTAAGTCACATCGGAGAATAAATCGCATTTTTGGGAGGAATTTGTTTAACAAAATACGGTAACAAGAACGGACATTTAATCTTGAAAGGGAACTCATATTAATGGACCAGATGACAATAATAGACTGAATATAAGCACGCTTTACTACCATAACACATTAATGCTTATTTACTTTTATGGAACAAAGGAGGAATCTAGTGTATTAGCATAACATGAAGAATTATTCAGATGATTATAGCCTAAAGAACACGCTAACATGCAAACTTTTACATCACTTTAGACAATTACATTTGCTAAATGTACGTGCTAGTGTCAATTTGGAATAATTGCGCCAGCCGGGCGTGACTGAGCGGAGCTTCTTCTTCTGCATTGTTGTGGGATACACGCCTACAGTGCCCTCTAGAGGTTGTTGCTATTTCATTTTAAAAATTCACAAAAAAGTTGCACCTGCCAATTTATGCTAAAAACTGCGACTTATACTCCAAAAAATACAGTAGGTTTTGTACAAAATAAAGACGACCACTTTGCAGATTTCACCTATTACGGGTTATTTTTAGAATGTAACCTTTAAGATAAACAAGGAAACACTGTACCGGCCCTCTACACCTTTCATGTGACCCTCATGGCTCCACATGGGACCCAGAAGTGTTACTCTACACAGGAAAAGTTTAAGTGGAAGGAGGCAGCTGAGTTCTGCTGCAGAATGTGTCCACAGTTACAAAAATGTTCAGAAAAATGTAATTCCGAGCTGGACTTTAAATAGCAAGCATGTGTTTATATTTTTGACCTCGTACTCAGTGAAGTTTAGGCACAGAGTGGTCTTCCTTACATGGTTGGAGCCTCAGCTTTTACTCAATAGCAGGATGTTCTTGTGGCTTGTATAAAATGATTGGAGCGGTTGGGTTTCGTGGCATTCTCAATCCTTTTGTTTGCACTTTTTTTTCACGGTCAATTGAATTTAATTTTAATTTCTAGTATTTTATAAGTCACGGCCCTGTGGCTGTTCTCCATGAAGGAAAAGCATTTTTCAAAGCCTCAGCAGAAATGAAGCTCAAACGGAGAAGAAAAGGAGCACAGTGGCAGACGTGACCTTCTCCACGTGTATATTTGAAGTAAAGTAACAGGACATTCTGCAGTGGTATGGGGGGGAAATCTCTTATTCTCTTTCAGTGAAGTGAGTTTATAACCTGACAGTCTCCTTGCACTTTGTCTGCCATTTGCTTTACACCCAGGAGCCATTATCAAGCTTTCAAACTTCCCAACATCTAAAAGCTCTTTTCCTCCATCGACCTACTTCTCTCTTTCTTTTTCTTTTTTTTTGTAGCTGCCTGTGTCCTGCAGGGTTGATTGACAGGTCATGAGTCCGGTTGTTCTGATTGCCAATGAAAGCAAAGGGGAGTCGGGACGGTGGTGGAACAGACACAGTTCTAGTATGATTTGATTCCGTTTGGGAGCTTTTACATCATTAAGGTGTCTTCAAAAGAATCGTATCTGTTAAATTCAAAACTGCTGTTGTTTCCAAATCCACAGGGCAGCCGCTGCACAAGATGAATGTCAAGAGAGACATGCTAACTGTCTAGATCAGGGGTGGGCAAACTTTTCCACTTGTGGGTCACAAAGGGTTTTAAAATTTGATAGAAAGGCCGGACCAGGAGCAGATGCAGGGACTGTTTTGGTATTCCACCTTATAAGAGAAAGAAATAACATAGAATATGGACGAAAACACGCTTTAATTATATATTAAAACATTTTTGAGTTCTTATTTGAAAACTGTGGCTTTTGTTTTCATTTTAGAGCCAATTGCACCATGATGTACCTCATGTTAAAAGCAACCTTAAAGAAATGCTATGTTCATGTGGTGTTTGAATGATCACAAAAAACAGCAAATCTTCCAACACCACATGGATGCACAATGACTTTCTGCACCTAAACAAAGCCAATTTTATTTGTAGTGCACCATCTATGGGGAGACTCCAGAAATGGCAGGAAAGAAACATTAAAAAGGATAATCAATATGATTTATTCGAGTTTAACGAGCCAGATTAAATAGTCTAGCATATGCCCTCAGGACGCAGTTTGCCCACTCCTGGTCTAGATTGAGGGCCCCCAAACTTAGTTTTTTTTCCCTGAAGAAGTTGTAAAGTGCTATAAGAATAATGTTTCATTCATTCATTCATTCATAATCTCTTTAGTAAAATAAACTCTTTATGGAATAAAAAATGATCAAAAGACTCTGTGATTTTAAAGAAAAACCTCACATCTGTAAAGTCAGATTCTTCCATCTTCTGCTGAACAGATAAATGCATTCCCTTTTCTCCTGGACAGTGTTCCCTCGTTTATTGTGGGAATTACGTTCTGAAAATAAACTGTGAAGGTGAAATCCATAAACTCCTCTCTACACACTTGTTTAAACTCTCAAAATTCAAACTTTCATAGACAATAAGTCCATCTTTGTAGAATAAACAAGGATGACCGCGTTCTCGTGCTGAGGTACGTTCCTCCCGCCAGAATGCGTTTCCCCGCTCTTAGGCATTGTTGATTTGTTTTGTAACACTCATATTTTTTTCCAACAAGCGTTTAAAGAAGGTGGATGTTCTGGGGCTTTTGGGAGTTTATTTTTATATTTGCATATACATTTACATATTCTATGTAAAACGACATCAGCTTTTTGTGTACCCCAAAAAAAGAAGACATTTCTTTAGCTAATTTAGGATAAGAAACGCCATTACTGAAAGTAACTTTGTCATGGAAGCATTTAACAACAAGCAATTAATAATTAGTTGTTGCTTTTACTGCAAATTATTGGAGAGCACAGATTCAGGAAGGCTGCAGCGGCCTGAGAATCTGTGCCCACCCACTCATTGTTTATTTGGGAAAAAATTCCAACATGACAATAAACTCCCAAAAGCCCCAGAATAAAGTGTGTGGTAAACATCCACCTTATTTTTATTCTTTTTGGTACAAAGTAATTTTGAAGCAAATATGTCATTGTTAACATATTTTTGATTTTCATTGAAAAACGTCTAGATTTATTGTTTTGTTCTTGTTAATACAGTGAAAGATGCCAAAAAAAACAGCATTTAATATGAAATAAATCAACTGGTTTTAATTGTGGACACAATTTTATGAACCTAAAACGTAATATGGAAGAAATAAAAACAACAAAAAAATTGAAAAAAATACTATGAAAAAAAAGTACAGTTTAATTTAACAGAGGAAATGCTGGGTTTAGAAATCAAGAAGTGCTTTAAAAACTAAAAGAGAACCAGAGTTAGCATCCTACAATATCCTAAGATGAGATAAGTAGTCGGAAAATATTTTTAAAAATTCTTCTAGTTTTTCAATTTTTTTTTAAGAAAAAACATTGGTGAAAAAGAATTTTAAAATAGCCTTTCAGACATCTGGTCATAAGCACATCACAGAGGCAACACATTTTTATTTATGACACACATCATCCATTTTAAACAAGTATTCCAGGTCTAACCTGTAGTTTTTACTTTTTCTATGAATGAAAAAATGTCAAATCTCAGGGCAAAATCTTTATTTTGAAATTCCAAAGAGTGTAGGTCAACAATGAGAGAGATGCAAAGTCGCCCACTTTGAAAATACTAAATGCTGAATTGTTAAATGACTAGAAAGGAGAATTGACAATGCATATTTGTGCAGAAAGTGTTGGAAACAATAAAGCAGTCTATTTCTTGTTGGACATGAGAGAAAATAATGGTTTAGATGAAATATCTGTGCACAAAGGATTTAAAAAAAATAAAAACTGATTATTAGATTAGATAGATAGATAGATTAGCTGATTAGAAACTTGAAACAACAACAATGCCAAAGTGGAGAGTTTGACTGGAAATCTGCCGTTTAAAATCTCTCTGCTGATGAGCAAAAGAACAATATTAGTATATTGTATTATTTAAACAATATTAAGTACATAAGTAAGTTCTTTTCTTTCAGCTAACCGGCCTAAAGGCATTGCCTGTAGTTACAGTACATGGAGTGATTTTGCTTCTGATGCATCCTCTCTGAGTCATGTCCACACGAGGCGTTTTATTGAAAAAAAAACGTACTAACTCAGTAGATTCGAGTTTTTTCTCTTTCTATAAAACTTGCTGTCTGCTATGTGACATTGTGGTAGGTGTCTGGTGTCATGGAGGACAGTTAAAGCCGTGTATCCTGCTGAACTGTAGCACACCTGGGTCTGCACTACTCCTGGAGACCTGCACCACGCCTTGGTGGCATCATCCTGCTGGTTCTTCACAGGGAAAGACTTTCCTGTTTTTTAGTGATTTACTTGAAATTGAACATTTCAATGAAAAACAGAAAGTCAGAGTTTGAGGTCAGAACAAATTCTATTCAAAGGAAAAACTTGATCTGTTTTCAGCTTCTCTCCTAAATGAACTTTCCATTTCTGTTGAGGATGAAAACCATCTCTCTCAGTATTAAAGTGGATTATGGACAATCATGCCGCAAACAGCGTGAGGAAAAAGTTGTGAGATCTATAAAATGATTGTAAGCTTAGCACCTAATCTGTTCGCTGTCATAAATCAGCGGCGCCGCTCGCTCGGGGCCTCAGATCAGCTGAGTGACGTTCGCCGGCCGTCCATCGGCTCACCGTTGGAGATTAACAGAGCACACGTGTTTTGTGCCTCACATCGGAACGTCCCATCCATCACACTTCCAGGGTTTATGGACGAGGAGCTGCAGCCCCTTTCATTTTGTGCAGCCGTAAATCTACAGTGGAGGAAAAACAGAAGCCACAGAGGTAGGCAGAGGAGCAGGACGGCGGGAATTTACCATCAGGGACAGAAATGTTGGGAAACTATTCCAGCCGCGCCTTTCAAACACACCTGAGTCCACCTGGGAGGTTCTTCCTCACTCGTGAAAACAGGAAACCATTCAGTTATCATTTGTTCTGCCTGCATTTGTCAGTGTACATTTTTTCCTCGTGGCCGTGTCCCGGGAGAGGAGCTGAGGTAATAAGAGCGCGCCCTCCAGAAGGGCTGGTTCATGGAGAAACAAGCTGCAGTTGGCCCAACAAAGCCTCCATTGCCTTAGTTCCTATAGTTACAAGACCCGTTGGAGTCAATCACACAAACACTCGTTACCTTGCGTCTATAATCCTCAACTAGAGACACACAAAAAACTCAGGATGTAGATATAACAGAGAGACAATAAAGGTAAAATCCAAACATCACGACTGCAAATGCAGGGGTGTTAAACTCCAGGCCTCAGCAGGACTCCTGCTGGTTTTCCAGAAATCCTGCCTTATCTGCAGCTGATCACCTGGATCAGGTGTGTTTGGCCAATAAGGAGCCTCAATGGCAGGTTGTTTGGACAACACGTAGGACACTGGCCCTCGAGGCCTGGATTCTGACAGCCCTCCAAGTGGATCCAGTCCTGACGTCATGTTTCCTCAGATGATCCATGGAGGGAAGGTTCCAGGAGAGTACACAGTTCTCAAAGTTAAACATTTATTTCAGTCTGATATTGTGCAGTAATGAAATCAAAGCATTGTAATTTGATTTATAACATCTGAAAATTATTTAATTTTGTTTAACATCTCAAATGTTGCCGGCAATGCCAAAATACCACATGCTGTTTGACCTTTTGCAACTCTTCAGTTGTGTACGTCAGCCCAGACCCACAGACCGGTACGGGCCACTTGGTACCGGGTCGCAGAGAGAAAAGAAATGTATACACTTCGTTAGATTATTTCCTTTGTGTTTATTTTTTAAATTCTAAAAGACGTTTTATTTTGGAAAACTACCGGATTCTGTTCATCACGTCCGTCTGTCTTGAAGCATCACGTGACATAAAGCGGCTGCCGCTAAGCTAGTAGCTCAAAGCTAAAAAGCTGATAAAAAACAAACAATAAAACATATTTGAAAGTTTCTTTGAGAAGGAAAGAGCCAGTGAGGAAACCGAAGAAGAACCTTCGACTTTAAAGAAAAATAAAGCTGCTGTTTATGGAGTCTTCCTCAGCATACAGATTTACTGAGACAGTTCTCATGTGGCAGAAGCCGCTCTGACTGATGTGCGGCGACTGACTCTAATGTTCACATACACAGATAAGAAAGATGCAGACACGATGGATTCACGTTTATTTTATTTAGACAATACAAGTTTTACAAAGGCTGTGTTCATTTCTTTTTCTTTATTTTTTCATCACAGTTGGACGCATCTACTTTGGCATTAAAGAGAAAATCTTCATCACAAAGTCTACGTTTAAACCAGCAGCAAACATTTGACAGAGAAGAAGATTCAATGAAGTCAAGTTGCCGACTTGCTGACCATGTTTTTGATCTGTGGAAACTTGTAAAAGGGACATTTAGGAATTGTCCTACAGAAAGGCTGAATTAGTGAGGCACCTGTGCAGAAATTTGGAACACTAACCCTGTCCCAAAAGTTTTTTAAGACTTTAAATTAAGTACTTGGTGTCTCAAGTCCCATGTGTCACCATAGAGGACCCCTGGAAACATCAGCGGCTTGACTGATCTGGCTACCGGAGCAAACCAGAGCTCTTCCTGCTCCCCACCAGCAGCAATTATCCTAAAAGCCTGTTAATCCTTTCATCATGAGCAACTACGGCTATTTTCAGACTGTTCCAGTCTAGAAATGGAAGAGTTCCGTTTCATAACACAATAACCTTCTATTTTTGGGGAGGAATATCCTTCATATTTACTTCTGGATGCATCATAACAACAAGTAGGAACCGGCTGGGAAGCGGTTTATTTCTGTCCAACAAAGGGGTGAACTTAATACCCTCAGAATGTGTGAAACTGTAATCCTCTGAAACAATTTGCACACATCAAATTGCTGTGGCATCTCTGGAGACTTTTTTAAATCACTTTTAGACTCTAAAATTTCAAATAAAAGTTTTGAAAGGTTGTAAAATGAGCAGAAACAGCACAGCCAAGGTGGAAGGGTGTTTTGATTTTTTTCAGGCTTCCAACCTCCTGGATCTTCATAACATTTGTGTTTGTCACACTGACATGTGGAGAAGAGTGTTTGTGGACACGACCTTTGACCTTCACACAGCTTGATCTTGCTCAAAGTGAGACTTCACACTTTTGCTGCAGTTTCATTCCTCTGCTGAGAAACACACAGGGATCCAAGTGGCAAGGTCATGTCAAGGTCAAAAACAGGACGCTCACAATTAACGCCCTTTCGTTTTTCCGCTGTCCCGCCACCAGATGCGATTCATATGAGTCAACAACAACCAGACACTACCAGTAAATACCATAAATCTACAGAAATAGCCAGATGTGAGTTTGTTGCAGTCAGTGACTCAGGAGAAGTGTTTCCATGGCAACCCTCACACCGTGCTTCTTGTGTGGAGAAAAAAATCTCACGTTCAAGTACTTCCCACATCAACAACATTAAGGGTCATCAGGAAGAAGTGCAGGTTGGAATTTTTTTTTCAATTGGAAATTAGTTGAACTGCTCGAAATGAGTTTCACAACTTTAAATGACAAAATCACAAATGTGCCCAAACTAACCCCCTTCAAAAGCATGTTCAAGTGAAGAAAAAAGTTTGAATGACATCATATTCTGAGGAAAAGCATTTTCATTTGGACTGAATCTTGTTTTCATGTCTTGATTTAAATATTATATGTCTGGTTATGTTTTTATTTTTACTCATGATTTTAAATGAAGTCTAACTGACATTTGTTTTAAATGGTTGCCAAGGTAACAACATCCAAAGTCCAGCATCTTTGTCTTACATTTTTTTTCTAAGAAAAGCTCACCTTTTGATCTATAAAAAGTGCTCCCAGTAATTTTTTTAATGATGATTATGCTGTTTTTGACAATATCTAAAAGTCTGTGTTGTGTTTTAAGACTTAGCTCTGCAGATCGGCAGTAGTTAGTAATTCACCTCTGAGATGTGGGCAGGACTGTTGTTCTCGAGGAGCAAGCCTGCCCCTCCTTTCCATCCTCCATAACTGAGAGCTCTCTGCTTACATGCTCTCCCGCTAGCTTACTGGCCCCCAAACTCAACATTATCGGAACAACAAAAATGGCGAGCAGTATTGGAGCTATCCAGCCGTACAGATACATCTCAGACGAGGAAAACTAAGACGTACATGGATCTAGTCGTCTACAAGTGGATGAACCAGAATGGAGCAGAGCATGGATCTTGCGGCTCCGCCCAGTGTATTTTCTATGTCACAAATACAATCATTTTTCACCTGCTCCTGATTTACAGCGATTTGAATAAAGAAATACTCAGAAATGCAATTTAAATCTTAATTTTCTTTCTCTTTGTCCTCCATCATCAGAAAAATGCTGCACGAACATGTTTAAAACACCAAAAAACACCATTTTCAATTCAAAACAATAAAAATACATAATAAGAAAAAACAATTCTTGTTTGGTTAAAAATGATAATTTGTTCCTTTTACATCATGAGATGGTGAGAGTTGTGTCAGCCATTACCCATGAGCTTCTTGCCAGGATGGATATTCCTGTTAACAACCGACTGCTCTGACCATGAAGTGACACTTTATTGCATCACTTTTTCTGTGTTTCCATTCACTCCGAGCTGCAGCAAATTGCAGGTTACAGCGCGTGGAGTACACCCAATGAAAATAGTTCTTTATCTGCTCCACAGCTGCGCGCTCGTCTCTGCTTAATCACAGATAACTGCCGGTATGATGTATATGTCTGTGATTTTTCAGAGAGCAGATCAGGGACAGAGGCTCAGTCATCATGGCAAGAAAAAAAAACTATCAAGGCTATCAGTCTTGTGCCATTAATTGCAGGATGAATCAACTTCCTTTCTGAAGTCCTCGACATATTCCCGTCTGAACTTCTGTTAGTCAAACGAGACTCGATTTAGCCGGATGGAAGGGGCAAAGGGAAGAATCATAATCCCATCACCCCCCAGGTGCTCATTTTACTGATTTACAGCCTCTCGTATCCATGGGAGACGCTCGTTCACTCATTGGTGGCTTATTAGGGTGGCTGGTGGGTCTGATCAACGGGGGAGCCATTGTTATGGAACAGACCTGTTTCATCTGCATCCTCAGACTTTACTTCATGAAGATTTTTTTGGCCTTCACAGCTGAATGGTCACGTGCCATGTCATTTTTTTGATTCCAGGTAATAAACCACAAATGTCAAGATTCCCATCATGTTGGTCAACTCTGACAGGTTGGGGTTTTGGTTCTGCAAAGTCTCTCCTACCACTTGTTGGTTGAACAACATAAAATGATGGAAAAGCGCAACTGAGTTAGCTGAGGTTTCCAGTAACTTAATCACTCTACAAGGCAGGGTTTAGTGCTGAGTCATGCCTCATATGTCTCAAGGCCCTTGAATAATCAGACGAAAGGGAGGTACAAAATCCAAGATCTTCAGTACATTTTATTTATAATACATTTTTAATGAAGAAGAAAACATAACAGGGTATTGGCAGTGTGATGTCACTTCTGTGAGGAACCCACTAACCTGTGGAGCAAGGTACAACCAAAGATCACAACCGCAACGGTTTCACCACAAGCTTGGTGCGATCTCACCCAGTGCTTGGACATGTTTGTCATTGACACCCTGCTTAACTTAAATGCTTTTCTGTTGAAAAACACATAGAAAATAATACAAATATCTCCAGTTGCCGAATGACCCAATGAATTTGTCCATATGTTCTCTTTCTTCCTCCATCTTACTTTGATCTCTAACCCTGCATTCGTGTGCCGGTGTCAGTAACCATTTTTTTAAATTATTAATCTACATTTCATTATATTTATCTGAAAGAAAATATCAGAACCAACTTTTTAGACAATTTCATCAGTTTTATTGGCCACCCATAATGGTTTCACTGTGCCCAAACTGAGGTTGTCTCGTTGTAATCATATTATTTTAAATTGAACTGTAATTTTTCACGTTCTTCTGTTACTGTTAAAAGTTATTAAATTACATTAATTCATTACTTTGTAACTCATTACCCTTGTTGTCTGTCTCATGTTTGTAATCTTAACTTATCATGATTAAGTTGAGTCGTAGTAAAGGGTTACGTTGCTACTGAAACATAATTTCCAAATGTTAAATCACAGAACAAATGCTATATTAGGTTTCATTTAAAAAACACCCAATTTGCTTTTTTAAAAGATAAAAACAGCTCCACCAGAACTACGGGTCTAGTTTACTAGTTTAAAAAAAAAAAAAAAAAAAGTAAAAAAAAAAAAAGAATACGTTACAACAGAGGGATGTGGTTAAACTCTGGAAAAGAATTGTGGGAGACTTTGGAGCAACAACAATAAGAAAGTTAAAGCTGTGCAAAAACGACAGCCCTCCCGTCAGCGGCTTAGCTACAGACGTGGATCCATAATGTTCCTGCTCTGATGGCCTTCAGTAGATCATTGTTACTGTTGTTATCGTCACAGACAGCTGCTCATCAGTCATCTATAACAACCTCCGAGGGAGGGGGCTGATTTTATGGTCAAGGGACATAAACTGGTTTCAGAGTTTATGGATGGATGAATCATTCATGTTTTGTTGGGGGTTGTGTGTGCACCATTACCCTTTATATTTGTGTTTACTTGATTTAAACTTTTTCAAGCTTTTATTTTTCTAAAGAACACCATCTATCTATCTTGTAAACCTGCAGAATCTTTTTGGGGTTGCATGGTTGCTGGAGCCTATCCCAGCAGAAGAAGCAGGAAGAAGAAAAACTCCCTTGTCTTGCTCGTCTTCTGACCATCAGGCTCCTTAATTTCATGTTACACACTTTTTTGCCCGTCTGCACTCGTGGCTAACCCACACCAGAGTTCACTTGCAAGTGAACCAGGAGCGTCAGTTTTTGGCTGAAAACGTCTCTGTCATTGTCAGGAATATTTTTAAAAGAACTGAAGCTTTGCACTAAAAGATCCTTGGAAGTACAAGAAAAGAATGACCAAGTTTGTTTCTTCACCAACATTTTGATGGAGTTGTTTGTTCAAAGTGCGGCTGTTATGTTCAGTCGTGTTTAAGGGGGTTCTGCAGAGTTTCCCTGCTGCTGCAGACTGTTGTTCACCTCAGCACTGCTGCAGAACCGAGTCATCACACGCATGCCAATCAGCCCCTTCGTCTGCCCCTCCCCCCAAACGTTTAATGATTTTAATATCAAGGTCAGGAGCAGCGTTCATGAAGAAAGGCTGAGTCAGTTTAGAAGCTTCTCTGCGGTTCCGGGGGGTTGACCTGTCCAGGTGCTGCAGGTCTTTGGGTTGTCTGGGCTCTTGGAGCGTCAAAGAGAGGAGCGGCTGCACTTTAAGGGGAGCGCGGGTGTGTCTTGCATATCCCTTAAGGCTCATGCAGCCACCTCAAGTGATGTCATGGAAGTGGAACAGCAGCGTGGCCCACACTAGATGAAGGTCATTGCACACCGTGGGAAGCAAACCCATGTTTCCTGCGTGACAGTCCGACACAGACTGAGCCTTCTCGCCGCTATACTAGCGAACTAAAAACTTCAGACTGTGAAAAGAAACAAACAACATAAACTCCTCACTGGAACTCCTCATCTTTGTACAAAACAGGATTTTATTTATGTAAAAAAATACAAACCTGCCATTGCTGGACAGAAAAATGATCAACCTTGTGAATAAAAACTCGTCCATCTGAAATTCATGTGAAGCTTTCTGCTCCTGACATCATTTTCTGAATCTTCTGATTGTTCTTCATACATGGATCTTGGTAATCTGTAACGCTGAGAACTTCTACAAACGTTCCGCTGTAGAGATCACTCGGAGTTTTGGGTTCTTTCACCTGAAAGCAGCTTTAGATAAAAGGTTTGAATCATCTAGACTTTGTGCTTCTGAAGATTCATCTTGGTCAGAATAAATATTCTTGCTCTGATTCCTTTTTAACATCTTCTTGCTAATCCTGATTTCTTTCATGATAGTTTTTGCTTGGTACAAGTTAGGTTATACATTAACCAATCAGATGGCTCAATAAAAGGGTGTGGTTTCATGTCACATGTTTGAAAC
This sequence comes from Adrianichthys oophorus, assembly GCA_036245035.1. NCBI lineage: Eukaryota > Metazoa > Chordata > Actinopteri > Beloniformes > Adrianichthyidae > Adrianichthys > Adrianichthys oophorus. Next base: position 29,548,066 of record BSAI01000012.1, on the reverse strand, counting down.
GTTTGATTGACAGATTCTCCTGAGCCCGATTTCAAGTGGAAGGGGTGTGGCCTTCCAACAAGCTCACTCCTGATTGGACATAGTGGTTGCCGTTGAACTGTTGACTCAGACCGACTCAGACCAATCACTGCTTACTGTGCGCCTTAGAGGATGGCGCAGGAGTGGATGATGGCGCTCCTGGTAATCTGACTCCGACCCACTCCAGTTCATAATAATCCCTCTCCTGTCCTGCTCCTTTTTGCCTTTATTAATAAACGTTCTTATTTTTTATTCCATCTGACTTCCCTACCAGTTCTCTGAACATAACAGAAGAGTCCTTCATCTTACAGTGCGCTGGATGCCACTTTTTGCCAATTGATTTCATTTGGTTGGAGCTGAAAGTAAACCATTTTGTACGGATGACATCACACTCGCTCAGTCCAGTTCTGTTATACAGTCAATGGTCGTGACATCTTGACTAATAGTCTTTTCCTTCCATCATTTCACCACTCATCCAAGTACACTGATCTTCATCAGTCTACTCATCCACATGGATGAAGCTGTCTGAATGAGCGGCCTGATGGAAAGTTGACATTTTCCCAGTGGAGATCTAGGAACAACAAAAAATGCGTTGAAGTCAAAGAACATCATGTCCATGAGAGAAGATTCTGTCAACATCCAGAAAAGACCTCGAGACATAAACCAGAGCAGCTGTTTAACTTGGATTTTTTACATTTGGACTCTAAAGTTAACCGTACTTTATTTAAATATTTATCTTTGTTGTGAATGCAAACCCCCTCCTGAAATGATTAAGAAATAAATATGAAAGTTTGAAGACCCACTGATGGAAAATGATGGACGGCTGGATATTTTGTTGCTCCGGTAATGTTAGGCTGAGGTTGTAAAGGGTTGTGAGCTAACAAGAGAGCATGTAAACAGAGAGCTCTCAGTTATGGGGAATGGAAAAGAAGGGTGGGCTTCACAAACAAACAAACAAAAACTAACTACTGCTGATCTGCAGAAACTAAGTCTTAAAACACGACAGTGTTTGAACAGGTGTGTAAACAGAGAGCTCTCAGATATGTGTGACAGTAGGTGGGGGGGTTGCCATGCACCAACACCACACAAAAGTGAATTTCTAATGAACTGCTGCTGCGCTACTAAAACTATGTCCTAGAAAACAACAGGATTTTAGATTAGGCTACAAACAATACAATCATCATTAAAAGAGTACTGAGAACGATTTTAAAACAGATCAAAGATGATCGAACTTGAAAAAAAACATAATTTTTAATGTAACACAAATGGTTGCTTTTCCTTGTTATTAGTTACTGGAGTCACTCAGGATCAAGTAATAATTATAAGAAATACTTTTTTGGTTACAGTTCCTTTTTTATTGTAATGTTCTGAAGACCAGAGAGAATGACCAAAACCAGAGGAAGCAAAAAGATGGACATGAATGCTGTTTAACTTGACAGCTTCTGTTGATGGATTCATTCTGTGGTGATAAATAGTTCTCTCCGGGTTTTATTAAGCCGTGTTGAATGTCTCCAGATACTATAACATAAAGTAGTTCAAAACCATTATTCCATATTGAACATTCTTCTATATATCATCGAGTTTTCTCAGAAAATGTCAACACTTTCAACATGTTTACAAACATAATAAATTACTTTTTTCTCATTTTTTCCATTGAACTATTAAATGCATCATGTAATACTTTAAATGATGACAAATCTTAACATTTTAAGATACAAATACACAGAAAAAAAACGTATTTTTGTTAAAAATGTGATTTACAAAAAGAGAAAAAAACAGTTTCTGAAACATAAAATAAAAGCTGAATGAAACCAGGCAATTTTACTAAGAGCAGCATTTATATTCTGAGGAGTTTGGCAGGAAGTAAGGACAGGTGTGCTGATGACAAACAGCAGCCAGGTGTGAGGAAATGCCAGGAAGTACAGCAGAACCCAAGACAAACTTCAGAATAAAGCTAAACTCAAACTACATACAGAAAAGTTTACAAAACAACAGGAAACCTTAAAAAAAGAGGAGGGAAAAGGCGAAAAATGTGAAAGTGTCATTATATTTTTAACAAAATGACTCAGTTCTAAGAAGTTACTAATATTAAACTTTTTCTTTCTGCCTGTAACAACAGAAATCAAATTTGCTAAAACATTTTCTTTGTTTGTGAAAACATTTCCTGTGAGGTTTTCCTGAACAGATCATGGCTAAGGTGGTGGAAATCAACACAACCGAGCTCAGCATTCTCTGTAAAAACATCTGCAGTGTGTTCTTTTTTGAAACACGTGGACACATATACGACTTGATCTTTTGTGGGTCTGCAGAGGGCTGCCGCGCTCAAATCCAAGCTGCTGAACTTCTGCAGCATTAAAAGAAGATGAGAAAAACTTTGTTGACGGAAGAATTGAAGAACTGATTCTACTTTGTATGGCAGAAATCAAGCTGAAGCTGACGGCTAATTAAATACAAAGGTAACTGAGATGAATTTTTGGAGAGAATGACCAAAACCAGTGGCAGCAGAACAAGAAAAGAATACAGAAAACTGTCAGAATCAATGATTTATCTTACATTTTATTCAGGCAGAATATTCATCCAAATCCTTTTTAAACAGCGTAGCTTTGAAATTCATTAACCCATTCCTTTCTAAAGACATCGCGCCAAAGGGTCGGGCCGCTGGATTTCCATTTTTGGTTTTATTTGTCAAATGAAGTTTGTGAACAGTAACACTGGATCCGAAGCGTTTATGTGTAAAATGTTACTGTGTGTAAGTTGTGTCCCTTTATTTCTACCACTACATAGCAATCGGAAAAACTGATAGATTTTGCAGGTTTAGATTTCTAAAATTTTAAAAATTTATTAAATATCACTTTAATTTTTTGTCTCATTTTAAAAAACCAACACAACTGCTTCATTTTTCCCCTTTTTACTATTTTAAGTGTTTAAAGACTATCTGTGTTTTTGCACAAATAACATCACTTAAGTGGTAAAAGTGAAATTAAATTGATTTCAACAACTTCCTTCAGGTTGCGTTATAGTTTTTGTTATGAAACCTTCCAAAATAAGAGCCTATCATGAAATATCTGCCTGTGTGTCCAACCATGACAGTTCCAATACTGACCATGGGTCCTTTTCAATTAACTTTCTAAAGCTAAAAGTCTTAATTGATCAGGTTTTTCTGCAACATTTATGAACTTTTTTAAATTATAGAATCCTGGTATTTATTTGTTCTGCAATAATGTCAATTTTTTTTGCTATTTTTGACTAGTGGGGATTTTCCTGGCTTCTCATTTGGTGCCTTTCAACCTGCATTCACACTGAATGCGATTCGCGCAGCAGGGGCTTATAGTTTCAATGTTAAGTCAATGTACAGTCGCCATCAGAGGTCTTGCAATGAAATTTGAGCGTCGGCCGTAACACGTTGTCTAGCAGCAACAATATTTGAGCATTGCAGCATGATTTGGACACTGCGGCGAGTCCAGAATTAAAAAATCGTAACTTTTTGCACGTATGACGCTTTGCGTCAACCTATCAAGGACTCAGCTTTGGGCGTGATATGTGTTCAATGACGGGATGGAGTCCAAAACCAGTCTGATCCTTTTTGTCCTGAATTTTAAAATATTTTCTTTATATGCATTGAAACAGTAATAAAAAACTCTAATTTGACTCTTATCTTTCCGCTCTTGGACCAATGCGAGACAGCAAGTCGTCAAACTGGGTCACAGACGGAAGCGCCGTCACTCAAGCACAGCTCCTGCAGTAGAGTACTCACCTTACCGGGACAGACTGAATGATCCGATGAACCCAAACATGGAGACGTGAATACCCATGCTTTTCTAGAACACTTAACCCTAACCCTATAAATGAACCTGATCTCTCAACATCCTCTGTGTCTTTGTGCGTTGTGCTGATATATACACAGACACCGCTCTGTGTAGTGATCAGGCTGACTGTAAGGTCAGTTGTGACAAAGACTTAAGATGTGGTTGCTCCTCTTTACAACCCTCTTTGGGACCAGACAACCCAAAAACCCGCAGCACCCATACAAGTCAACCATGTACATGTGATTAGCTAAGATTTATGCAAGAAGTTCTGTCCATGCGTCTGGATCTGCCGTCCACACTGGATTTTCTCCTCACTCTTCAAGTCAGGATTGTGTCAGAGCTCTCGCTGCACAGTCGTCTGCTGCAGAGTCACAATGTTTTGTGGGGTTTTTTTTGCCGGGAATTCAATTGAAACTTATTAAATTAAGTTGGCAGCAGTCAGTCCAGCAGGAGCCGACATTTAGGGGAACAAAGAGATCCTGGCAGTTGCAGCATCTAATTTTAGAAAAGCTGGTTCTGCAGCAGGAAAGTGAAGTCTCTTAGAGTTTTCCGGAGCAGACGTTCTCTCAGAAATGATCAAGACTTCCAGGTTGAGTAAACCGATGAAAGCGTTGCTTCCCTTTTCTTTGAAGGAATTAATAAAGGAACACAGCAGAACTGTAGAGAAACGACTGATACCATGAAATGTTTAGGTTTAGATCAGGGGTCTGCAACCTGAGGCTCCGGATCCACATGCGGCTCCTTTATCCTTCCATTGTCGCTCTTTGGCTTTGAAGAGAAATGCAAAGAGTTTCAATGAATAATGCATTTTTTTGGCACATACATTTTTAAATTGAGGAGATATTTATATTCTTATCTTCTGCTGCACAACAGTGTGTATTTGCTGTCCATAGGCAGAGTTCTTAAAAGTATAAAAACTGTCAGTAAATCTGCTCCAGCAAGAGGATTTTATTTGGCACAGCGTGTCACAGTGTATTTTATTTTGAAAGGAACTTGTATCTGTTGATTTTAAAAGGAAACACAGTTATAATTAAACAAATGTAAATATCTAAAATCTGCATTTTATAAATGAAAGGCTTACTAGTCACACAAATATAAATACATTTTGTTTTTCTAAAAGGTGATGTGGAACTTCAGGGCTCTCGCTGGGTTTTAGTCTGGAAGAAACTGGATCAGAAGACTCTTTCAGCGCTAAAAGTCGCAGAACCATGGTTTAGACTAGGGATGTCCCAATCCAGTCATGTGATCAGAAATTGGGCCCAACCACGCAGTTTCAGACTCGATCGAAATCGGATGTTGTACCTAGATCAGAGTCAGATGTTTACATTGTTCTTCTTTTGATCTGCGCTAAATATTTCAAGCTCATCATTACAAACTAACACTCTATTCAAAGTGCAGCAGAATGTGAGGTGCAGAAAAACCTTTGGTAAAGTTAACGTTAATCATTATTTTACAAATGAAACTCTGCATGACCGACACCGAACCCCAGAAAGCCGGCTACGCTAGAGTAATTTTGACTTTGAGTCACCAAAAGGTTAATAATTTCTTGGTTTTTGAAATCTATCAGGATATAAAGCTTCACGAAGTGTCTTCAGTCTTCAAGCACAGCCCAGAGAAAGAGACAACTTTGGTGTTTTTCTCGTATATTTATGTCTTTTTTTCCTTGTAAATGTACAGGTTTTAAGACATATAAACTTACGAGAAAAAAGTCATAAATGTTTCCAAAGACTTTTAAAGTCATAAATATACGACTTTTTTCTTGTAATTTAACAGTTACGATTTTTTCTCGTAAATCTACGACTTTAAAGTTGTGATAAATCTTTGTTTGTATACTGGCCCTAATACTTGTCCTATAAAATGATATAAGAAGATCTATAAAAGAAATAAATGAGGAAACCTTTGATCTGTTTAATAAATGTAATCCTCTTTTAAATGTTTTACAAAAGTGTCATTCTGGGACTCGATATCGGTAGAGACTCATGATCCAATGACTCTAGAATACTAAACTAGTCTCCCTAGTTTAGACCCAATAAGTGCATCTCATTACAGAGGGAGGATGTTTGTGAGGCTGTTTTGCATGTGGACCTTGCTCCATCATTTATGAGTTCATCCAGACTCTGTCGTGTCTGCTCCTCATCCAGGTGCTCCTGTTGGAGGATGAGCCAACATAGCAGCGACATGCTGACTCATCTCTGCTATTTCTGCATTAGGTTGCATTTAAAAAGCTGCATTTGGGTTTCTGAGCCAACAGCAGGCACAGTTTTAGGAGACGGTTGCGTGCTGTCAGGACCATGAACCGCTGTGTGGTCCGAGGCAGTGGGAGGAGCCTACCGTGGGTTGCAAGTCGAACATAATCAAAGCCCATCAGCTTGCTGCTCTGAGGGCATCAAGCCGTGTCCTAATAGGATGCAGAGGAGAAAATACAGCAGGAACAACCACAACCTGGAAAGCAGGTTTCCGCAAAGAGCTACAGTTGACTTCCTACAGCAGAAAATCCCAAACCAGGAAAACATTCTGGAAACATTCGCCCCAAAGCTCCATAATACCAAAGATCTCTTCTCCGTTTGTGAGTTTGTGTCTTGGAGTTACAAAAACGTGTGAAGGTGTTTTTAAAGACCCACTCACATGAAAATGGTATTTCTAACAGGAGAGCACATGGAAAGAAAAGAAGGCTGAAATGTTATCTTCTGATTGTTGCTGTTTTCAAATTGTTGTGAATCAGGAACAGATGAAAAAATGCTCTTTGAAAAAGATTGTAGTTTTGACATAGAAACTACAATGGGCGGGGAAATTAGCTGTAGACTAATAGATCCATGGACGTCTTTGTTTTCCTCGTCTGAGCTGGCATCAGGCACAAAACTGTACAGCTGGACAGCTCCAATACTGCTCCCTGTTTTTATTTTTTATTTTATTTTTTTTAACAAATCTTGGGATTGTAAAGGGCTGTAAGCTAGATGATGGATGATGGGAAGTCTGGGCAAGGTTACTTTGCGCCAGCAGTCCCACCTACAACTCAGGGGTGAATTTCTAATAAGCTAGTGTTGCTCTGCAGAAACTATGTTCTAGAAAACGACACGTTTTTTTTTTGGCTAAAAACGGCATAATCATAATGAAAACAACTGGGAACGCTTTGAAAGCAGATCAAAAGATGATCAGAGTGGGACGTTATGCAGCAAAAAGCGTCCATGTGTTCGATGTACTCAGTGTCCTTCATCTGCCATTGAAGGCTGGAGACCAAAGAGAACATTGAGTTAAATGGGAACAGTCCAGTTCTTAAAGGTGGGATTGACTCTAGAAGCCTCTCAGGGCTCCTTACTCCAAATTACCCACAATGCCTCCTTCTTAAATTGGAAGTGCTGTACATAAATGCAGAAACTGTGAGCAGGTCTCACAGCATGAACTGAAGGCAGCACAGATCAGATAATGGAGGCGCTGATGAAGATGGGAGATTATTCTGGGTGATCAGACAATGGTTGGGAGTCCTGTTGGGCCCTTTAAAGTAACTGGGGTGTGAAACAGAATTAAAGGATCACTTGTGCTAATGCATCAATCAGAGTAAATTATTTTGGCGTCCCATCAGGCGTGCGTTTCTGGTTGCTGCACAGAAACAGGTTCTGCAGAGAACATGAGAGCAAACCACCTCAACCACACGCCTTCAGACTCCTACGACCCAACCTTCACCTCCATCTCAGAGTCTGGAGGATGAACAAATATAAACCAAGGAACAACTGCACTGTGTCTTATTAAATAAAACTGCTTGGTGAAAACAGATCCATCAAAAATAATGAACAAAAGATGCTACGACTGCAAACTGAGCTGACAGCATTACATTGATAACGATTTGATTTGTGCAACAGATTTCTTCCGGGTAAACTGTTGTTGGTTTACACATGTGGACAAAACCATTGGTGTCCCTCAGTTGGAGAAAAAACCCACAATGCTTATGAAAACAAAATGAAACCTTATTTTGATCCAGGTCTGGTTTTTTTGTTTTACATTTTTTACAATATAATCATGCGTCTTAACAGTTCAAAAGCAATGTCCAATTTTCACTCCATATTTTGATTTTACATATTTGTCTGTTTCGTGTCATTTCAGGGACCGTTGTGTTTTCTTCTTTTACTAACAGAGATGAACCAGCAGTTTTATTCACACCTGTGAACAGACAAAAACGATGTTATGATCACATTTCCCTGATCGAGGACTTTACACTACACTAGACCTAAAGAGCGCCAAACAACTCAATTTTTTGCTCTTTGGTATTCTTGCACGTCTTTTTTTTTTTGTGTTATTAAAAGTTGCGTAAAAGAAGGGCGGCAGTGTTTTAGGGATCAGGAATCTTTCTCTGAAACCTTCAGACACATTGTAATGAGGTACAAAAACTGGATTTATCTGAAGCTACAAATGAGACAGAGGTCAGCTAGCTGGGAGCTGATGATAGCAGCATTTTCAAAGTTTGACCAATAACTGCTTTTTTATTGTATTTTTTAATTGTTTCGAGAAAAACTTTTAAAAGTAACCCGTGAAATGAGATAAAAACAGAATTTTTTAAAAGTTTAAGCTACTGTGGCAGCGACCTTTTGATAAGCGTTGAAGAATGTGCTGTGTGTGTGTTCTGAGCACGAATTTAACCCATGAAGTTCACACTGGACAAGCAGGAAAGGACTTTTTCTTTTGCTACTGTTTGCTGCGTGTGTCGGATGTGGAATGCTGACCTGGTTTAACTTTGGACGCGTGTTTTGTATTTAGTTGTAGAAGCTTGTTTGCGTACATTGTCTTTTCATTGGAAGTGGCCACTTCAGGTCAGCCTTGCATGTTGTAAACAAGCCATGTGGGTAGTTTCTTCCCACAGGACATGATGTCTATTAGATAGACATCTACAATAAATATACAATAGATAACTAATAGACATCTATTGTAGATGCCTGCTGGACCGCTCTCAGAACACTTTTGGTAGACATCTAGAGAAACAAAACAGAGATGTCCTGTAACATCTACAATAGATGTATATCAGGTCTCTAATAGACATCCTGTGTTAGTGGGATGGAGCTGACTAAACCAGTTAAACCTGACCTGATGGTGTGACAAAAAAAACCAGAAAAGAAATGACATGAATGCAGGCGTTACAAAGAAATCAGAATACTGCATGAAACGGAAGAAGCAGAACTTGAACATGAAGTTAAAAATACCCAAAAGGATAAAGTCATGTGGTATGACTGTTGTAATCAGAGGGTTAGTGATTGTGCCTGATGGTGTGTACATATGTAGACCGTCCAAACTTTTAAATAAGAAGCAAGAAAAATGTCTCTGTTTTAATAGAGGAGCTTTGAAAAACCGTCCATTGAAGCAAAAAGTCAGGTCCCTCATGAATATGGGAACAATTTTGGAGCAAATGCACAGATTTTCCAAATGTGGAGATTGAAGGAAAATAAAACCAAACTCCAGTCTGAGTTAAGATCACCTTCTGTGGTGAGTGACGCAAACAAGCGTCCTGATCTCTGTGGGAGTCTGTGTCGCTCCATGAAGTGCGCAGCTGACTGCTCCCATAAAGCCCCGTGAGCGAGATGAATCCCTGGTGCCGCCGTCTCGCTGGTATCTGGACAGAGATACACCGGCTCACCTTCTATTTTTGTAGCCGCACGTCTAGACAGTTTACTGCTCCTTCCCCTCTCCTCCTGCACATAACTGAATCTCACCAGAGCCTCTCATTGGGATTCAGCTCCACTCTGCAGGAAAAAAGAAAAAACAAAAACGTCTGTTTTCTCGGGGTCTTTTCTTCAGCCTCTGGGACTTTAATGGAAATAATGATCTATAGTGTTGATGTCATTTGAAACATGAAGAAAGGAGTGTGCATTAATCATACGGACAGAAACCAGCAGCTTTTACAAACTTCATCTTTTTTTTTTATATGGTTAAAATCTCCCGTTTTTAACTGAAGTCTGAATCATCCAGCCAGAAATGAACTAAATAAATCATTTTAAAAACACTGGCAGCATCTGCAGTCCCCTAAAGGAGCTCCTAAATGCTTGTAGTTTAGCTGTTTTAGCCCAAAGCTTCAATACACTGAATAAACTTGTAAACCTATTTGTCTGACTCTACTACTATTCTTTTTTTTTGTATTTATACCTTTTAGTTGCTAAAAAATAAATCAAAACTTGGACTTTTTTGCAAATACATCTTAAAACGAGACACTTGCTCTGTCTAAGGCCATGCAAGCAGTAAACAGAAGGCAAACACATTCTATTAACTTGATTTTTATCACTTAAACCTTGATTTTTTTCACTTTAATTCGTTTTTTTTCTCAATCACTTTACAGGCCAATGATTTTTTAGTTAAATTAGAGAAAGGAGAAAATGTTCCTTGAAAAACACATTTTTGATCTGCTTCCATGGTTTCTGCTGACATTCTAACCCACATGAAGACCTGGCGTCCTCATGCGTGGACAGCACATATTGGGTTATTATTATGGTTGTTAATTCTGCTTTCAATACCTGAATAACAAAGAGAAACGGAAAAAAAAGGGAAATCAAACAGGAGCACGGGTCCAAAGAGGTCAAACTGGTTTTTGACTGAGTTGGATCTTTTACTCTCGCATTGTTTAACTGTTCACTTGTAATTGTGTGTCCTTCCAGGTTTCCACACCTTCAGTTCCTCACAGGAACAGAAAACGCTACGATTTTAGAACAGCCACAGAACCTTCTGTCACGAGAAGTGTCGAGAGAATACAGTATACGTATGTATACTTTATGTGCATTTCAGGTTTCAGCGTTCACAGCTCTCATGTTCTCACGTCACTACACAACTATTTTTTCTACGACTATTTTGGAGCTCTACGTACAAACCGCAAAGCCATTGAACATGTCTTGAAAGTGAAACCAGATTGAACTTTAACTAGTCAGGGAATTAAATTTAGCAGAGACGTTTGGATGGCATCTCTTTTCATTCATGGAAAAAAAATAAACAACTTAGCTTGGTTTCAAGCAGGTGAAATCAGATGACGACCCAGGTGGCATGTTCACTGAATCCTGTCCTCCAGAGGATTTTAATCCCAGACAGAGAGTATCTTCCAGTCTAGAAGTCTAGAAGCTGCATCGCTTCCAAAGTTGTTTTGCCTTAAAAGCCCCACAGATTGTCAACAAAACTACTGTCAGGTTTGAATAATGTTCTGAAACAATTTGTGTTGTGGATGCAGTGGTCTGAGTTTTCATTTAAAACAGATTTTTCGAAGATTAACTGAATTAAAAATATATGAAAATCAGTAAAAGGTTAACAGGCGAGACTTTTAAAAGAATATGGTGTTCACATTTTGGAACTAAAAGCACCATTTGATATAACAGCTTCTCTCCATGTAGGAAATGAAAGCAGGTGATGAGGCAGTGAGGCGGACACATCCCGATTTAATCCATTAAAGCTGTATTAAAGCACGGTCGACTGATCTGCACTACTTTACCGGAATTTTGCGAGTCCTCCCACCCCCCAAAAAAAAAACTTACTAAAACACAAGTAAGTCACCAGATTGGACAAACAGAGACAAGTTTATCCAGAAGAAGAGGATACTGTGTGTGCATGAGCAGGCGAAATAAAAGTCATTACCACATAAAACTGGAGAGAAGAGTCTGTCCGATGGTTGAACCTCAGATCCAGGAACAACAGTGCAGTTTCCATTCTGGTTGTGGAACAGTGGACCAGCTTTACACCATCTTTAGGGTGCTGGAGGGTTCGTGGGAGTTCGCTCATCCTGACTATATGTGTTTTATGAATTTGTAGAAGGCGTTCGACCACGTCCCCCATGGTGTCCTGTGGAGGATGCTCTGGGAGTATTGGGTCTGAGGAGCATTACTGAAGGCTGTCCGGTCTCTGTATGACCAGAGGAGGAGCTTGGTTTGCAAGGCCTGCAGTAGGTCAGACCTGTTCCCGGTGCATGTTGGACTCTAGCAGGGCTGCCCTTTATCACCAGTTCTGTTCATAGTCTTTATATGAAGAGAATTTTTAGGCGCAGCCAGGAGCTGGAGTGGGTCTGGTCTGGGAACAACAGAATTTTCTCTCTGCTCTTTGCAGATGATGTTGTTCTTTCGGCTTCATCGAGCCAGGACCTCCAGTATGCATTGGAACGGTTTGCAGCAGAGTGTGAAGCGGCTGGGATGAGGGTCAGCACCGCTAAGTCTTAGGCCATGGTTCTCGACCGAAGAAAAGTAGTTTACCATCTCTGGGTGGGTGAAGTGCTCCTTACCCAGGTGGAGGACTTTAAGTATCTTGGGGTCTTGTTCACAAATGAGGGAAGATTGGAGTGAGAGATTGGCAGGCATATTGGAGCGGTGTCCACCGTTATGCGGTTGCTGCACCGGTCCTTTGGGGTGAAGAGAGAGCTGAGCAAGAAACCAAAGCTCTCAATTCACTGGTCGATCTACACTCCATTACCCATTACTCACCTTTGGTCATGAGCTCTGGGTCGTGACTTGACGTCCTGGATCCAAGCGGCTGAAATGAGCTTCCTCTGTAGGGTGGCTGAGCGCTCCCTTAGAGATAGGGTGAGAAGCTCGGTCACCCGGGAGGAGCTCGGAGTAGAGCCGCTGCTCTTCCACATTGAGGTGTTTTTGAGTGGTTTTGGAAAAAACAACTACATATATATATACATATATATATATATATATATATATATATATATATATATATACATACATACATATATATATATATATGTATATATATAAATGCAGTTGTGTAAATTGGCATGAAAAAGGAATTTTTGTATTTTTAG
>BSAI01000012.1:29260775-29535474 GCA_036245035.1 Adrianichthys oophorus | reverse complement strand
AGAGCTATCTTTAACTTGAAATAATCTTTAGCTGTGTGCAAAACTGATGGTTTAATTGCAGGGTTTAAGTAAGCTGCAAACTTGGTGAGCTATTTTCTTTCCTTTTTTCTACCGGAGAGACTGGAGGCATTTTATTTTGTCCTCAGAGTTGCTCTCTCAGCTGCTCTGGCAAGTTGTGTGTGATACGTGACCAGCCGTTCATTATGGCAGCCAGTTTACAGTTTTGATGGCAGTTCTCTGACAGTCTGCAACATCCCAACTGTCAGTTTAATCACAGAGTGGGACACAGTCCACAGAAACTCATTGCACATTGCAATACAGCGAGTCACTGCAGCTGAGCCTCCAGAACACCCAGGGCTTGGAGAAGCAGATCCATCCCATAATGTGGTCTGAGGCCACTCTGCTTCTGGAGAAACAGCAAACCTGTTCATTTCCACACAAAAGCATCTGCATTTCTGGATTTGACTGATGAAACGCGCCATAGCTGTAGAAACAAAACACAATTTAAAATGTTGACTGTAGGGCTGGCCTACCCTGGTCCTCAAACACCTCAACCCTGCCTGATTTCCAGCTCTTCCTAGACTGCCTGATGCTAACTACCTAAACCAGGTGTGTTCAGTCACTCAGGATGTGGAACCACCTGAGTCAGCCAATCAGCAGAAAGATGGTCAAGGAGAGCTGGAAACCAGGCAGGACTGTGGCTCTTGAGAACCTTCACTGAAGGCTTTGCAGGCCCTGACAATATACCACTGGTATTTATCAACCCAAGACAAGGAAAAAAGGTATTTTATTGCTTTGGAATGATGCACAATATTGAACTTTTAACACCAGAGATGACACCTAAATAACACGTGCTCTTTGAACTGCTTCTCTTCAGCCGTTTATGGAATTAAGGTCATTCCAGAGGACTCTATGATGGAATCAGCTGATTTACATTGATTGCACAAGCCTTTCACAACCGTAAATTTACAGCAGTTCAAAGAACATCTCGGTTAAACATTTGTTTCATAGCTATGACGAAATATTACAATGGGACAAAGTAGTTCTTGTTTGTTTGTGTTAGCCCTTTAACACCAGAGCATTAGCTCAAGTGCCGACACTCTTTTGACGACTGAACTTCTTCATGCGTTTATAGTATTAACGTAATTCTGGAAAGATTCTGAAGAAAAGCAATGTTGTTTTTGCAAGAAGCATTTAGACAATCATCGTAAATCAGCTGATTCTGTGGTGGGTAAAAGTGACTTTTTTAGAAGTGTGTTTCATAACTTATGTAACATCCATCCAAGTACCTCGGTTATAGCCTTTTGCTTTTCTTGTTGTAGTACTATGGGCGGGGTCCTTGTTACATCTATTGTAATTATTTTACGGGTGAAACAGGAAATACAAAAACGTTAAATTCAACACAAACGTAATGGTGAAAATTTGCGTTGCCTTCACTTAACAGGACTTTTGTAAAACGCAGTAATTTCCTACTAAGAATTAAAATAAGTAAACCGATTAGATTTTTGTTTATAACAAATTATAACACACACACAGTTTTAAAGGAAAAATCATAGACTTTTAGTTAAAATGGAAAGAAAAGAAATTCAGGGTTGAAACAGTTGTCTGTCCAGCTTTTTTTTTTTACATTCAAATACAAAATTTCTGTTCTTCTTTCTGAAATCTGTAGTTAGTTTTTTCTTCCATTGCAGGCCTGATCGATGCTCAAGTGAGTTGAAGCCAGAAACTGAAATGGCCCTTTCGCTTGCTAAGTAGAAAAAAAAGCGTGCACGTAATCACGTAGCTAATGTTCAGGGAAAATGTTAGTGGGCAGAAATGCATTGATACATTGATGATACAATGGTACATAAAGGTTAGATGGTGGGGCAAAAAAAAGACACTCTCTCTGCCAAAAGTCCCCCCCTTATATAAGCTTAGCCCCTCCCACAGTCCAATAAACCAAACATTTCCCAGAACAATTTCCTGCCTTTCAACCTGGAAATTTTTAAACATAACCCAGAAAGTAGAAATAATTAAACATTAGTTTAACTTATAACATACACAAATAAGTTTGAAACAAAGTCACTTTGACAGAAAAAAAAGTAAAAAACCCAACAGTTCTGACATATGAAGTCACTTCCTGTTTCCTGTTGTAGCTGAATAAATGTGACGATGTGCACAATGCTCTGGTTGGAAGGTTTGTGGTGGGAAGCTTAGATGGTGAGTAAGATTCTCTTTCAAACTACACGTGCACTCTTAGAACTAAACAAAATCAGGATATTATGTTGAGATAAAATGTGAATGTTGTGTTTGCCTGGGTGTGTGCATGTGTCTGGTGTACACTATAAACTGCTAATGGACTGAGAAATGACAGCACAAAAGAAAACAACTGCTGCTGGTGTTCAGGCGCCGTCCTGCAACCTGTGACGCTCCTTCATCACAAAGATGCAAACCAAACAAACATGATTTTCAATTGATATTGGAAAAAATATTTGACAAAACCGTACGAGTGGCTGTCAACGGTTTTTAACAATTTACCTATTTATTTATTAACTTATTTATATTTGGTATCTTAGTCTAATTTTTGAAAATTTGGAATGGGCTACACCCAAAAGCAGCTTTCCTCCACATCTGGATCAGCTGGTTCCTGTTGATTGCCTAAACGGTCAGGAGTTCCAGTATGTCAAAGAGCTTATTCAGCAACATCTCCAGTGTTTAAGGGTTAACCTGGTGTTGACGTTTTCAGACGACCACTAGAGTTTGTTGTTAAAGCAGATGGTGAGCATTCCTCTCAGATTAAATGCTTCATCAAATGTTTCTAATCTCCTGCAGCTGCCGCCTAAAGACCAAACAAGACGCCGGAGCATGCTGAGCCGAGCGATGCGTGAAATCAGACTGCAGCTCTTTGCAACAAATTCCGTTTGCTCTTCCGAGTCGCTGTTCAAAGACAGCCTGCTGCTCCTGCAGGGTCTGGCACAAACACACCAACGTGGACAATCAAACATCACAAGTGCCGCCCAGATTGTGAGGACTCATTAATGGTCGCTGTCGTCAGTCTGATGTGTGTCAGCCGCTGCTGAGACGACATTCTGTCCTGGAGAGGAAAGGAAATAGCAGCTCATTAACCGACTTCCCCTTCACACACAAACAAACAAACAAACAGATAAGGTCACATCTCTCAGGGAAGCATGCTTCATTTGTTGTTAGATCTCAAAAAAACAATGTGCATGACAGTTCTTCACAACACAACCTACACTTTAAGACACAGAAACAAAGAGACTGCTTTAGTTTAGTGTGTAACCACATTACACAATGGGCCCAGGAATGGGTAAATGTGACAAGTAAAAAGGATTTTCACATAAAATAATTTAAATGAAGTGAATCAATTATACAAAGGATTTTGTACACAAGTTTCTACAACCATTTTCTGACTCTACATACAAAACGTGCATCCATTGAACGAGCAATCAAATGTAAACCAGGTTGAACTTTAACCACTCAGGGACTCAGATTTGGTAGCGCTGTTTGGATGGCGTCCCTTTTAATTCAGGAAAGTATGAACTGTTTGAAAATCGATCATGGAGGAAAAATG
Source organism: Adrianichthys oophorus (assembly GCA_036245035.1). NCBI lineage: Eukaryota > Metazoa > Chordata > Actinopteri > Beloniformes > Adrianichthyidae > Adrianichthys > Adrianichthys oophorus. Next base: position 29,531,903 of record BSAI01000012.1, on the reverse strand, counting down.
AATAACTGCGATTTGTATCCGGCTAGAATTATAGGAGACCAAGTGTTTCATTTATCGGAATGAAGTTTTGAAAGAAAAAGCCTGGAGACAGCTTTGCGGGATTTGAACCACTTTGACATTTCACACCAAGCCTCTTCCAACTGTAGGTGGCAGATGTTATATAGTAAACAGTAAAGAAAGAAAAAGTCCAGTGTGAACACTTAGCGTGTTCTTGAAGGCGTGTGACAGTCTCCATGTGAAAGAAGCGATACAGTTGTGGCAGATGTACCTTATAGTCAAATCAGCTTGAGGCTGAGGCTGCAGACTCCACACAGTTCATTCACTCTTCAAAATCAAGCCACAGTCATAGTCAATGCTTTAAATATTGAATCATCCAACCTTTGGTTCCTTCTGTTAACTCCTAATGTTCCACATAATGCTCCTGTTATGGTTTCTACCTGCTGGCACGGATGGGTACCAAATCTTGGTGCCAAGTTGGTTCTGATACCAACATATACAGTACCGGTAATGAATCCCAATGCAAATTTCTGTGCTTTGTTTCAAACATGTCAATCACTTGCTTTCTATTCCGTTTTGCTTTACAATTCTAGCCAGTCATTTTACCTTTCCTGTGATTTCTCATATAAGAATGGGTACAGCTGTGAGGGTGGGCGGAGCTTAAGTCAAAATGCTGAAGGAACACGTTCACCAGTTGCAGCATCAGTTCAAGCCCCCCCCAAAAAAACCTTCAAAAGTACCAGTTCATTTCCAGCACTTTTACCGGTACCAAATGGTACCCATCCCTACCTACCAGATGTTCAAACTGGGCTGAGTTGTGTTTCAGTTCTCAAGCTTTCACTGATTGAGGGATTTATGGGAAAGAAATGAGCCGCAGTGTTGATTAAACGAGAGAAAATGACCCGCACCAGCACCACCAACATGAGTCTCCACCTTTTATCCTGTACTATTTTGGAGTGTCTCCATCTCCGACAGGGTTTTGGATTCCATCGTGGCCTGGCGGGCTGCATCTCTCTCTGTGTAACAGAAGCTGAAATCCATTCTCTGCAGAAGCTCTGCTCTCTCCTGTCAGTGATTTCCTGCCTCGTCTGTGACCCAAATGCACATATTTTTATTGCCCCGTCACTGTCTGAGATCATTCAAAAAGTGGCGTCATTTGCCCTTTGTACTGCAACAGGACGTATTCTGACAGGTGTAATCAAACCTCCACATGTTGCAGCCTGTTACAGGTGCCACACACAGTATGTCCTTTCTCTGCATTTACAGTCCTGGCTCTGACTCTGCTTTACTTAACTACAGAACCTTTTCTGCTTATAAATGGGATCAAGCTTTTCTGCAGAACACGGAACGCTAGAACCACTGATATCTCTGATGACTACTTTTATTAAGGCCATGTATCCCGTCTGTATCACAGAACGACCCATCCACGGGTTTGTGTTTTCATGCCCCCTTCTGACAGTCTTTCCATAGAATCTGTTCTTGGTGTTTTCCTGCTGTTGTGAGTCACTGGTTGTTCATCAGCATTTTGCAAAAACTCCTGTTTGCTGTCATGCACGCCTGCTGCTCTCACTAGAGAGCTGTGGTCTCCAACCACAGACCGGTTTAATGTCAGACAATATTTTCATGCAGCGGCCTGTAGGCTGAAGTGACCGTCCAAAGAGTTCTGGTCACAGAGCCTGAAGGTTTTATTATTGAGCTGGACCAAGCACCAGTTGGTAACCAGAACAACAGAAACTTGGAACATAGGTGGACAAACAGCAAAACAGTAGAAAAGACATGAGGAATTTTATAGTTCCCTTTGTTTGGGGATTTTGGTCATTTTGAAGACTGAGATGCAGCAGAAAAGAAAGAGAGAAGAGAATCTAAGAAGGAGGAGATGTGACATGAGGAGGTGACACCTGAGGAATTGATCAATTTAGACTTTGTCTCTTTGACAAAAACATTTGCTTCATCATCTGGACAAAAACAAGCAGTAGAAGGTGAACTTTCCCTCTGAACCGATGCCTTGCTTCACCTGTCATGATGTGCCGCATAGACTTCATTCCACTTTCCTTCGAGGAGCAGAGCGTGGTCGGTGCAGGCTCAGGAGCTGTTACCATGACAACATGCCACACCATGTATCAAAACAGTGAAAAAAAAATTACAACCAAAAAATAACAAGACTAAAGTACTAATAATTGGCTCAATAATTGCTTTGATATATGTCTTTCGTGAGTGACCACGCAATTTTGAAAAATAAATCCGCTTATTATTCATTTAATTCATAAATCGCAATTAAAACGATTTTTACATGTTCCTGTGGCAGTTCTACCAAAATTCAAAGGAAGTAAAAGTTTGTAAATGATCTCCAGAATGATGGAATGATGTTTTTATCCTTCCAGATCCCAACCTGTGAAACAGATGTCCTGAGTTTTCTGACTCTAACTTTTGTTCTGTTGCCTGAGGCATTGACCCCAACACTGCACAGTTGCCACGGCAATGTGGTCTTTGGGGTGGGGCTATATATGATGCTGTATATCATTTTTCATCAGGTTAGAAGGGTGTTTGTTAGTCTTTTGGTTGTTTCATGTTTTTTGCTGGTTGTAAATGAGGGAAAGGTTTCTGTTGGACTGTCTGACAGGATCATCAGTCATAAACATCCGGTTTTAGTTGCTTTACTTTTGATCTCATTGATGTCTTCTTAAAAAATGGTGTTGCGAAAACGCTGCAGCTGTGAGCAGCAACGTGCGGGACGACACGCTGACCGATAAGGATTAGGAGCCACAGGCTGCAGGAGGAGGAGGAGGAGGAGGAATTGAAGAGTGATGGAGAGAACCTCTGGATGACTCATCTCCTCAGGCAGCCTCTCAGATGTGATGCCAGCGTAGTCCGTTATTGGCAGCAGCCCCTGACCACTGCGTTCCCCTCAAACATGACCAGCCCCAGAGCTGTGACTTTGACGCATCCTGAAAAAAATAAAGAAATAAAATAAAGGATCTTCTCAGATCTTTAATCATGTCATGAGGTTGAAGAAGGCCAGAACATGGTGGTGATTTCTGCGTTTCAGCATGTTTGGAGACTTCATTTATCATTACATGATGCCATCTGACAAGCAGCTACAAATCTGAGGATTACTGGGAGCATATTTTACGCTGCAGAGATCCTGCCCAGTAGAAAGGATGAAAAATTCAAGGCGTGTTTCTGCAGAGATTTTTTTTTTCCCCTCATCTCACTTGAACTTTGGCAAACACGCCCTGTATTTTCTGAAGACGGATTTAGGGATTTCATTTTGCAGCTCGTGTTTCACGTTTGAGGTCAAAGTCCTCTGCATTTAATGAGCTGGTGATTGTTTTCCCAACAGCTGGATCGGGAAGATCGGATGTTTGTGACGGATTCAGAGACTTGTGGGAGTTCAAATAGAAGTGTTGCCTTTGGGTCTAAAAGATGAGATATTTTTTAAAGGGGCAGTAAACTCAACAAACAGTGATTATGACTTATGGGAGGGGCCTGACTGTCCAGACTTCTCTTTACTTAGAAAGAAGATCTACAGGTCTATTTTTTAGAAACTCTGAATGTTCTGGTTAGATGTTCACCTTTAGATGTGAAAACTGTAACAAACACCACGTTAAATAATGTTCATTAACAAAATGAAAATTTAAGGCCAATTCATTAACCTTAAACACAAGTCAATGGTCAGAAATAACTCTTACCAACCACTGACCAATTAACCGATTTAATCAAATAATTAAGTACTTTTTTGGTTGTTTTACACATTAGCCTAATCCCCCCCCTCAACAGAACCGGTCCACCTTAAAAAGTTCTAAATAAATTCCTAATGTTGGTCGTGTCAATGTCAATGTCAATGAGAGTAAAGAAAGAAAAATAAGAGTTCTCTGGTCTCCCAGCATGGAAAACATTTGTATTAATTGGCATAGTTTCAAAGTTTTCTTTTACGACTTTGTACAGGTATTTAAAAGAAATCCTCCAAAATACACAAACGAATCAAAATACTGCTTTGAGGTTGTTTATTGTGAGGAATGAACATTATAATATAAAAAGGCTCAAAAAGTGGTATAGGCCTTTAAAATGGGATGGAGGGGGGAGGTAAAGCGAAACAGTTATTTTCAGACATTATAGTTGCAATTACCAGAGTATTTCACCTAAATATTATTATTATTGTTTAACATTTATAAACAATGGGAGGATCAGCCCCTTGAGCTGGCACATCATCATGTGTGTTTACATTTTCAAGAAACAACCATCCCTTAAAGGAGCAGGACATCGCAACTTATTTAAAACATCTCACCAAGACAAATTCTACTAGGTTCATGTGCCTCTTTTTCCCAAAAAGACAAAAACATATTATGATCTATATTTTTCACTTGTTTTAGAGACAAACAGTTTTGCCAGTGCAAAACTCCAGCAGGTGTAGGGTGCTCCTGTTTACGCTCCCCCATCTTTGAACTGGACCCCAGAAGCCTCGATCTTCAACTCAGTCAGTCAAAAAGGCAGGATCCTCTGGCGAGGAGAAAGGTTTTCTTTCTGGTCACCCCAAGATGCGTCTTGCTCTGGCGTTTGCTGCTTCATCGCTCCCTGGTGCACCAGCACTGGCCCCAACTAATAAGTTTCCCGGGGGTGTTATATGGTCATATTTGGAAAAGTCAACAACCAACACTTATTTTTTTACATAGAAACCACGTTTTAATCCCACAATTCCTACACATTCTGCAGGTCTAACGGCGTCTTTGTTTTCCATGTATGCTTAAATGCTTGGACACCATATAAATAAGGTGATTGTGTCACAGAGGGTCCCCAAAAGTTTTTATTTCAAGGTGTAAGGACGACTTATCAACAAGAATCTATGGTGAGGAGTCGATTCAGTGCTAAACATCAGTTCATTATTTATTCATGTCCTCTGAACGGTGGGCATTTTCCAGTAGATGCAGACGCTCATTTAATGCTCTCTTCCTCACTTTCAAAGGAGCTCTTGCCACTTCCTCGCTGCAAAGTGAGGTCAAACACTTGAGGAGCGGATCAGAAAACTAGTTCAGGAACAAGAAGGAAGCTCCATGCAAACGTCAAAGTGTTACATGACTGATGGAGACGCTGACTGCAGCTCAGATCGTCAAATCTGATAATGCTGTAGAGCCTGATGACATTATCTGCAGATGCCATCATTAATATGACTGTTCCAGAGGTCAGCAAGCAGATGAGATCAAAGCAAACAGGAAACCAATGCAGGGGAATTGCTCAGATGTTAAACAGTTTGTTCTCTTGTGATAATAAAGGAACTTTGATAACATTTTACCTCGATTTACGATAAAGGTACAAGAAAAAAACAATTCCTCCTCAGATAAATGACTGAAACTGAGGTGGTGCTGAAAACGTTCACAACTAGAAACAGTGTCAGCCCTTGTTTTAGCTAATTATTAACCTGTATTTAACCAGAGAGCGGCGACTGGCCACCTGCCCCCTCCTTCATCCGCATATTGACTCACAAAGGAGGTCAATTGGGTTGAAGAGGCTCCACGGCTTTAAAACCAAACCCAAATCCAGCTGTTTGCTCTATTTGACCAATGATGAACCGAGATCTGTCATTATAAGCTGTAAATACAGGTCACCAGGGTCAAGCTTAGGTGTGTTCAGTGACTGAATGGAAAAAAATATTTCACTCTCAAAATAACAAAACATGGTTTATCTGTGGAGATCTGAATATAGACCTAATAAACTCCTGCAAACATAAAGCAGCAGATGACTTTATCAGCAGAATGTACAGTATGTGTGAGGATTCTGTGGTTTAGTTTGGGTTTGTTATGTTTGTTCATGTTCTAAGTTGCTCTTGTCACTCACACTGGTTTCAGGTTAATCATCCACAGCTGTCCTCATTCAGTTAATCAACCTCAGTGCATTTAAGAGTCTACTTTTCAGGTCATCTGCTCTGATTTGTTTAGTCACGCTTTTGTTTCTTCATGGTTTTTATCATGTTTCAGTTGATTTATTTAATGTTTTAGAATCTGTCACGAGTCTGGTCTCCTGCATTTTGGGTCCTCCACCAGTTCCCGACAGCATGAGTTTATATCCAACCATTACAAGACCCAGAAGAATCACTGCTCACTGCGCTCTTTTTGATAATATATTACAAATAGTATAGAATACATTCATGAGTGGACTCATGATTGTGTGACATAACTGATCATTTACCAAATTTTACACATTTTAAAATGTGAATGAATACCAAACTAAGTATGAATACCAAAAGTACAAGCATGAATGTCCTGAACAAGCTGAACATTTTGACACCAAGACTGCTGAAATTGCTCAAACTGCGATTGAGATTTTGCATACCTAAAAACTTTCATAAAGGAATAACAGAATCAGTTTTCACACAATGAAAGGATCAAAAATCCTTTTTTCTAATAGAATTTTCTTTATTTCATTTAAAAACATTGATTTTGCCAAAAATTAGAACAATTTTGACTCAAGGCGAGGGGATTTTTGTTGCGCGCAGGAGGGGAGAGGGTTCCCTAAAATTTTGGATGGGGGTGGGGGGGGGGTGCCTCCCCTTGCCCTGGCATAGCTCCGCCCCTGAATTCAACTGGATAAATATTTGTGTAAAAAAAAAAAAAGTAAAGAAGCCTTAAATTCTCCTCTTCCTGTTCTGCAGCTCCGGCTTGTCCACATTTCTTTCAGATCTGCTCTCTGTCATGAAGGGCGTAACCAACAGGAAGAGAAGAAAGAAGCTGATTGGCTGAATTCACAGTGAAAACACCAGACTGGAGGATCAGAGCCAAACCTGTTTTTGAGGAAGTGAAACTAACACAGCCTTTGTGTTTGAGAGGAGAAATGGCGCAGAAAGGAGTTGATCTGGATCAAGAAACTTTCTGCTGTTCCATCTGTTTGGATCTTCTGCAGGATCCGGTGACTATTCCCTGTGGACACAGCTACTGCATGAAGTGTATTGAAGGATTCTGGGATGAAGAGGAGAAAATCCACAGCTGTCCTCAGTGTAGGAAGACCTTCATACCGAGGCCTGTTCTGGAGAAAAGCACCATGTTAGCAGCTGTAGTGGAGCAGCTGAAGAAGACTGGACTCCAAGCTGCTCCTGCTGATCACTGCTATGCTGGACCTGAAGATGTGTCCTGTGATTTCTGCACTGGAAGGAAACTGAAAGCCATCAAGTCCTGTTTGGTCTGTCTGGCCTCTTACTGTGAGAAACACCTTCAGCCTCATTTAGATGCAGCTGCACTAAAGAAACACAAGCTGGTGGAACCCTCCAAGAACCTGCAGGAGAACATCTGCTCCATTCATGATGAGGTGATGAAGATGTTCTGTCGCACTGATCAGAAGTGTATCTGTTATCTCTGCTCTGTGGATGAACATAGAGGCCACGACACAGTCTCAGCTGCAGCAGAAAGGACTGAGAGGCAGAGAGAGCTGGAGGAGAGTCAACAACAAATCCAGCAGAGAATCCAGGACAGAGACAAAGAGGTGAAGCTGCTTCAACAGGAGGTGGAGGCCATCAATCACTCTGCTGATCAAACAGTGAAGGACAGTGAGAAGATCTTCACTGAGATGATCCGTCTCATCCAGAAAAGAAGCTGTGATGTGAAGCAGCAGATCAGATCCCAGCAGCAAACTGAAGTGAGTCGAGTCAAAGATCTTCAGGAGGAGCTGGAGCAGGAGATCACTGAGCTGAAGAGGAGAGACGCTGAGCTGAAGCAGCTCTCACTCACAGAGGATCACAGCCAGTTTCTGCTCAACTACCCCTCACTGCCACCACTCAGTGAGTCCACACACTCATCCAGCATCAATGTCCGTCCTCTGAGATACTTTGAGGATGTGACAGACGCTGTGTCAGAGCTCAGAGACAAACTGCAGGACATTCTGAGAGATGGATGGATGAACATCTCACTGATAGTCACTAATGTGGATGTTTTACTGTCAGAATCAGAACCAGAACCAAAGATCAGAGCTGACTTCCTAAAACATTACTGTAAGATCACACTGGATCCAAATACAGCTCACAGACGACTGTTACTGTCAGAGGAGAACAGAAAGGTGACATTAATGAAACAACCTCAGTCTTATTCTGATCATCCAGACAGATTTACTGATTATGTTCAGGTTCTGAGTAGAGAGAGTCTGACTGGACGTTGTTACTGGGAGGTGGAGAAGAGAGACATTGTTTATGTAGCAGTCACATACAAGAACATCAGCAGATCTGGAGATGAAAGTGGGTTTGATTCTAATGACAAATCTTGGGCATTAGATTGCTCTCCAAACAGTTTATTTTTTTTCCACAACAAAATCCCAACCTCCATCTCAGCTCCTGTTTCCTCCAGAGTAGGAGTGTATCTGGATCACAGAGCAGGTGTTCTGTCCTTCTACAGCGTCTCTGAAAGCATGACTCTCCTCCACAGAGTCCAGACCACATTCACTCAGCCGCTCCATGCTGGACTGAGGTTTCATTATGTTGGAGACACAGCAGAGTTCTGTAAACTCAAATAGTTCCATAAAGAAGTGAAATGTTAGTTTTTAGTGATTTCTCTGCTTTGGATCATGTTGAACTAAACTTTTGAACTGTTAACATTCTGTGGAGTCGTGTTTGTAGTCAGAAATAAAGAGAGAAATGAAAAATCTCTGAGACATTTTTCAACATGAATCTGAAACTTTTTGGAGTCAAATCTGTTTTCTTGTGGTTTCTTTCAACTTTGGGATTTAACTGTTTGAATTCAAATTTCACACAAATGTTGTGTTCATGTTTTTGTGTTGTTGTCATGTGAACTGAAGGAAGCTGCAACACAAATGGAATCAGTGACGTCACAATCAAAGACTTTCTGTGTGTTTGTTCTACATAGAAACTACAAGAGAAAAAACTGAAGGAAAAGATTGTGTTTGTAGAAAGAAGAACATTTACAACTTTGTTTTATTTCTTTTTGTTTCATTTGACAACTTTGGATTGAAGATTTGTGAGAAAAGTTGTTTCTGATCATTTGACAATAAAAACATCCTGATTCTTTTGTCTTCATTCCAGAAATGTGTGAAATCTGATGAAGAAAAGTGGGAATAATATGAGGGAAGAACTGAAGCAGTTTTCCTGGAACTCCAGAAATGACAGAGTTCCTGTTTGTAGAAAAGTAGGAATAATATGCGCCCACATTTATAACATAGTCAGATTGTATGTCTGTTTCAATCAGTTTGAGGCAGGGATTCATGTATTAAATTTTAACGAAAGCGAGTAAAAAATGTGCAAGCTACAAAGTACGCCAATGTCATTCAAAATCTACAACTTCTAATTCCAACATTTTTTTCCTAATTCCAACTTTCCAATGATGCTCAGAATTATCACACAAAAAACTGCAAAAAAAAAAAATTAAATATCAACAATATTAACTTAAAAGGGCTTTCTGATTAACTTCTTTTGGTTATTCTAATTTTTAGATAAATAAACAAAATAATTTAATTCACAGTAACAGAATGGAAATGCAAAACCATCAACAGAACAACAATGAAGTAACAATATATCTCTGCTGCACTTCAACATTCACTTTACTATGGAACTTTAACGTTGTCATTAATTATCACACTAGAAAACTGCAACATTAGAAATATATTTAATATAAACTTTACATGTGGAGAACAACAAACTACACAGAAATAAAAGTGACATCAATGTATATTTCTACTATCTTAAGAAATAATGTTTTTAGGTTTGTTTTTATTTTTGTGTGTTTTTTTTTTTATAAAAGTATAACAGCTCAGAAGGAAAAGTCCAGTTCTGTTGGATCTTTGAATAACTAAAAGGAAAAGCCCACAGACCACAATATAGTTTAAATTAGCCAGCTTATTAAAGTAGACATATGTTAACAATACAAATACATTAACACAAACAACAAAAAATCCCTGTTTGGGTTAATCTTGTTCATTAGATCAACAGGATTTTTGCTTCAACCTAGGTTTTGTTCTGGAGTTCAATTTTCAACCTTTAGCTTCGGGTGGAGATCTAGTTTTTTTCTTGTTTTAGTTCTATTTTGAGTTCAAGTTTTAAGTTCTTACTCAGTTTCGATTACATTCTAAGATTAGTTCTGTTTTCACATTTTTTCTTTAATAAAGTTTCCTAAATTTTAATTTTTTTCTCCCGATACATTGCTTTGACCAACAAAACAACAATTCAGAGGAATGCTTTACAGTATTATCATCAAATAAAACAAAACAACAATAAATGTATAACTCAAAGTGATTCAGCAAAAGACTGAATAAACCCAAACATAAAACTCTTTCCTCGTGACTTCGGCTCAAAACGTGTTCGTGAGTTTGTTTCTTTTCTTCCTATATTGTCCAGGAGTGCTCTGCTGTTTGCAGTGGAATGAGGAAAGTTCCTACCATTTTCCAGTAGAAGGAAAAAAAAAGTTGTCCAATGTCCAGCAGAGGGCGCTTAGTTCTTTGCTAGGATAACTTCAAAGGATTCGGGGTTGACTCGCCATCTTGTTTCATACCACACATGGAAAAGGAGTCTATTTCTTTCGGCTCAACCTTAATGGCCAATCATAACAACATAAAATACACTAAATAATTCAAAATAAAATACTTCGCTGTCCATAGGAAGAAATAAAAATAATGTTGTTTTCTGTTAACAGAACTCTTACGTTACGCAGCACATAATGGCGGATGGAATGTCTGGACGAAGCTTACACTTTTACTCGCCAACATCTACAACTTGACAAATTTAACATAAAACAATAGAAATTTACTACCTTAGTCTGCCATTTCAAGAACTGACCAAAAATAAAATCGTTAAATAACAACTGAATGCAAATACTATATATTTTAACACTCACCAAGTCCCATTTGGTAAAGGAAATTTGTTTGTTTTTTCCAGGCAAGACAGGTGGCAAAAACAAAAACCAAATTTTACTAAAGTGTAAATGTGAACAAAAACGAACTGATTTTTTTGTCTCTCCTCTTCTCCCTCGTTTGTGAAGCTTGGTTAAATGATTGCTCGCTAACCCACATGAAAGCTCTCATCTCTGTGACAACCCGATAGGCTGTTACTAGTCACGTCAACCGGAAAATGCGCACCTTTTCAAAATAAAAGTCCATCAACTTTTAAAACAATTTAACACAAGTTAACAGATTCTTTTATAAAATTTCAAATAAACAAAATACCGTGAATTTAAAACCTTTTAACAGTCTTAACACTTTTTTTAAAAATGTATTTTAATTTTCTAAGTATCCAATTTTTTTCTGTTTTTGGTAAAGGTACTTTTTATAAAGGGCTTTTCTCCACTGGGTTACATTGATGCTGAACACAGGGCCCCGGTTCACTCCTCCACAGCAAAACCATTGTGGGAAGAGATGACGTGCACAGCAGAGGGATCTGTGTAGCTCAACAGAGCACTACTACCTCTGCTAGCCAGATTCTCTCCAACCGCCACGCTCCTCTGTCGGAAAGAAAAGACTCATCCGCTTTGCTGCCAGCGATGTACCCCAGCTCACCTAAGACAGGACCAAGGCCAGCCCAGTGTGACTGCCCCGCTGGCTCTGTGACGGTTGCTGCCCTGGGAGCAACTTCCACGCTCTGTCGTCCCTAGATCAGTGCACGGTTCGAGCGACATCTAACACTTCCATCCGGGCTCCGGCCTCGTGAAATCAGGTCGCATCTACACCAGCCATTTCAGCCCTGGTGCTGCCTACCCCAGCCTCCTCATCGCTCCGGCTAAGCACCAAGGCATGACACTACCGGCTGGTACACGAGGTGTGATCTGGGGCAGAGCAAACCTCTTTGGCAATCACTCTCTCCCCATCCAGAGTTACTAATCTCAACAGAGCCGGGCACAACTTCAGATCTCCTCTTTGCCGGACATCAACAGGTAGAAGCTCCTCACTCATCTCTTCTTGCATACAACGTTGATCTTTAGAGACTCCATAACAAGAAACATCCATTTTGCTAACGCCACTACCTGCTGCTACGGTCTCAGTTATCCTCGATAGCCTCCTTCTTCTGCTCCCCAAGCTTTCATCTACAATCAAAATAATTTTTGTTCACATAGGAGTGAATGAAACACAAAGGCTCAGAATTCACTAACAAAGACTTCTTCCTTCTTTTTGACATTTTGAAGATGGACAAATGGACAAAACTATTTTTAATTCTGGTCCTCTCCCATCTCTAAATCCCGAATCCATTTTAGGCCTCACCCTTTTTTTACCTGAGACATGCCATAAAGTTCCACAGCTACACCAATGATACTCAGCTCTATGTGCCCATGTCTCCAGATGACTTAGATCCTATCAATAACCTTCTTGAATGTATTATTGATGTAAAAGATTGGATGGCAGCTAATTTTCTTAAACTCAACCAGGGCAAAACAGAAACTCTGATCATTGGGACTGAAGCTGACAGAAAAGACACCACCCTCAAACTTCAAAACTGTGGTTTTAACTTAGGTAACTTCGCAAAAAACCTGGGAGTTTTGTTTGATGCAGATCTTAACTTCAAAAACCACATCTCAAACACCACTAAGACTGCTTTTTTTATTTAAAAAATATAGCCGGAATTAAATCTATTCTTTCTAGAACCAGCGCAAAGACCTGAATCCATGCTTTTATCACGTGTAGACTGGAATATTATGAAGCTCTTTTATCTGGACTTCCAAAGCAATCCATTAACAGATTACAGCTTGTCCAGAATTCAGCTATGCATGTTTTAGCTAAAACAAGAAGAGAGCCCACATCACTCCTGTCTTGAAGTCTCTGCACTGGCTGCCTGTCAGCTTCAGGATTGATTTTAAGATTCTTCTTCTAGTTTTTAAATGTCTCAGTGGTTTGGGACCTGCATATCTCTCTGATCTCCTCAGTCCTTACAAACCTTCCAGAACTCTTTGAGTTCTATAAGGAATTAATGTTGAGAAAAAAACTACCAAAAAGCTGAAATGTGTCCCATGTCCGCTTTAAGATTCAAGGTAAGATCTATTTTCAGTGTGGAGGGAGCCGGAGGGCTTGTCCCATGATGGGGCTTCAGTTCTGACACACCATAAGGCAAAGCTTTGAGAAAAGAACAAATTTGTCCTTCATCATTAAGCTGTATGCATGCCAGTGCAGGGTGAGCTGTCGCTGTCATCTTGTCACTGAAACCTGAAATTACGGCCCTCTGGAATTGATGAGCTGTCGTGTGTGTGGCCCCGTGACGCTTTCATAAGACTGACACCCTGAAATGAGCAGGTCTGGGCCAAACTGCAAACTGCTTCTTTTCTGAAGGGGCCAGGCATTTTGACGGCTGAGGGACCCTCAGACCGATGCGCTTCATTTTACCGTGATCGTGCTGTAAGAGAAAGATTCCACTCTAAGAAGTCCGAATACATTTGAACAAGAGAATGGAGAGAGCACAATAGCATGAAGCAGTCAACTTTGATACTTGTTCATCTTCTAAATGGACTAATGACAACAAAACACTAGAATAAGAAAACAATATTCATCATTTATTTATTTAACCAGGTAAAACCCATTGAGATCAGGATATCTTTTTCAAGGGTGACCTGGTCAAGAGGTCAGCAGCACACGTCTTGTAAATGAGGTTACAGTATGAGAAACAAAAATAAAACAAAAGGATGACTTTAGGATATTTACAATATAAGATTTAAAATTGAGGTGCAATAAAGTTACAATGATTTTTAAGAGGTAATATAAGTAAACAGTTATTTGGAGAGTGCAAAAGTTATGACAATTAATGAAGTACAATAACAGTAAAGTGCAGTTGTTTAACAGTGTATGTTAAGAACATTGGCAGTGTTGTAGGGAATCTTTTTCTTTGGTACACAGAAATGAGCGGAATAACCCAAATGAAGCTAGTTCAGACCATTTCAGTTGTGTTTGGAGGGCGTTCTATCTAGGCAGAGGCAGCAGAATAACTGAAGGCTTGTTTCCCAAATTCAGTTCGTACTCAGGGAACATGCAGGTGAAAAACTTCACTCTGCTGAAGTAACTAAGTCAGGAAGGCATGGTGACTGGTGGTTTTTTGGAGAAGAGAACAGAGACATGGTGGGACCAAACCAAGCAGCACCCTATAGACCAGGGTCATCCAGTGCATGTACCTTCACATGCTCAGAGAAGATCACGCTGCTGTGGCTTACAGTTCACAGTGATGGGTGAGACGACTGCAACCAGTTACAAATGTCAAGGCACAATGAGATACTGTCTTTAGTGGTTGAAGACAGGTGGATGAAGCACTCATATATAGGACATTTCTATTATCAGTCAGAGGCAAAAATGTGGCTGCTCCCAGAACCTTTGGAGCTTTGAGCGAGAAGCAAGATTTATTTCTAAGTAGAGCCCTAGTTTCATTTTTAGTTTGTGTAGTTAAGTGGCAACATGCATTTTACAGGAAAGCTCTGAATCAAGTACAAAGCTGAGATACTTACATTATAGCTGTCTGCTATTTCTATTGGTTTGTTATTTTCAGTTTTTAGTAATTGAGTGATCTCCTGTGATTCACGATTGTGTGAGAAAAACATCGCCTTTGTTTTTCTGAGTGTAAAACCATTTTTAGTGATCTAAGATGTGACTGAACAACATTAAAAGCAGATTGTAAAAATTCAAAAGCTTGTATTATTGACTGACAGCAGCAGTAAAGTACAGTGTCGTCAGCATAGAGATGAAGCATTTGGTAAGTTTTGACACAAGTTGTTAATGTAAATAGAGAACAGAATGGGACCTAGAATTGAGCACTGTGGTACACCTTTCTTGATCTCACGTATAAGAGAAATGGAGCCGGATATTTGTACGGACTGGGATCTGTTTGACAGATCGTCGTCAAACCAAGCAACAGCTTGATTGGAGATACCAACATTGACAAGAATTTTTACCAGGAGAGTATGATTCACAGTGTCAAATGCTTTGGAAAGATTGATAAAGAGTGCAACACAGCATTTTTCAAAATCAAGGGCCTGAATAACAGTTTAAAATTTTCAAGGTTGCTGTAACAGTAGTATACTATACTGAGGCCGGACTGAAAATCAAATCAAAATCTGAAAAAGAAGTTATTCCCATTCCCAGTTGTCACACACCTAGGTGTGTAAAATTTGTTTTCTGGATTTGACCCATCCCCTAGGATAGTTTTGAGCTGCAGTCACAGCTGCACTTGGGAACCATATGGTGGTTTAACCCTCCAATCTGAACCTGAATGCTGAGTGTCAAGCAGGAAGGCATTGTGTTCCATTTTTAGTCTATGGTATAACTCGACCTGGACTTGAACTCAGTGTCAGGGTGGACACTGTACCACAAAGCCACTGAGCTGGTCATAATGTTACTGTTTGTGTTTCCAGTATCTGATTATTGTTTGGTTTCAAATGGGATGCCCTTCCTGACACATTCATTCATTCATTCATTTTCCAATCCGCTTTATCCCTTTCGGGGTCACGGGGCTGCCGGAGCCTAACCCGGCTACTCATGGGCGAAGGCAGGGTACACCCCTGGACTGGTCGCCAGTCTGTCGCAGCTTCCTGACACAACCTTCCTCATTTACTTAGACTTGGGACAGCCATTCCAAAGCACGGAATTCTGCACCGTTGTTGTTGGAAGAAGGAGACAAAGGAAGGCATGGACACCCCACCCTATGAAAAGGAAGACACCCAGACAAGATTGACGAGAGGTCAGAAAATACAAGCCCCAGCCAAGGTAGAGACTGGGCCCCTGGTTTCACGGCCCAACGCCTCCCATGCCTGAGAGCCCTACCCACCTTCGGTAAAGGGGTCACCTGCCCAAGGATCCTGAACAACCCCCATTGCCACCCAAAGAGGACTGCATTTTCCTGGGGGCGGCACAGACAAGGGGAAAAATGATTCTGTTTCTTTAACATGAATAAAGCAGCATGACTGTTCTTGACATCTGAAGGTGAATTTAAATGTCAAACAGCGCCCTCTGCTGCACGACACTCAAACAGGCGCCCTCACCTTATTTCGGTACACTTTAGAATATACCAAGTAATAAAATGCTAGAGAGGGGTGGGGGGGCCGCAACTCAACATTGGCTGGATGAATCACACACAGGTAATTGGGAACATTTTTCAGTCAAACACCTATCTCACGCTCAAAGTACTTACAAAAAAAGCCACTTTAATTAATCACACCAAATTAAAGATTACATTCAGCATGACTGTAATTGTAAACTCAAGTCTAATCTCTCAGACAAAGTATAACAAGTATTGGTTTGGTCCAGGCCGAGCTGATGCGATGCTAAGCGGTAGTTGGTGTCAGAAGATGCTAACTCGCAATAAAAAGAAAACAACAAAACCATCCGGCGCCCAATTTAGAAAAAAGAGGGAGGAAGACCAAGAGAAACGTGAAAAGGACAAAGGTATGATATTGAACATTGTTAGTGTCATTATTTAAGCCTAAGATAACTTTATTAAACATGCACAATAATATTAAAAGAGTTACGCTAAGGCTGTTGCTAGCTTGTACTTTTAACGTTTAGTTAATCCAAACTCAATTTGTGCATTAAAAATACAGCTAATTTAATACAATTTTATATTCACTCACATCCAACGTATTTTAAATAATTTCCTCACTCATGCTTTCATTAAAATAACATAACACGACATGATGACCTGCTGTCACGTTATTTTGATATTTGTAATGACATATTTGTAGTACTTTGTCTCTTATTCTCAGTCTTATTAGAATTACTTTGTGTTGGTTCCTCAGCTTGTCAGAAAATGAACTAAAAAATATACAGCTTTAATCCTCTCTACTTTGATGTAAATATTTTGTAAACTGTTCAGCTTTTCTATTTGTATTAGATGCACTTCTAAAATATTTGTAGCACATTTTTAGTTTCTACTAAAAATGTTTATAGTGTATTTTCTGGGTTGATTTGGGATTTTTCTTATTTGTAAACCTGAATTAAACATACGTGTGATGCTATCCGAAAAAGAGTAGCTATTTTTTGCATTTTAAGTCATTTAACGACGCCTAATCTGTTAGAATTTTCAAGCTTTAAGTTGCACTGGTTGTATATAGTTTTCTTGAATCTTATAATGGAAGTGATTTTAAACTTTAAGCAAACATATGTGATGTTATCCTCATAAGAGTTACTCTTACTTTTAGTAATTTTTACAACAGTCCTATAAGCTGTAAGACCATACAAATTTCTAGTTGTACTTTATGTAAAAAGTATTTGTTAAATATTTGAACTGTACGTTTCAGTCATAATTGGCGGGGGGCGGGGGCGGGGGCGGGGGCACTGAGGGCTGCAACTGGTGTGGCTTGCCCAGAGCGTTGTTTGTGCCAGAACAGCCACTGCCTGACACCACCAGGACAAAGATATAAACAGCTATTGCAAATACTCAGATAAAATCAAGGCTGAGAGTAAGCTGGTACGGTCTGGTTCTGCATCCCAGTGAAAAATCTGGTGGGGCTACAAAGTCCCGGCTGGAAGATCAGCTTTGTGTCTGCTCTTTGCTGCTTTAACTGACATTCAAAACCAGCAGCAGGTTGAAATTGCTGCCAAATGCCGCAAAAACTGTGAACCAGACAACACTTAATCTAAAATGTTAGCGTCTGTGTGGTTTTTAAAAGCTTATCTTCGCTACAAATTGTGCTTCACGCATGTCAAAAGATTTCCATCCTCTCTCTTAATTTATTTCATTTTGAAACATTTTTATATTGATAAAGGTCCATTTGGTTTGATTAAAAACTTGCTTCAGACAGATGGATCTGGTTGGATAAATCTATTAATTGATTAAACATTACACCTCTAATATGTATGCTATGAAAAAGATTTACGTTGACCGAGTTATACTAGTACTTAACAGACTAGTAACCATTCTTGCTCTGATATCTTTTTTAACATGTTCTTGATTATCCAATTTTTTTTCATGATATGTTTTCTGTACTTCAAGTTATAAACTGACTAATCAGATGTCTCAATAAAAATATGATGTCTCACATCAAGGGTTCGAAACGTTAAATTGACAGATTCTCCCAAGCCTGGCTTCAAGTGATAGGGGTGTGGCCTTCCAACAAGCTCACTGCTGAGTGGTGAGGATGGTTGCCATAGAAATGATGACTCAGATAAACTCAGACCAATCACTGCTTGTTGACATTGTCTTGTCTCCAACATAGTGGCGTTCATCTTGCAAAATAATGGTGTCTGAATTTACTTAATTTCAGTAGAAACAGAAGTAAGTCATTTTCTGTGGGTGATTTCTAGATACATTCACGCCATTCAGGCGTCAGGGGCATCCATTTTTAATGTTAGGTCAATGTTTATGTCCTGCAGCATGATTTGAGCGTGGGGTGCAGGCTGTTGGTTGAGCAGCAGCCCAATTTGAGCATCTCGGCATGATTTGGGCGCATCCAGAGTTAAAAAATGGGAACTATGGCAAGGATGACCTGTGTCAACCAATCAGAGATTCGGCTTTGGGTACATGATGGGTTCAGTGACTTGACCACAGGGTGGAGTCCAAATCCAACATGGAGGTTCGATTCGACTAGCCAATCGCTCTCATCATAAACTTTTCAATTGTTTTCTTGTTTTCATCGAGACAATAGTAAAAAAAAGTCTCTCTAATCATACACTTTTTTTCCCTCTCGGATGAATGCGAAACAGCAAGTCATCAAACTGGATCACAGAGACTTAAACACTGCAGGAAGCGGCCGTCATTCAGAAGCAGCTCCTGCAGTGGGAGTGAAACTCACCATTCTGAGAGAACCTCTGAAAGATCTCATGAACCCAGACATGAGACATTGTTGTCTATGCTTTTGTAGAGCTTCTTAAAATAAATAAACCCGATCTCTTAACATCCTCAGTGTCTTTCATGTATTGTATATGAGATTTACACAGACACTGCTCCATCTATCAATCAGGCTAAAAACACTTGGCAGTAGTTCTTCCCACATGGGTCTGGGGCGTCAAGCTCATGAACACATTTTTGGATAGGCGTTAAGCAGTGAATTCGCTGTGCATTGAAAAAGAGGCATCAGATGCAAATTTGATGTGCAAATCGCATTAATTGTGAAAGCAGCATCACACTCACTCAGTCCAGTTCTCATATACAGTTTATGGTGTTTACCGACGTCCATCTTTGGAGCGTCAGAATGCAAAACAAATCAGCTCACTCAACAGAAAGTGAGAACTCCCACAAACATTGATATTTTACACGTTTTTCAACCTCACAATTTTTTTCAAAAATTGCTAACATTTTCAGTGTGGTAAGAAATTTGCAACAAAGAAAAATAAATGTTGACTGAAAGAGATGCAAGTTAGAATCTACCAAATACAGATTTGCAAATGAATTAAAGCAATAGGCTAATGTTTACCTGCATAGCTTAATGGTTTGCTAGTTAGCAAGCTACCCTGCTATTAAGCCAAAAAAGACGCTAAGTGACTGTTTGGCTAAGTACCTAACTATTAGTAACAAATTAAAAAGTTATATTTACAGGAAAATTGGTTAGACTTACTCTGCTGTATAGTTTTATTTAAAAAAATTGTTTAAAAAAAAGAAAAAAGACATCTCTCATGGGAGCTAGCCAGTGCAAAAAGGGAAACGTTGAAGGCAAAATTAAATTAAACCTGTTTTGTTTGTCCCATATTTACCCAAACATGTTATTTATGAGAAATTAATTTATGATTTAAACAACAAAAGAATGTGTTGTTTTTCATCACACAGTAGGTAAAAAACACCATACATGTGTTTGTGGTGATAAAAAACAATATGTGTGAACAAAAAGGACAAGAAGATTCTTCTTATATGTCTGCCGGTGCGTCATAAGTCAGTGGATGTGATGACAAATGCATTATTCAGTTATTTTGTTTTTTAAAATTCCATTAAAAAAAGAGATTTGTTGGAAATGTCAAGCAGAAAGTGCCAAGTGTTCATTACATTATTGTCTTTGGCAGCAGCCTCATTTGCATACGGCACTTTATCTTGGCGAAGATGTGCGGGTTCACATTCTCAGGGCCCCCCTATTGGATATAATGCCCCACTTACGGGGACAAGTAAAGGGCATGTTAAATAATAGGCAGCTTTTACGGGCCCTTGATGGTGTTTCACTTAGCTTGAGTTTGGGATTTCAGTAATTCTCCTTTCCTGGGAATCAGCAGAAAGGAGCTTCTAGAGACAGAAGCAGAGAAGAGGAGAGTAAAAATAGACTGAATAGCAATGAGGCAAGTTCCTCTTTGCCTGGAGCCATGTGTTGGGGGTGGAGGGTTCTCTTTGCAAGAGGACCCCTTTGCAAATCTTTGAGGTTTGAGAAAGAATAATTCTATCCAATCTAATCCGTCCAGAGAGCTCTGACAGGCCCTGGCGCTGTTTCCTTTCCCGCCACGGAGGAAAAGTGGGGCAAGACCCTTGCACACACAGCAGGGGATGAAGGAACCTCAGCTGTGCACTCCATCTCCCGTTTTTGGGCATCTTGATGACACTCTGTTAAATCGGATTTAATCTGGCTTTAATCGGCATCCTTGTGGCGAGACGGCGACTGTCTCGGTCTGTGTGGATGAGTGTAAAACATCCCTGAGATTCTCTGTCGGGAGCAATTCCAGCTTCTCTGCTTGTGAGTAACATGCGTCATTCTGGAGCTATTTTCGTCTGAATATGAGATTTTATTTATTTAGCTATAGCGTTATTTACAGGTGCAGCAGCAGAACAAATGATAGATTCAAGTTTACAGGAGACACTTTGAGGTGCGTGCATCACAGTAGCTGCATCAGAGAGCTTTAAAGCAACATTCCTCCCTAAATCCATCCACCCATCCTCTTCCACTTATCCAGACCTGAGTCATGGGGGCAACAGGCTAAGCAGAAATTCCCAGAACCCCATACTAAACATCCAATTCTGCCAGAGGTACCCCAAGGGTGACCTCCAGGCCATCAGAGATTTGCAGTCCCTCCCCACAACCTCAGTCTTCCCTGGAGCCGGAGTAGCTATGGCTGGAATAGCTTCCCAGGGAAGGATCCAGGAAGCATCACTCCATAGCAGCAATATTAACTTTGGGTGCACAAACATTCTCCAAAAACCTGCAAATCATCTTATGAAGTGTTTGCATCTATTTCAAAGGCACCCAAGAGAGTTGACTGAATTTTTTCTGCATTTAGTTTTCTGCACTACAAGACGCATTAAGTGAGACACAAAAGGCATGAATAAGTCCATCAATAAGACTTTATTTACTGCGTTCACAGCACTTCTAGAGGTCGTAACATGCATGTTAGTCATGATGGAAGCGTTAGCCACATTAACTTATCATCATTAGGGTGGGGGTTTACTATGTTCAAATTTAAGTTCACTTGGTACTAGATGTGTTTAAATTTAGGTGAGTTTTCAAGTATGTGACAAGGGTTAAATTCTCGTTTAAAGATAATATATGTGATTTTTTTTTTTTTTAGCTGAGCGATGTTATTATGTTTCCAACACCCACAGTTCTAATATTCTTGTATCGTATGCAGTGTTGGGGGTAATAGATTACAAAGTAATGAATTACTGCAATTTATTTACTTTTGTCAGTAACAAAGTAACGTAACAAATTACAGTTTCAATTTTGGTAATTAATTACAGTTACTGGTCTATATAAACCCTTGTTACTTAGGTTTTGTAGGCTCTGACATTTCATTTTGGTTATATGAAACGAAAACGCAGATTAATTTAAATCAAAACAGAGTAATTGGTGCATACGCGTACTGAGTTGGGGATCGGTCAAAGTACAGACATGTTCTCATTGCTGCAGTCAGGGTGATTTCCAAACTGGTTCAAAGATGAGACAAAAAGAGATGCTGTCCTGAAAGGAGTCCTGTCATCTCCCCAGAGCAGCAGGTGAGCGGCAGAGCAGAGATCCGCCAGTGAACTGATGTGTCAGTTACGAATGAAACGACTCTAAAGCCGCTCTTTGGTGTGAAAGACAAGAGTCCCATCCTTCCTGGGTCTCTGAGATGATTATTTGTATATTAATTCACCCTTTCTTTCTTTTTTTTTTTCTCTCTAAGCTGCACACGACTGATTAATGAGTTTGCGCTCAATGAGCTTCGCGAGGGCAGGGTGCATATTTTGGTAGACTCTCAGCCGTGCAGAACTGTGCACAAAAGACAGATGTAGAGAGAGAGACTGAAGTATTGGGTGCAACTCATTGTCATGGAATACATAAAGTTATCCAGAATGCACATGGAGGCGTTTAATAGTTCTGGTAGACATTAATATGACATAACAGTATTTCCAAATCTGACTTTGAGCTGTAGCATAGACCAAATATATTGTAACAGTAACTTATTTTTGTGTCATTTTTCACACTGTTGTCTGAATTCACATAAAAAGCCAGGTTAGGCATTGAACCAATACCAATATATCCAATTTGCACTGGATAGTCATTCATTCATTTTCCAATCTGTTTTATCCCTTTCGGGGTCACGGGGTTGCCGGAGCCTAACCCGGCTACTCATGGGCGAAGGCAGGGTACACCCCTGGACTGGTCGCCAGTCTGTCGCAGGGGCCACAATCACACACCCATGCACACTCACATCCACACCTACGGACAATTTAGAGCAATCAATTAACCTGTGAAGCATGTTTTTGGACGGTGGGAGGAAGCCAGAGTACCCGGAGAAAACCCACGCATGCACGGGGAGAACATGCAAACTCCACACAGAAAGGTCCCCCAGCCAGGACTTGAACCGGGAACCTTCTTGCTGTGAGGCAGGAGCGCTAACCACTGTGCCACCGTGCAGCCCCACTGGATAGTCTTTTAGGGGTTATGGAGTAGACCTTGGACATAACCTTGATGTCTTTCAGATGTTGAGAAAACAATTACAGTAAATCTTTTCAAAATAAAAGCATGGCATCCCAGTGAAGATTATTTTTGTTGCCCATACATTTTGTCATTTCATTTTAGAGAATTCGATCTAAAGTTGTGTGCTTTAGTTTGTTTCATTTTAGACAAAACGTCATACAGATATTCAAATCGAATGGTTCCTCTATTGCGCCAATAGTGGTCTTAAAACAGACAACCGCATAACTCAAAGGAACGTTCCAATTCACACAAAAAAAATGGGTTGAAAGCCTATTGTAACCATGGAAACAGTAATAAGGTGGCAAGTTTAAACTTAGGTTGCTAGGGGAACCGTGTAAATTAACTTCAAGGTGGAGGCACACAAGTTCATCAACAAACTCATCTAGTCCAGACAAGCAAAAAACTATATGGTTGCTATGGACCTTTGACCTGCAAGAGGCAGCCAATTCTAATTGAGGGTTTACTTTTATGATTTACAATCCCTCACGTCCCGTCCCCAGTTTTAGATATTATTGATGAAAATAATCATATAAAATATCCAGTTTGAGTCAGCATTTAGGTCACTGCAGTAAAATGTTTTGGAAATTAAGCTAGGTCAAATGTTTACCTTAAGATATAATATTAAAACGTTCCTGGTTCAGGATGAAGGGAGAAAGAAAAGAGGAGAGAACGTGGAGGAAAACAGAAGGAGAGAGGAAGAAGAGTGTGGGACGAGAAGAAGGGAACATGAGCACACACGCTGCAGTGACGTCAAATCGGAGCGCAGCTGACTCGCTGGCCCCGCCGCGCGCCTCTTCAGATCTCCTCCACGCGGCTGCTGCTGCTGCGTCTCGAACACCGAGGAGCGCGCGAGCAGCCCGGAGGAGCGCGCGGAGAGACGGCTAACCGGAGCAGGTGGACCTGGAGGAGGAGGAGGAGGAGGAAGAGGGCTTCACTCTCAACCTCACGTGGCATTTTCTGGATGAAGACGCGCGCCTTCGCCTCGCGCGACAAGCAGAGTCCATGGAGAGGGACGGCTGATCCTCGTGCTCGCTGATCCCGCGCGAAGAGCCTCACGCGCCAACCATGTTGTCATTTGTGATTTCTATATTTTTCTGGGATTTTACACTTTTCCTCTTTTTGCTCTCATTTCCTGGATTTTCTTGGACTTTTTTTAAGGCTGCAGAATAAGAGGCGGGAATTTGCTGGTGTTTGTTTCCGTGCAGCCGCACGCGCTAACAGGAAATAATGGTTCTTTAAGCGGATCCAGCTGTGCCTCAGACGCACGAGCCAGCCATCGTTAAGGTTCAAAGAAATCTGCCGCCGCTTGCACCCCCCACCCACCCCCACACCCTTGTGGATTCAGGCTCCCGTGACACCCCCCCCCCCCCCCCCCCCCTCGTCCCCCCCCCCCCATGGTGCCTTCAGCGCGGCTCGCGGCGGCACTGATCTGGGAGTTTCTCTCGTGCAGGATCCACGCGCCGCTTCTCCACCGGACCCGCGTCTTGAAGATGACCTCCAGCCGCAGCCCCCCACATGCCGTTCTCGCCGCACCCCGTAAGAGAAGCACGCGCCCCCGGTTCGATGCGCACGAGAGGATGTCGTCTCCCCAACGGCGCTGAGGGAGGAGAGGAGCCGACACACAGAGGTACGAGCCCACGAGAGCCGTCAGAGCAGCGCGCGGCGGGATGGAGCTCTCCGAGGTGCGCTGTTCGAGCGCCAGTGAGGAGCTGTACACCATCAACAGCGGCGGCAGCGCGCGACCCAAACGCCTGCTATGGCAGACCGCCGTGCGCCACATCACCGAGCAGCGCTTCATCCACGAGCAGGGCGGGGGAGGCGGGGCGGCGAGGGGCCCGAACCAGCAGTACGAACCTGGCTCGGGCGCGCGGAAGCAGTCCGCGGGCCGGACGTCGGTCGGGGACCGGCACAACAACGGCGGGACCAAAGTGTTCCCGGAGCGCGCCAGCAGCGACCTGGGCTTCCTGCAGCTCGACTGCGCGCCGAGCAACTCGGACTTCTTCCTGAACTGGGGCTACACCTACCGAGGGGTCATCTTCCCCACCCTGCGCAACGCCTTCAAGTCGCGCGACTTGGAGCAGCTGTACCAGCGCTACTTCCTGGGCCAGAGGCGCAAATCCGTGGTGGTGATGAACATCCTGGACGTGGTGACCAAGCTCACCCTGCTGGTGCTCCACCTGACGCTGGCCTCCTCCCCCATGGACCCCATCAAGGGAACGCTGCTGGGCTTCTTCACGGGCATCGAGGTCGTCATTTGTGCCTTAGTGGTGG
This sequence comes from Adrianichthys oophorus, assembly GCA_036245035.1. Lineage (NCBI taxonomy): Eukaryota > Metazoa > Chordata > Actinopteri > Beloniformes > Adrianichthyidae > Adrianichthys > Adrianichthys oophorus. The sequence continues at coordinate 29,506,887 of BSAI01000012.1, read as the reverse complement.
TGCGGAAGGACACCACGTCGCACAGCTATCTGCAGTACAGTGGCGTGGTGACCTGGGTGGCCATGGCCACGCAGATCCTGGCGGCCGGGCTGGGCTACGGGCTGCTGGGGGACGGGGTGGGCTACGTGCTCTTCACCCTGTTCGCCACCTACAACATGCTGCCGCTGCCGCTCACCTGGGCCATCCTGGCCGGCCTCCTGACCTCGGGGCTCCACGTCCTGGTGCAGCTGCTCATCTCCCAGAGCGCGCAGCTCTCCACCAACCAGGTGAGCTCCTTCTTAAAGCCCTCACACCTACACCACGTCCCCCTTTACCTCTCCATCCTTTCATCCACATGGGATGGTTTTAGCTGCAGAAACTTTTCACGGCAGCAAAATGTTTCAGAAAACCCCGCAGGTCTGCTCTGAATCTGCGCATGCGCAGACTTGGTGTTAAACTCTTCAGCTCTGCGGGTTCCGACAGTTTGTTTGCACAGCTTTCAGCACCAGGAGCTGTCCACCGCCCACGCGCGCGCGCACGCACGCGACTAAATGCTGCAGCTCTGAACAGGTGGAGCTCCCCCTAACGGTCAACATCATATTCTTTTTTTTGTTCATCATCTGAAGGCTTTTTGTTTACTTAAAAAACATATATTCCCAATTTTTATTTACCCACACATTCTTCTCTATTTTTCAGTGTTTTTCTTACATTTCTATTAAATCACCTTCATTTTAGCTTTTAATCATCTCTAATCTTATACATTTCCTCCTTTTGTTTTTCAATCTTTGAATATTTCTATTTCTTTCCTTTTTTCAGTTTTTCTTTTTTTGATCATTTCTATCTTTCTTTCATCTTTAATTCTCTCTGAACTCAAGTGCATGTGTGTGTGTGTGTGTGTGTGTGTGTGTGTGTGTGTGTGTGTGTGTGTGAACATGGGTGCACTTGTATGTATTTCTTGTGTGGACATGTTTGGGTGTACATGTTTATCTATGTGTGTGTTCATGTCTGCAGGTATTTGTGTGTGTGGTTGTTTTAGTATCTGTATTTCTGTGTGTGTATTTGTGTGTCTACAATTGTGTTTTTCTAAATGCAAATGTTTGTATCTCTATTTGTGTGTTCATATATTTTTGTTTGTGTATTTGTGTGTGTTGGATTACAGTGGCTTCTCTGAAGGTGTGAAGATCCTGTTTGTTCTGAACGTCCTCTTTGCTCAAGCCAGTTGTGTAGAACCTGCAGTTGGTTGTGTTGCCATGTGTGACTTGAGGCGCGTCTGCGTGTTTCTCTGCAGCGTCACGTAAAGATCTGTTGTATGAACAATACACATCATACAACAGATCTTTACGTGATTCTTCATGGTGGTGTTCTTCTGTGCAGTTCTACATGAAAACATTTCCTAGACTCTCTGGCGTTTTCCCCTGAAGTGTCACATGATCAGACTGCGTCTCATCTCTTCATCAGCGGTTGGCTGTGAAACGTCCAGTCTGTAGCTGATTCTGAAGTCAAAGGTCCAAGCAGAACAGAATTGAGTTTAGAAAAACACAGATCTGATGATCGAGTCAAAAATCTACCCACATTTCATCCGACTGCTGCTGTGGATTTATCACAACCAAGAAAAAATAATCAGTTTACAAAAGTTAAGTTCCACCTTAAGAGTTTTAAGAAAAGAGCACAGTTCTGAAACATTTTCAAAAAATTCTCAAAGAAACTTCTGTATATTATGAACGATGGAAACAGCAACACAGCTGGTGGTTTTAAAAAATCCAGGAATTTTTTATGCTATAAGCGCAATGGGGCAAATATTATGATAAAATATGTTTTTCATGTTATATTTTTATCAGCAGAGGTTTCAATCTTCCAAAGTTCACATGAAAACCTTTTCTTTTTAAGATGAGATTTTCAGAAAAAAGTCATCAAGTGTTTTTGAATCATTTTAAAATGTTTCAAATTGTTTTGAATTATTCTGAATCATTTTGAATGAAGCATTTTGAGTCATTGTGAATCACTTTGAATTGTTTTGAAACATTTGAATTATTTAGAACTATTTTGATTCGTTTTGAATTATTAATTTGTTTCATGTTTCTTTAATGTTCTTGTAATGTTTGTGATATCTCTGAAACAGTTCTCTTGAGGGTGACCTTACAGCAAAGGTCACAAACAAAGGTCACTTTAGCGAGGAGAAAGGACATATTGATTGATGGTGATTTTTTCCATCTTTCCTGGATTGATTATACATGATAAAAAATCATATTTCCCAATGTTAGCAAACAAGATAACGGCTGAAGCCCATTGGGTTTCATGACGAAGCTGCACACTTACTGTTATCACCACGTTCAAGAGGCACATTTCAGCTTTTATGTTTGATGGCATTTTCTCCAATAGGTTATAGAAATGTGGTTGTTTTGGGGTTTTCTTTGCATTTCGGATGATAGTTCCAGACGTCTGAACGGGGTTTGTTAGAGTGACTTCACCACAGAGCCACCATGGCTCCAGCCCTTTAGTTATCCGCACAGGAAACCCCCCCTCCTGCGTAAACACCATGCTCACTGCGGCTCCATCTGAGGCCCAGATGAGCGAAGACTTGTCTCCCCCCCTGCTGCTGTCACCCCCAATCCCGTCATGCTTCACTATGAAGGAGCTGTGGAAGCTGCAGACTGCCCCTCTGTAGATGTAATGCAGCTGCAGCTCAGGGGGGTTCCAGCTCGTCTGGTTCTCCTGCATCTCTCAGCTTGATGGATCAATGATGCAAACCAGGAAAGATCTAAGTTTGCTCTTTTTGAAGGCTGATAGCTACATAAGTTCACCTCTGAACCTCACACAGACTTCCTGTGGGATTTAGGATCCAGATTGGGTTTGTTTTGACAAATCCTGAGTTTATTTCAGAACAGGAAAGGAAATCTAGAAAAATCTTCTCCCAGATCTGCCTTACTTACTGAGCGTTCTTTCTTGATCCAATCACCCGTTACCTGACTCTGCCTCCTTGCCCCCTGTCCTGACCTTTTGCCTGGATTATCACTCTGAGTTAGCTTTCTTGACTCTTAGTTGAGCTTTGCCCCTGTCTGCTTGTCACCTCATAATAAACCTGCTGCAAGTGGAACCAGCTGTCTGCCCATCTGTGACACCCCGCATGCGCCGAAACGATCCAACTTTGAGTGGAAACTCTCACTTGCATTGCCTGGACCATTCTTAACCATACTGGACAGTACCAGGTACCAGTTACCTGGACCGTATCAGTGGAAACGAGTCTTTAGTGTGACTTGTGACATTTCTTTCTTTGAACTTCTCAGACAAACCAATCTAAATAAAACATCTCAACAGGAAGAATCCTGTTCATTAACAGTCATTTCTGCATTTACAGCCTTTTATAAATGTTTTTTTATGTGAAAAATCCCTGGATCCATTTATATACAAGGCACTCCATATTAGAAGGTGCACAGTTGTTTTTTGAAAAAAACATTAAACATTAAAGTTTGCCTTATGGTTTGGAAAATACTGTAGTTATCCTTTAGCTCTCAGTCTGGCACGCTTCAGCTTTGTTTTTAGCCCTGCAAGCCTTGGCAGAGGATTTCTTTTCTTTGGAAATTTGGCAAATCTTTCAAAATGTAGCTCTTATAACATGAAAAATGTCTTTTGATGACCTCACTGAGGTTATATGTTGATTCGAGATGCAAACATGAGTCTTTTAGGAGGTTCTTGTTTGTCACAAATACATCATCATTGGTTTCTGGATGCAAACATGAGGTAGGATGAGTCACTTACACTCCAGCATGCTCAAAACTTTAAAAGTAAAAAAAAATGTACCGTCTGACAGTTTTACTAAGAATCTTTTTTAAATTCCGCTGCATTACTTCAACAGCATAAAAAACAAATCTATATGTAAAGTACCTTTAGTGCAGGGTCACTTGGTTGTCATCTTTCTGCGGGGAATGGGACATTTTTGTTTACAGGATGTTGTTTGTTGATGCAGATCCCCGCTGCACAATATGATAATTAAAGTCACATTTTGCATAAGTCGTTGATCTGAAGCAGTGCTCGGAGAGGAGTGTATTAATTAACTTCCCCTCGTGCTGAGATAAGTCTTTGCTGTGTCATTACTGTAAGTATTAGCTCACAGGAAAGTCTGTGGGCGGGAGGGATTAGTTTATCTGATAAAAAAAGGCTCCCAGACCTGCCCCTCCTCCCGCCATGCTCCGTCTCCAGCGGGAGGCGTGGAGCTGGACGGACAGGGAGGGCTCAGGGCGGCTCCTGTTGAACTCCTGCTGACGCCTCCTGAACGTGGGTCATGCTTTTCTGCAGTCAGCTGTTTAAGGAGGTTTAGAAACGGGGAGTAAATCAACCTTAGATGGGAAAACAACAATCAACTTGCATGTAAATCCTGTTTTGTAAACAAGGCATAAAAATCCTTTAGAAGGCTTTTCAGTGACTGAGAAATGTGTTAATTTTGGAAAAAGTTGCTTGAAACTGAAGTAAAAAAATAAAGAAAACTCTTATACAGTAGATGTACTCGATAGTTGCATAAAGTTTTATTTAAAATTTCAACTTAAAACCATTGCTTTTATTTTACTATACTTATTCAGAAAAACTCTAAAAAGATTTCAGTCATTGCTAAGAGTGAAAAGTATGCATAGGTTTGCTAAAAGATGCAGTAAGTTGTTGAACTACCTCCACATATTTTTCAAAGCGGGATGTTGTCCGGATAATTGTGAAGAACACTGGATGGGAGAAACTTAATGTTGTGTGGGAGAAATATGGGGTGAAGGATATGTCAAAAAGAAACTTATGCATAAAGACAAAGTTAGTTTTGCAAAAAAATATGAATACAACATTTATTTTTACATTTGACATGTTTTATTTTGCTTTAAATATCACTTTTCTTTGCTTTGAATACAAATTCCTCCTGTTAGATATCTGACAAAATGATGTAATGGGTTCACAGTCCTGACTACCATTGGGCGACAGGTCTAGGGCGAGCCTCTCTCTCGTTTGTCCTGGGAGGCTGGCAGGCTGGCAGAACGGCGGCAGCAGATAGACGGGGATACCACCTGCCGCCACTGGCTGGCAGGCAGCTGGGATAGCGGTGGCACCAGGGAGGCGGGGATCCCTCTGCCACCTGCTCAGGCATTTTAGTTATTTTGTCTCATCATTCTCTAATTATTATTTCTTTTTTGATGAACACGGTCTTTTTTACACCTAATGAGAGGCATGTCTGCTGCTCTTTTTTTCCCCACCACTTCCTGGTCTGAAATGATCCGTAAACAACATTTACGCGATCAGCTGTTGTCAACTGGCAACAACAAAATGCGGCCAGAGATCGTTGATATTCTTATCTGTCTTTTTATTCAACAGAGCCAAAGCAACAAGACAATTTAACCGCAATGGGATCAATGACATTCTAAAAGGTTCTATTCTATTTTAGTTAAATAAATGAGCCTGATTACGCATGCTCACTTTGTGGTATCGATGTTTCGGGGATCGATTAATATGTCTGTGTCGTAGTTTTGAATGTAAGTTAACAGGAGAAATTTCATATTCAAAACAAGGGAAAGTTGTATCCAAAATAGACATGTTAAAAAGAAGCCTAAATATTCTATTCATGTTTTTTTGCGAAGTTGTTCACAAAATAATAATTTTTGCTCAATTTTGTCTTTATGAATACGTTTCCCTTTGATATCTTACCCCATAGAGAAAAAAACGTCAGTAAAGAACTCTTGTACGTTTAAAACAACTAATTGATGTTCTGTTGACCCAGTTTGTCTAAATATAATAACGTTCAACCCTCCGCTTTTATCTTGAGACCTGCAAATTCCCTAAAGAGACTCTGGCTTTGGCGAGTGGGTTGCCTCACAGCAGCAGCATCTGTCTGCCGCCCTCTGCTGCTCAGAGAGGAGCAGCCAGTGCTGTCGATGCTTTTTTTAGTCATTGTAAAAAGCTCCCAATATTGATAGAAAAAATGGACTAATCAACTTTCTTAAAAATAGTTGCTGAAGGAGTCAAGAAAGTGGCTAAATGGAATTCTCCAAGTTAGCAACAATAGTTTGACACAGTGCTATGAAAAGCCACTATTTTTCACATTTGTTGTGCTTTTATACGCAAATAAATAGGTTTACATTGTTTCAATTCAATGCAGATTTTTTATTGCGCCAGCATTGCAGCCAAGGTCATCTCAATATCCTGTAAACAAAATCAAAGACACGTTTTTTTTTTAGCAGATTGCTGGCCACTTGAAACGCATTCTGATTTCAAGAGCAGCTTTTTGCAAACTCGCTTCAGTTTGAGTTTTGTTCTCAGCACTCACAAAAGTCATAAAGTAATGTCAACAAAGAAAGGCTGTTGATGAAAAATAAACTGCATTCACTGCTGCCTGGAAGAAAGGATAGCTAGTAATCTAAAAAAAATTGCATGGCTAGTTTCCAAATGTCAAATATATTTGACAAACTTTCCTGCAAAGCTATCAAACGCGTTTCTTTCTAAGCGTAACTAATTTTGGTTGTCATGATTATCCTAATCATGGAGAGAACAGTTAATGTTGGAATTTGTTGTTGGTCAATTGTGTGGAAATAATATTTCCTTTCTTAGACTCTGTGGAGCATCATCATTCATTTACTGAAAATACACGTAACACACATGAAAAGCAGCCACCAGGGGGCACAATCAGTGCTTTCATGTGCTGGTCCCACATCTAGCCATGTAAATGCAGAGTTCTGCCAGAAAGGGCATCCAATGTAAAACAAAAAACAAAAACAAAAACAAATCAATCATGAGAAGAACACACAAGTACAAAAAGGAATAAGTATGAAGAACGATTGAACCCACAGTTGTGACACTTTATTTTGAACCTCATTTCTGAATCCTAGATTCCATGTACTACTCCTAACTCATCAGGCTGATGTGTTCTGTCATACTGTCAGAGGAGCCATTGATCTGCCTTCATCTTCTTGCAGCCTCTCAGAGTCTCTGTTGACCAGACATCCTTTGTATTCAGCTCCCCTAAGGCAGCCGTATTGAACGGTGCATTTCCCTTCAGAGCAGTGTAATCACAGACTCTCTATTTGCTTGGTTTCCTCCTGAAAGAACTCCAAGCAGATTGTGTTCTTCTATTGATGCCCGTCTGTGTGCCTGAGCCATTTAGCCTCTTTACTTGCTGTTAAATGAACAGAGGTGTCGGTAAGTAACATATTGGGTTGTTCTGGTCAGTGAAGAGGAGCGGGTGCTTGTCAGTGATAACATGTGGTGTTGTGGAGAGAGTGTTCCCATGAAGCTAACAGCATTACAGACCTGGTAATAGTGGTGTGTGCTCTTCCTGCACACACAGACACACACAGCCAGAGCTTCATATGCGGCGATTAGCTGCTCTTCAAGCTCGCTGCAGCTTCCTCTTTCAAGGTCAGGCTTAGCTTACCGGAGCGCCTGCTGCATCGAGGAGATAGAGTAAGAAAAAAAAAGCCAAGTGTGGGTTTCATGTGGAGACCACATGCATGCATTTTCAATCTTCTGCCGTTAGCGAGTCCCGAGGAGAAAAATGTGCTGTTCATGTTAAGATTCAGAAGGCTTTGCTGTTTCTCAGCCAATCACAAGCAAACCTGTATGGAGCTTATGTGCCTTAAAAATGCCTGCTTTGTTTCCTGTGTCTCTGGATTTGAAGTGACTGTGTCTGCACCCTCTATACTTAAAATGCAGAGAAAAAGCAAAACGTGGCTCCTCAATGTGTTCTCACTGCTGCGGTTAAAAATAAGTATCTTTATATTGCTGATGTGTTCCCCTGGTTACTTGTCTGGGGTCACAACAGTTTTTGACCAACCAGACACCTGCTCTGTATAAGTCAGTCCCTTCAGGATTTTTGTGAATATTGTGGCACAATAAGATTGAAGTTGCAGAAGCTGATCTTAAAAGTTCAGATAAAAGTTGCAACATTTGTGGCTGTAGGAGTTTGTATTCATTTTAAAACAATTGTTTTTTTTCAGTTTATTGAAGCAGAATTGTATGTAACCCCACGCATGTAAATTTTCTAAGTTTTCTAAACTTTGTCCAGATCTTTCAGTCATTCACTACACTTGTTTCACGAAAAAGTTAAAAGTTGAAGAGTTCTTATCAGTTGTCAACTTTTGTTTGTGATGCTTTCATGAAAAACATTTACAAACTGTGGGAACAGTTTGTCCCATCCTTGCTTTTGTTGTGTTATATAGTGATGTGAGCGCAGTAAGAGATGCTATCGCATTTCCCAAATAATTCTTGAGAGATTTAGTGAGTAGTGCTGAAAGAGTCACACTGATGTCAAACAGATTCACATCCTCTAAACGTGTAATTGTATCCACCATTTTACATCGCCTTATACCAGAACCTGCAAGGTGCCGGCTACACTGGAACACAAAAGGAGTCGGCTAGGCTGCTAAACACGATCTGTGAGTTTAGTTTAGAACTGCTTGACTTTGTCAGCCATGTCAGCACAAGAAAATGAATGCTAAGCGTTAGATTGGTTTGACTGATGAACTTGATTAAGGGAGACAGTTTGATGGGTTGAACTTTTTCAAAATAAGAGTAACTGGCCAAAGTTGTGTCAAAGTTTGGGTGAGTGGATGAAGTTGCTATGTTGAGAAAAATTCACAGGAATTTTTGAAGTTATTGGTGCTATGGCAACATTGCAAAATCCTGGAGAATCTAATAAGTGTGTCTATAATGCAAAAACTGCTGTTGGTCATTAAAATCCAATGCTAACAACAAAGTGGCAGCTAATCACAGTTTCCAAAAATGACATTTGGTACCAGCTTATATAGCCTAGCATATAATTTGTTTCTTAAATAGAAAGGCACCAGCACTGGCTAATGTAGTTAGCATGTTTCGCTGTGGAGTGGAGAAAAAGAAGTTAACTCTTTAAATCTTTGCATTCTTTGAACCAAGGAACTCAGAAGGTTTTGCACAGACATGCTCGCTTTACCATCTTCTACTAAGAAACAACTTAATCATTTTTATCTTATAATTCTTAAAGATATGCACTGAATCAGATACAGCTAGCGGTGTAACAATTCCTATTAACAACAATTCGATTCAATATTTGGGGTTTATTTGTGAAGTAAAATAACCAAGAAAAGCTTCAATAAAATGTGAATAATTTTGAGCATCAGAGCTTTCCCTCCTCTTCATGATGTCTGCACCTCCTGTTGAGCAGCAGATTAGAGTGATTGAAGGGACACTTCACTCTGACAACAAACACACATGCCATTAAACTCCTACTGATGGTTGAACCATCTTCTTCCACTTGAAGTCACTTGTTGCTGGGCAGATTCTCTTCTTCTTTAACTATTAATATTGCAAATATGATAAGCAGTCATGTTTACCCCCAAATGGTTTCTTCTAGCTTAAGCACTTGTGACCTTTCAGATGTGGTTTTCCTTCTGAGTAACGCTTGGCTGCACCTCTGCAGCTCTCCTCTTCATATTCTCCGTGCACATGTTTCTTCTAAGAGAGGCTGAGCAGTCTGACTCACCTCCATGAGAAATCAGGATGTGGACATCAGGCACAGAGCCTCCAAGGGAGGAACCCTTCATCTCCTCTTCCTCCTCACCTCTGTCTCACCCTCTGACTCCTCAGTCTCGCCGGTTTCAAGCGGTTGATCTCAGACAATCTTTGCTGTTACCAGACACTGCACTCAGCCGCTCTTAATATTTAATGAAGGCTCAGGGCCACCGGCCGTAGCTTTTTGAGCTTTTAATGCCAGAGTTTTCCAGGGACATTTCTGTGCAGTGACCTGCCAGGCATTTCCCCAAATTACTCCAGAGACTCAGGCCTTCTTCTGAACAATCTGATTTTTTAAGTCCTCAATTACCTACAACCTTTTCTCTTCTGTTTTGAACCAATTGTGACATGTTGAAGTGTCTAGTAAACCCCGCCCAGCTTAGGCGGACTCTTAGTACCTGCAGTTGGAAGATTGAGAACCAAAACATGTTGATGAAGTGCATTATATCTGTGTTTTTATTTTAATTCAGCTTCTTTCAATTAGATTTGGTTTTATCCAACAGTTTTACAGTGAAATCTCTTAATTTTTTGCTTGTTTTGCTTGTTTCCATTTTACTTTCTTCTAAATAAATTTGTAGTCACATGCACCTGACAGCGGTTGGGGTGTTGTGGAACTTTGGATTGTCTGGGCCTGTGGAAAGTGATAGCGAGGAGCGGCTGAGTCTTACAGATAGCGCAGGTGTGTCTTGCAGTTTTCTTAAGGTTTATACAGCCACCTTAAGGGTCGCTGTTGAAAATTGAATGTTTGATTGTCGTGCATGTGGTAAGTGTATCGTGAAGTACTTTTAAGGCTAATGTAAGTTTCACCACCTGTGATGAATGGATAATGCCCTTACGGCACACTCTAATTGTTAGTAAGGTACAAGTACTAGCCCTTTACCGGCAGCGCTCAAATGCCAAATGCATGGGTTGTGTATATGTGAGAGATACAGGCCACTCACACTCACACAAACTATGCTCTGATTGTCTAATTTTCTAATTTCTCACAGTTAGTCTACGCACAAGGAGCGCACACTTATCATGTGTACAGTGCTAATCTTGCACAGTACGGAGGATTTTGGGGAGTTGAAAAATATGAAAAATGTGTACAACACGTCTACGTCTCTTCTACTTCACCCTTGCTTTACTCTTGTGTGTTGTATAAGTGTTTGCGATGACTTGTCGCTTGCAGCATACCCATAGAAAAAAGGAACATAAATTTGTTCTTTTTGGACTGACTGAGTGGTCTACGACCTTGATATTTTGTGCGGGCCACCTATGTGACAGATTTGCCTATTTCTCATCCGCAGACAGCCCGTTTCTAGCCGTAAGGGCAGGTGTGACTTACTGTAGGCTTAACCATATTATTAAACACATTATTGCACGTACAAACATCGAGTAAGGAAGTTGTTAGGATGTGTTGCAGGGATGGAAGTAGCAACTAGTAATTTGTCTGTTGAAATGTAGTTTTTTGCTGCAGGAAGCGTCTCATTTCCTCTCCGTAATTTCCCTGGTGGGGATTGTTGGCCTCGGTCAGCGCTCATCACCTCGCTGACTGCTTTGGCCTTGTCCTCCCTGAGCTCAAATAAAATGGCCTGACAGAGTTACAGCCTCGGAGTATGAGCTTTAAAAATGATTTTAAAAAGAACTGTGGTGAAGGCTCATTGCCTCTTCTTTTCCTTTCTTTACTTCCAAACCTTTATGTGGACTTTCTTCTTCCCTTGACATGCTCAGACCAGATGAATCCTACTTTTTTGTAGCTTTGCCAATCTTGAAACCGGAGGGAAATTGGAAGACATTATTACTTTTTTCTTTCCTTTTTTTTGCTGGATTTTTTTTTCTATTGAAAGTTTTGGGTCATGATTTCACTCAGTTAAAATGTAAATGAGTGAATGAGTTGGCTGTGTTCAGCAAGTCTTGCCGACCTTCAAAGTTACCTGTAAGTCATTCCTTCTTCCTGACTCAACACTTACCCCTCCTCTTCTATTATGAGCCTAGCAGCCAGATATTTATCTCAATAAAAGCCTGTCTTTGTGCCCTGCACTGAACTGCTGACAGAACCTAATTATTGCATCCCTGCTGGTAAATACAAGAAGTGTTCTCCAGCCTCGGCTGTTGGATAGAAATTGTGTAAACTTATTGAGTTTTTTTTCTTGTCTGTGTATGTGCCTATTCAGCACAAAATATGTACTTTAAAACCAAATGGAGGCAGATTTGAAGAATCTAGGGGTGTCTTTAAAAGCAGAAATAGGCCTTAAGTCTTACACAATTACGTGATATTTGCAGAGTATGAGGTTTTTATGACTGTGTTGGTTCTGGCCAAAGTCATGTCAAAGACGTGTGGAGACATGACACCATGATAATCCTCAGAGGTAAGGAGATCGTGAAGGATTGTGTCTCCATCTGAGTCCTATGATTGCTTTGTATCGTCAATGTCAACAATGATTGGCTTCAGTCACATGATGAGAGCTATGTTATGACTGCTCACTTGTTGAGGTTGAAGGACAAGGCGCATTGATTATCTATCACTCATCACCTCTTTACTAATAGACCCTGCTGGACCTTGAGACCCTCCTCTGTGGTCCTTGGAGGTCAATCATGCAGCAAGTGTGAAACAATTCAAGACAAATGAATAGCTGACTGCACATGACAGACACATGGAATTAGGACTTCAGGGACGCATGTTCAGCATCACATGTCAATGCACAGACACATCTGTCCTTATAGAGCCCGGGCTGCATTCTTGTTTCCATGCAATCCTGTGATTTTGAGAGTTTCATTGGTGGTTTGACATGTTGACCCTAAGTAGCAAAGTAAATCAAAAGATGTTTGACTTCACAATAAAAAGGTCTCCATATTTCTCTTGATGTGTTTGACACATCAGTGAATTTTGCTTTATAATGAGGTCACTCCATATTGAAGTGAAAAGAGACCAACTTTTGTGTGTTGGCTGGTTTTAGCATTAGCATAGCATGTTGGATACATAGGCTATTAGATTAGTTCCAAGCTACAAAGATAAAAGGAACACGTTTACAATTCTGAAAAAGTCCAACTTGTTTAAATCTGGCAAATAGACTGTAATGATTCACTAACAGATGTCCACTACTTGCTTTTTGAGTAACTGCTTTTTTAATGTAAATGTCTTGAATAAAAAATGTATGTGACATTTTAAGCAGTTAAACTTGGTTATAGGTTGGCGCCAGTGTTTGGCATCAGTGTGTGAATGTGTGTGTGCGTGGGTGAATGTGACTGACTTTAAAGCGTTTTGGGCCATCAAGGAAGGTAGAAAAGTGCTATACCAGCCAGTATACGCCATTTACCATTTGATCAGCTTTTGTCTTTAGAGATTACTTGAAAATTTCAAATAAAGAAGATGACAGACATGGCTTCAAATGTACAATTTTAGAAGGATTAAATAGAAAAATGATCATAATTATCCATCCACACAAAAGAGACAAATCAGCATCTTTTGGTTCTGGCTAAACAGGATGCTTAACTGTTTGTGTTCACTTCAAGGGATAACAAAAACAAGATGTTGTGGTAATTCTACACTCAAAGTTATTGTGAACAACCAAAAGGAAGTAATATTAACACAAAACACAAAGAAAGAGATTTAAAAAACTAAAATATCAACAAAAAACCACCAACAACACAGAAGCTGTTCTAAAGACCAAATAAACCCTCAAAGTATTAATATAATCCAAGTTCTTATAATCCAGAACACAGAATTGAAGTCACGGACCTAACAGCTTTTAAACTCTGCTGTCTTAACCAGGATGAAAGCGATCCAGGGCATCAGTGTTTGTTTCCTGTGTATTTACCTCATAGAGCAGAAGTGGGTCTGATATGCATGATTTGCCCCCCTTGAGCCTGAAAACATATTGAGTGATCTTTTAAGCTCAGAGTGAGAGTGACTTTTCATCTTATTCTTCACAGCGAGGATGATTTCAAGCGGGATTACCTCCCAGCTGTAATCTATCTATCGTGCAGGGTGTCAGCCAGCAGCGTTCCCAGCTTTCATTCAGGGTCAGCATTTAACAAGATTACTGCTGGATTACTGTTTTTGGTTACAAAATATGTAAAAAAAAAAAATAATAACATCAGGTACTATAATGGATAGATTTCTGTATTCAGTAAAGGGGAAACATTACTGCTGCAAGCTGTTCCATTTTTCTGTGATGGCATCAAATTATAATTTATTGTGGAGGAAGAAATCTTAGTTTTCATTCCATTTCATACCATGGGGACAGACTCAAAGAGAGTAAAAACAAATTAAGAATGTATTCAGACTGGACACATTTGATTAACTTAAAGTGAACCCAGAGTTTGTTTACCCTGATAATTCGGAACCAATTTTCAGTCTGAATACACCCAAGATGACCCTGTTCCAGGACCAGAAACCACTCTCAGCTAGAAAAAATGAAAAAATGTACCAAAACTGTAGCCACTTTTTACAAAAGTGGACCAACGATGCAATGGCAACTCATTGAAATGTGGTCAGATAAATGCAAGCTCATTGAAATAACTTTTAATGTGAAACACATTGCGCCTCACACTGTTTTCTCAACAATCTATATGTCATAAACACTTATCAGCATACCGTCATAGCTGTTGCCTCCTCACTAACATTATTGCACCATACCTCCACCGTCCCAAAGTAGCAGTAAAAAAGGGTTCTACCTAACGTTGACACAGACGTTCATTATTGGTCAATGTAAAGTTAGAATCACTGAACCACCTCGACAAGAACTGCAAAGCGCAGGACTTCCATTATTGTTTCCCTCGTTGCTTTGCCCTGCCCTCGTAATTCCTGGCCTACAAATGAAGAGATCTTTAGTTAGGTGGTTTTGTTTACAAGCTTTGGTCACAAAAGGAAAGTACGGTTGAAAGCATTCTAAATACAGACCAAACGCAATTTTCAGGACTCGATCTGGACCAAATTAAGTGGACTCTGTGAAGTAATTAAAAGATAATTTCTGTGGGAAAGTTCACCTCTTCTCTCTTGTTTTTGTCAGGTGATAAAGCAAAAGTTTATATCAAATAAGTCCACAAGTAGTTGCTTAGATCGGTTTTATTGCGAGAAATATCCACCATTAACTCTGAGAAATTAAATGAATTTCAACCAATAAACTGTTTCTCTCATCAAATAATGATAAAATTATTTATCTGCATGTATTCACTTTGTATCAACAATAAGGTAAGCAAGACAAAGAGACAGGCGACTAACTATTTAAAATGAAAGGCAACATTACTGTTGATAGTAATATTTGATAGAGATACTGGCATGTGCATCATAGTGTCATTTGAAGGGAAGATTTTTTTCTACTGTCTTGCTGTTTAATAACTTGTAGAAAACTGTATGTCCATCGGTGTTCCAATTACCAACTAACACTTAAGTAAGCGCATAAAGAACATTTAGGCTCTGTGACCAGAACTTCTGTTTTAGATGTCCTTTATCACTTTTTAATGGACACTTTGCAGCCAATCAGAATTGAGTATTCACTCGGACCATGGTATAAGTACATAGAAGCATGTACACAATACAGACTCATACGCACATACATGTGCATACACACACATGTCAAGCATATATCATTCCTGAATGGATACAAATAATCAATTTGTGTAAAGGTTTCATTGGATTTTAAATGATATTATTGGTAACACATGTTATGATCTGACGTGAACATAGTCTTTTTGGAGGACCCAGATAAGCTGAGACAAAGCAGTTTGGCTCCTGCCAATGAAGCGGTCCCGCTCATTGCAGACTGGCCTCGGGGCTGTGTGCAGGTTGACACCCTGGTTTTACACAACAACGACGATCTGTCATGTCCGATTAGACACCGGCAGTGGGAAAACTATTAGCTTTTGGAAAGTGTCTGAGTCAGGAGAAAGCCTGGCCTTGTTACCGGCTGGCCACTGCAGCTGTTCAGACTGCTTTATCAGTCCTTTTGTGTTTGGATTCATATTAAAGGGAATATTGTTGACTTCTAACGTTCACACCGTCCTACCAGAAGCATTTTAGCTCATCGTGAAAGAGATAAAGGGAAAGAATATTCAGGAAATTGGGTTTTGCCAGTTTGTATATTTTCTTGTGTAATTTAGAAGTTATTGTAGTGTGCACTTGCTGGCTATGCATTACAAGTCCTGTACTGCTTATAATAGCCTCTATTTAAAAAAAATATATAACTTGTGGATAACATTACCTGTTGATTAAGACTTGTGGCAAACACACAAAGAAAGCCTAAAGCAGCATGTGTTCTCCAGGCCAGAAGCAGCTTGTCCTCCGGTGTCTGTGCACCCCCTGGGAGCCAATCCCGGGTGGCACTCCCGGGAGCGCCGGTCTTCAGTGGCTACAGTACCACAGGTTGTTGCTTCTCTCCCTCTGGCTGTTGTGCTCCTGTGGTCCTTTGGGATTTGTTATCTGCACAGCTCAAAGAATAACAGAAAACACTGTTTAAATTTAGCTTGATGTTAAAGGACTATTTTATTAAAGTATAATTTTAGGACAATTTTGTCTGTAATTTTTAAGATTAAAAGCTTGTAAAGGACTCACATTTTGATCTAATATTAGCAAAATCCAATTGTTTACAAAAAATGCTAGTTTTCTTTAGCTTTTTCTCAACAGAGTTTTTTTTCAGTGCTACAATAGACCACAGTGTGTGGTCTCGTGTTTATGCTTTTCAGTCCAGTTTCTGTTTTAACCTCTGAAATATCCCCCAGAATTAATTTTAATCTAGCCGGCCCGGCCAGTGGGGGACACAGGAATCAATAATTTACATAAGTTGAAATCTAAACACACAGCACATTAAAAAGAACAACAATAAAAGCTAAAAGGTTAAGGTCATTTTCTCTCACACACAGCACAACTCCACAACAAGACTGACTTATCCTTCAAAAGTGGCGAGTCCAGGTTGCTAGCTAAAATAGTCATCAGTGTTACGCTCCTACAAACTGAAAAGCTTACCGTTCTAGTTTTACATTATTGTCTGTAGAGTCACAAAAATTCAATAAAATAAGATTTTAGGGGCTTTTTTGCTGTAGTACCTAAAAGATTTAGAAAAGTGCACAATTTAAGATAAATATTTGGACTCCTACATTTTTCGTGTTGTGAGCAGTGCTATCTTAACCCAATCTAGCTGTTGTGTCTGAATTCCTTCACTACTCTGCAGGCTACATAGTGTACTATTTAGGGCGTTCACCATTTTGTAGTGCTGTCCAGATCTACAATTCCAAAATTAAGTGTCCAAGAAATTTCCCAAAAGTCTATGCGACAAACCGGTGTTCATCAATGCTCACTAGATTTATGAATAAAGACCACAACATTTGAATATTTTTCATGTGGAAAAAAGTTTTAATTTTGATCATAAGAACACAGTGGATTTATAAATAGTCTTCGTAAAATGCTCGCTTTTAAAACGTTTTTATTTCATAAAATCGGTGATGTCATATTTTAGTTTATTTATTTTTTTAAGTAGTGAGCGTGGCATTCGTCCTGAACTACATAGTTTTTTAGGAGTAAGGGAGGGAAGTCTGACCTAGCCAGGAACTTTAGCTTTAGTGTTAGCATGGATTGGATTATTGTAACTCTTCAACCGTTTAATCAGTCAAAGTAAATCCAGCGGGTTCTAAAGCAAAAATGGTTGAAAAGTTATGGCAGGAGTCTGTTATTTAGGTATCGTTGCCAATTTCTCTGGTTAAAGGGTTAAACATTAGCCTCTTAGCTGTAGGTTAGCATTCCTTCTGACCTGCTAAGTTTCTGAGGATACTTTCAGAACATATTTGTAAAGATCTCACCTTTGAGGTGGAGCAGAACACTCTTTGTCACGCACACGCGTGTGGTGAATCCAATTTACACATGAACTTCACAGCAAGCCTGTGATTCTGGCAGGAAGAGCTGGAGGAGGTTTCGCCTCCCAAAGCTTCCTGCAGAAGAATCCATTCACTGAGTGTTGTGCGTGCATCTGACACAGCATTCTTCTGGTTTGTCTGGTAAAAAAAAGGACTGGTACAGTCAGAGTCCAGCAGGGCTGCTGTCAGAAATGTTAAATTGTTCTTTTAAGTGATTCTTTATTACAGTTTGGAGAAATGTTGGCTTCAGTGTCTTGCACAAGGGCACAATTACTGCCAAAGCCTGAGATTTAAATACCAACCCAACAGGTGGTGGTTCAACTCCCTGAGCTACAGCCACCCTCTGCTGCAGCAGGATTCAACCTTTTTCCAACAACAAACCTACTTAATGTCAGACAATACTGGACTGAAGTTGGCATCTGATTTTTTTGGGGATTCGTATTACTTATGAGGCAAAAGTTAAAGGAAAGGACTGCATGGAGGAGCAGTGGTTAGCGTTCTTGCCTCACAGCAAGATGACCCTAGTTCAAATCCAGCTGGGATCTTTCTGTGAGGAGTTTGCATGTTCTCCCCATGCATCTATGCACTCCCACAAACCAAAAGCTGAATTGTGCGAGGAATTGGTTACTCTAACTTGTCCCTAGGTGTGCATGTGTGAGTGAGAGTGATTGCGCGCCCTGCGACAGACTGACAACCTGTCCAGGGTGTACCCCGTCGTTGCCCAACCATAGCTGGGACAGGCTGCAGCAACACCAAAAGGGATACAGCGGGTTAAGAAAATGGATGGATGAAAGTTGGAGGACCTCAAAGGACATTAAAATCTAGTTAAAAAGAGACAATGTCTGTGGATAATTTATAGAACATAAGTATTCAATTAAGCAAAGTTGTTGATTTGTGAAAATTATTTCAAAGCAAAATGACATAGAATGCTATCTTTAGCACTGAGACAACTCATTTCAGGGACATAATCATATTATGCACGGTCTAGACCGGGCCAGACCTGTAATTTGAGCATTTCCATTATAAAATGGACCCATTAAGCAGGACCAACTTGTACCATTTTGGTCCCCTGTCAGTTGTAGGTCCATGGAATGGAATGGACATTCCATTCCAATCCTATGACACCAAGTGTTTCATACATCAGAAAAGAGCTGTTAAAGAAAAAGCTCAGAGTGAGATTAATGAGATTTAGACCGCTTTGACTGCTTTCACACCAAGCCTCTTCCAGCTGTAGGTGGCGTGCATGTGCTAGTAAACAAGAAGAAGCCCCTCCCTGCTCTTCAAGTGTGAACACCATGCGTTATACGCTTATTCAAGAATGGGCGTTCAGTGTGTTTAGCAAGGTCCTGCCCTTTTGCTGTGCAGATAGAAACATTCTTATGTCTTTTTCACAAGGTTTAACAAATCTAAAACAACTTCAATGATTAATTAACTTTATTTTATTGAATTTTTATCCTTTATAAATGTTCTACAGATGGTTTAAACTTTCTTTGTACACCAGATGTGGTGCAGGACCCATTAAATATCAAATTTCCCTTAACTTTACCTTTAACGTATACTCTACTTAAATTTAGATCAACTTTTTTACCCTGAAAACTCCCAACTTCTCAAGCTGAATCCTGGCGTCTGTCTTTAAAGAAAGCTTGCATTTTTGTTTCAGATTAGCTACAACCTTTTCTTTAGTCATTTGTTAAAGACCTGCTCCAATGAAAATAGTGTTTCTGGTATTTTTAACAATTTCTTGTTGCATTTTTCTCATGATGGAGGACCTATATAAAGAAAATTAAGCTTAAAATTGCATTTTTGATTATTTCTTTATCTCAATTGCTGTGAATCAGGAGCAGACAGAAACTGCCAATTGATAAAAAAAAGCTTATTTGTGACTAACAAAGTATGCTGGGTGCAGGGAGAGGAAGGTGGGTGGGGTTGCTCCGTGCCAACACCCCCGCCCACAACTCAGAGATAAAATCTAATGAACTTCTGCTGCTCTTCAGAAACTATGTCCTCAAAAATGATAGGCTTTTTTTGGGCTAAAAACAGCATAATCATAATGAAAAGACCACTGTGAATATTTATATAGATCAACAGATGTGTAACTTTAAATGTTTTGGTTTGATGAAGAATCAGCAACAGTTTTAGCAAGCAGCCATCATCAGTGTTGGTGCATTTTTTTCTTTTTCCATCCCTTCTTAAACTCCTGGGTTCCTGTTGCCAGCCTGTCTCCGGTCGGTTCAGATCAAAGGCTGGAACATTGTGTTTTTATGTGGCTAATTAGTGAAACCTGATGCTGTTTAAAGCTGGATGAAGCTGCAGCTTTTGTTCAGCTCTAACTCTTTGTGTCACTGATCCTGACTATTCACCGATCAGGTTGTTTTCCTGTGGTTTTCATCAAAAGTTTAAAAGACAAATTGCTGTTATTTTTAGTAGCAAAATGTCAGCTTGTGATCACAGGGGGAAGCGTGTCGGCTGTCTCTTCCTCTGGGGTGTGACTGTGGGTCGCGAACATGAATGAAACAGTCCTCTGGCTCTGCATGAAGTGGAACGGATAGCTGTAAATCATTCAGGACTTTGACACCTGCGTTTTGCTTCATAGCACATCTGGCCGTCTGCCCATCAGTCTGTGGTCAGGTTCATAGATCCGATCACACCGAACACACCACCTTAGGATCAAACACTGCTGGATTTCACAGAAGGGCTATTGTTGGATTTTTTCTCATTAGCGAGCTCTGTGTGTCTGGATGGTTTCTAAGAACCGCCAGCTGAGAATTTGGAGAAATAATTAAAGCTGTTAGCATTGTAGAATAGCCGTGCAGCATGGCCTCCCCCATTTAGGCCCATAGCAGCTGCAGTTGTGGCGCTTATAAAATATTCACTAATTCCCATTGAAGAAGTGGCATGAAAGTCACCTCCAAAACAATGTGTGTAGCAAAATATCTATATTTGGGAAATCACTCCTGTTCTAAAGCTTGAACACTGGCTGCTCGTCTATCGCAGAACTGAACTTCAAATCCTTCTCTTCCATTTAAAAATTCTTCTCATCTCCTTGATCTCCTCCAACTCGATCTACCCTCTCAGATGACCTTCAAATTCTCCTCTCTCTGCTCCATCTGCTGATCTTTTGACCTCGAGTTTGAGAGCCTTCAGCAGATCTGCTCCTCACCTTTGAAACTCTCCACCTCGCCTTCCTCACCACAAACTCTAAATCAGTGTTGAAATGATTTAGATGAAATGATCATCATTTTAGATTGGGTTCAACACCTGAAATGAATACACACTTCATTATCCCTTATTCACATTATTTTGTATGTATTTATTTATACCAACCTGTAAGGTGACCTTGAGTCTTGTTGAGAGTGACTGTAAAGAGAAATCCACGAACAAGATTTAGTTCAAATCGACCAATGGCAAATAAGCCTAGCTATGATATGGCGCCTCCCTGATAATCAGGCACAGAAGATGCTACTGGGGTTTCTGTGAGGCATTCACAATCAAACACCTGTGAAATATGAATTCCTGACATTATTACATCGTCACAAATCTGAAAAACACAACAGAAGGTGTCGTATTAGGAAGGGCACCGTCTCATCTTGGCTTTTTATTTGGACGGAAAATAATATTACACCTGCACTTCACAAGCTACGCTGGTTTTATTTCCGCTTTGCTCTATAAAAGCCTGCAGTTTCTGAGACATATTCATTATAAATGTGTCACTTTCGGGCAGGAATCTCACAACCAGGCCTCATTAAAAAAGGGGGAAGATGTCTGCAGGATTTAAGCCATTAGCACAACAGTGTTGGGCTTAAAATGGATCGTTATTTCAGAAATTAAAACAGGAAAACATGGGAAAAATGCTGCAGTCATTATGAACCGACGGAGGCTGAGTTTATTTTCCATGTCACGGTGCTCAGGCTCCAATTAAAAGCATCGTGATAATTGTTACTATTATAAATCCTTCCTGATTGTTTTCCAAGCAGCTGTTGACAAGCCGGGCCGCTTCCTGGCCCAGAGGGCTCCTAACGACGGCTTGTTAAAAACATTCTGGCATTTTCTTTTAATGAGCGCACCTATGGTCGCCGTGCTGATGCCCTTAATGCCAATCCGGTGCTGCTCTTTACAAAAAAAACCCAACACGGATGTAACCACAGCTGCTGCAGCTTATGGGTTTTTAATTTTCATCTCAGTGGGAGGAGCAGAGGCCCACAGGGGGCACTCAAAAGATTGAATCAGTGCTGATGGCGTCCTAGGAGAGATCCACAATAGCACACCGTGATGCTCCGAGAGGCTCTCCGAGATTCAGGGATGAGCCTCAAGGGACGAAGCGCACGGGAAGATGGCTTTGTGTGCGCCAGTGAGAGTCCGGCTTTAAGTAAAGGTCCTCCAATGCTTTTACTCTGCTCTGAAATTCCCTCAAAGAGCTTTTCCTCCACCCTAACCAACATTTAAATACAGGGGGGAAAAAATTTTAAACAGTTTTTAGGTGAAATTTCACAGTTACCCACAGAAAAAAGCTTCTCCTCTAACCCAATAGAAATAGTTTGACTTTTGAGGGTTTGCTTTGAAATTCAAATACTTTTTAAAATAAAAAATGTAATAATACACAATCTTTTAGTTGTATTTTTTTTTACTTTTTAAAATAATCTAACAAAAAATACAGGTGTGACTGTTTTTTGTTTTTTTTAAAATATATTTTCTATCTCTTGTACAGGAGACTAACATTTTAAGATCACATGTGGATTAAGGAGGAGACAAGTTGTACAGACTAAATGAGATGTCTTTATGAAAAACAAAAAGTTTCTTTATGAACAACTTTTTTTTTTTTTTTTTTTTTTAGCATTCTCAGTGTGTATTGATTCTTTTGCTTATTTTGTTTACGACCAGCTTGGAAATCACGGTTGTTTAACAAGAGTGCATTCAAGAAGTCTTTTGAACATGTTAATAAATAGATCTGAATTAAAGCATGGAAGCATAAGCATAAACTACAGTAACTAAACTAAAGCATAAACTAAGAATAGTTTTTAGGGTATGTTCTCGTTGCTAGCCAACAGTGGGCTACAGATTGTTGTTGTTGTAAAGATCCTCCGCATTCTTTTTTTGTTTCTTTAACATCAAGCTTCATTCATAGTATTTGTGCTTTTTGCACTCTGTATTCTGTGCTCTATTGGTGCTACAATCTAAAGCTAAAGATAAAGATAAAGTAGCTTGCTCACTTTAGCTTGGTACTAGGTTATAACGTATCAAGCTAAAGTTGCATACTATTGCTAGTTTAGCAGACTTACCTTGCTAACGCTAACAGCTGCTGCTCATTAATTTTTTCTTGAAGCCTTGTGATTTTTTAAACGTTTTTTTTTTTTTTTTAAATGAACAGGATTTGTTAAACAAAGCTGGGCTGTGTTATCAGTTCACATGCTGTGCTGGCTATTTTTAGCTCATAATTGTTTGAAGGAACTAACTTATTCCTACATTATATTGTCAAATTTTTCTGATTAAAATAGTACATTTGTGTTGATGCATATTGTTTAGATTTATTTTAAAAAGTATTTTTTGTTTAGGCTGACATTACATTTATAGCAAATAATCTACATAAATGATGTGAAGCTTAAATTTATCAGTAAAAGTAGGGATTATGTTGTAATGGCAGTTAATGCTAACTAACAATCGGCGTGACCTACTCATCTCAATCAGAAGGAAATGTTGATTCAAATGAGCCTGATTGGGTTAGAGTATTCCGATTGGCGTGTTTACGTGATGCATTTTTCATTCTTATCAGGCGTATATTCGATTACTGTTGTCCATGTGAACTGCAAAAAAACAATGCTGTCTCATTAAACTTAGTATTTCCTTACATTTAAAACCAATGCTAAAGTAATCGCCTATTTTGCGCTCTCATATTGAAACATAATACTGGTTCTTTTTTGTTGTTTATAGTTTTTTCAGTAAACTACCTTTTGTCTTATAGATATGTGACTGTAATCTTATACATTCTCAATTCATAATTTATTAAATAATTTTAATCTCGTAAAATTATGATTTTTTTCCTTCTAATTTTATGACTTTATTCTCATAAAATTTCATTTTGTTTCCCATAACTTTATTCTTGTAAATTTGTGTCTTTTTTCTCATCATTTTACAAATTTATTTTGTAAATACATTTATTTATTTTTTTCTACTCTATCGCACACTTTACAAATGATCACCTTTTCATTACAATATAAATTAAATAAACAATACACCAAATAACTAAAATCAGAGATAGACAGTGATGGGGAAAACATTTGGGTTTTGAGTCCAGATTTGAAAGTAGAGGGATGTTCCTGATGTCTAATGGAAGTTCCAAAGTTTTGGAGCAGAGCGGTTCTGGTTCTCTGGTGCTTAGGCGGGTCGTGGGAGCAGTGAGGTTCTGCCTCAAAGGTGTGTAGCAGGAGATTTCAGTCCATTCTGGATTTACCCGGGGGCTGCAGGATAGACGTGACTGTTGAAATGGGGGGTTTTGGTGATTACACGAGCAGCTGAGTTCTTAACTAGTTGAGGCTTATGAAGGGATTTGTTGTGGAAGAGGATAGCCGCTGGTGGCGAGGCTCTGGACCAGGATGGAGACGGCATGGGGGCTGAGGGAGGGACAGAGATGACTGGAAACATGGGGGATGTTGTTGAAGTGGGTGTAGAAAGATCAGGTGGTGTCAATGCAGTAAAGATGTGCCTCACAGATTATAAACCAGGCTTTTTGTGGAGAGTCTGTGGATCAGGTGTGACCAAAATGTCACCAAAATCACAACCTGAAGGTCAAACCAGAAAAATAGCCAGCAGGTTTAGGTTATCCATACATCTGCTGCATCTCAGTCCTTGAACATGTTTTTTTTTTTTTTTTTTTTAACCAAAACAGTATGAAACAGTACATCTGTATTCCTTGTAAACACCAACACTGACCTACTTGGGTGGATAGAAACACGAGTGACTGGGAAAAGCCCCCCTCCATGAAATGTCAGCTCGCTCTGCACGAAGCTGCACGCTTGTCGAAAGCACAACAAATCAGAAAATCCCTCTTCATGCTCTATTTTTTCCCTCTTGAAATGTGCTCTTAGCACAGCGATTTTTACTGCGATGGAAAAAAAGGAGCGGAGCACTCGAGTGGCTCTCTGGCAGCAGTAGAGGACCTGAGCTGTCTGCCTGAAGTTTTATCTGCTCTGACGCGACTCTGCCTCCAGTCTGAGCGGGAAGAGCCTTTCTCTGCTCTCTAAAAAGGAGGCAAAGGCCGTCAGGGGCAAGCGCGGGCCTTATTGGAGAGTTTTTTACATATGCGGTGGTGCAGGTGAGGCTAAGTGCGCATCACGGCTTAAGAAAAAGTCACATGCATCCATACCGGGAGTTGACCCATGTGGGTTCTGCGGGGTTTTGAGTCGTTTGGACCCGTGAAGGGTCGTAAAGCAGAGCGGTCATATCTTACAGGGAGCTTTGAGGCTCGTACGGCTTCATTAGGAGACGTCAAACTGAACGTGTGATTGTGGTGAGTGTGGTAATAGTATCATGAAGTATATGTAGGCCAATGTAAGCTGCACGTGATTATGACGCTCGGGTGATGATGTCGTACGATGTCATTACACGGCACTCTAGTCGTTAGTTAGGTGTGAGTATTGGCTCCTTACTGACTGAACACCAATGCTGCACGCTCTGGGTGTACAGGTGTTATATACTGTAAATGCCTGTAACACGCTCGCAGAATACCCACACAAACGACGCTCGAATTGTCTAATTTCCTTACTTTTAACAGACAGGCTGCACGCAAGAAGTGCGCAACACTTACCATGTAAACAGCACTAATAGGCTTCGTGCGCAG
The DNA here is from genome assembly GCA_036245035.1 of Adrianichthys oophorus. Classification (NCBI taxonomy): domain Eukaryota; kingdom Metazoa; phylum Chordata; class Actinopteri; order Beloniformes; family Adrianichthyidae; genus Adrianichthys; species Adrianichthys oophorus. Next base: position 29,481,740 of record BSAI01000012.1, on the reverse strand, counting down.
TCTGCAGGATTTGGGGCAATTAAAACTAGGAAAAATCCATACAACACACCTGTCTCACCTACTTAATCTTTTCTTATCCTTACGTGTTAAGTGTTCACTATAACCTGACACCTGCAGCTTGCCTGTAGAAAATGTGCATGAACACTTTTGCTCCACGTACTCACCGAGCGGTCTACAACTTTGACGTTTCCTGCAGGGTACCTATATGCCTCATACAGAATTGCTCGTTTTTTGCCCCTACACAGCCCATATCAACCCATAAGGGCAGTTGTTGACTGTGGCTTTAACACACCTCAGTGAGCGGGGTTTTTGACACGTTTAGCGTTGAACCAGCAGCTTAGGTGGTGGCACAGGGACGGTTTTCCCTCTGAGAGGAGCGGGATGGTTCAATGCTTGCAGAGCTGCAGGCGCCTGGTTGCAATCACTCATGTTGCATGGAGTTGCGTCAGCTGGGCTCTTTGACTGTGTGCTAAGGCCTGATGAAAGCTTTCGGCTTGTATCACCTCACAAGGAAAAAGAGCCCTCCTTCACTGCTTCTGACTGAAAACATGAACTGTTTAGGGGTAAGCTTACTTTTTCTCCAGATCTTATTAACAAAACCCTCATGTAGAGGTGGGTTTGGGAGATTTTGTGTATCAGCAGACAAAGTGGACACCAGTCTTGATAAAAACCAGAGGAAACATGCCACAGGGCTCCGACCGACTTGTGAGAGACCTGCAGTCTGTTGAGGATGCTGCAGAACTTGGTGCTCGCTCCCCTCGGGCAGGTCCGTGGGTGGTGTAATGTGCTGTGCTCACTCATTCATTGGAATCAGTGACCTGGTTATTTTGTCGGCTCCTTCCTGTTGCCTTATCTGGTGTCAGATGTTCTGGTCTTGGCTCGATGACTTGCCGGCTCAAAACTCCTCAGTGAAGGCTCACGTTCAGTCTTGATCTCTTTAATCGCTGCCAGGACCTCAAGCAAAGACTCAAGAGTCTTTGTTTTTCTGGGTTAAAGGTTTTTTTTCTCCTGAAGGGCCAAACGCCCAATTACCGCACTTCTAGAAAAACATTGGAAAAAACACGGCTGCTGCGTTTGTTTTTCACCGGCCGTGAACTGACCATTATCGATTCTGCTCTCAACCCCTCCCATACAGCTTCTGACACATAAAGAAAAACACAATACTTTCATTAGGTCAGCCAGTTTGGGTCCAAACGCCTCTCAGCGCAAATAGAAACAGTACAGGATGAATCTGATTTCTGGAAAATGGAGCTGAAGTTGTTCTGAGAAGCTTTAACTCTTCAACGTCGGAGCTTTAGCTCTAGTGTTGACATTCCTTTAACAACTGTAACTTTTCAACTGTTTACGTAATTAACATAATTCCAGTGGATTCTGAAAGCTGAGAAAAGCAGCTTTGCGTTGAAAGGCAACAGTTAAAGCGTAAGCTCCTCCAAGTGGTAAAGCTTTGAACTGCAAGGTTATATTTCCCACTAATGTTTCATAATCATCAGCCTTTCCCGCGTTTGTGTTTCAGGTAGCGGCTCAGGCGGTTCTGTTCCTGTGCATGAACACTGCTGGAATATTTATCAGCTACTTGTCTGACCGAGCTCAGCGGCAGGCCTTTCTTGAGACGCGCCGCTGCATCGAAGCTCGCCTGCGGCTGGAGACGGAGAACCAGCGGCAGGTGAGCGCCAACATCAACCCAAAGGAGGAGCTCTGTTTCATTTAACGGAAAGTTTTGTTTTCCATCACAGTGTCAGTGTTGCCAAGGCAACTTCCTTAACATCAAACCTTGGAAGAGACCAAATTTTACTTTTTTGTTTTTGTATCTACAGGGTGGGTGGGTATGTGTGAAATGTTAGCTGAGGAAAATTTCTACATTTAATTTCATTCATTTAATTTGTATGGTCTGTTTTTGTATCACGTTTTCCCTCATATTTCGTCATGTTTTTTTGGAGACAAAAGACATTTTTAAAATGTGGAAATTTGAACAATATTGAAGGTTCTGACTCAAACTCAACCGATTGTTTAAAATGTGGTCAATTTAATCTTTAAAATTGTTTAATTTGACTTGTTGAGCATTAAACAAGAGTCCCAAGAGGTGAGGTCCAGTGTTTGTGGACTGGAACTAATTAAAAATGATGTTTTTGGTGTTTTTGACATGTTCTTGTGACATTTGTATCTTGATGGAGGACATATTTGAAGAAAATTAACGTAAAAATGGCATTTCTGACTTTTCTTTATCAAACTGTGAATCAGGAGCAGATGCTAAAAGGCCAATTGAAAAAGAGTGTATTTGTGATGTAGAAAATACACAGGTCAAGCCACAAACTTCCTACTCTACTCCATTCTGATGCATATACTTGTAAACAAATAGATCTATGTACGTCTTTGTTTTCCTCGTCTGAACTGGCAGCTGGCTCAAAACTGTACGGCTGGACAGCTCCAAACGTGAGAGAGTGTAAACTGAAGGATGATAGGAAGTGGGGCCGGGGTTGAATGAACAGAAAAAGTAAATCAGCAAAAACAGAACATGACGGCTTCAGCTTTGAGAAGTTTCCCTTTTTTAGTTTTTACTGTTAGTAAAAACTTCTCATGTTATCAAAGCTTGTGGAATTGCCTTTAAACAAACAACATTGAATGTTTCTGGATGGTTTTCCACAATCTGATGTGATCTCAAACCGTCACTGAGGTGAGGTTTCTGCTGGTGTCTGTTTGCAGGCCGTCTGTTGACCTTCCAAACGCGTGTTTGTCTGCTGGTGTCTGATTGAGATTGAATCCCAGGAAACAGAAAAGTGACTCTAAGAAGGAATTGATGGATTTCAGTTAACAGGACTGCATGCTCCCCGCACGGCTAAAGAATCCTTGGGGACCGCAGAAACACAGACACTAGATCGATCTGACTCTTGTCACGCTTGTTGTGGTTGAACTGACCGCACACGCAGCCTGAGTCACACTAGCGCTCCAACACATGCAGCTAATAAAGCAGATCTCAGCACACACTCATCCCCGCCGTGGCTCCAAGAAGGCAGACGAGGCTTTTAGGGTGCTGGCTGTACTGGAAGGAAGGACGGTTGCGCTGGAAGAACTCTGGGACGGTTGTAATGGAGTCTGATTGGGCCGAGCCTGCAGCTGATTCAGCCTTTGTGTTCTCTAAGAACACAGCTGTGCATCTGATTCAACGATTCAACTCTGGTCCCCCTGAAAACCAAGTCAACTCTGTCACACTTCAATGACAGTGGGAATCCAAAAGGACTGTCCTGTGGGCTGAATCAGGATTAAAACCCAGGAGAGGGAGGGAAGGTGATGGCCCATTAACTGATTACCTTTTTTTTTGTGTTCCTCGATAGTGCAACCAATACACAGCAACAGTGCAACACAAATGCGACAGCAGTACCAACACTACTACAATGCAACTACAAAGCAGCACAAAGCCAACTACAATGCAGAAATAATGCAACAACAATGCAGCTATAACGCAGCAATGCAGCCCCAATGCAACTATAATGCAGCATTACCGCAGTACCAACAATGCAGCACCAATGTAGCAACAATGTAGCAATATTCCAGCACCAACACAGCACCAACACAACTCTAATGCAACTACAATACAGCTCCAACACAACTACAATACAGCAACACTGCAAAACAAATGCTGCACCAAGGCAACCACAGTGCAAACCAACTCAATTATAAAGTAGCAATAACACAGCAACAATGCAGCACCAGCGCAACTAGGATGCAGGAATTTCTATTATTTACTCTAAATGTTTGCAGACTCACCTCCTACCTCTAACAAAAACATCCACAGACTCACCTCTCAGTGAACTTCATTTAGAGAAAACCACTGACTCCTGTCTGCTTCTCCTCACTCTCACTGACAGACTGAATTACTCAGTTTTCCCATCACAAGCCTGAATAGAATTCATTTAGGTTTAAAGAAAACGAATTAAACAAATTATAATTAGTTGGTTTAATGAAGCAATATTGACTCCATCAATCAGCCTGTCAGAAGTCTGAGTTCCACTCTGGTCACCGGCGGGAGCCATCTCCTGAATACTGACACTTCATCTCCCATCAACCCCAGCACACAGTGTCTGGATGCCTCCCACTTGACTCTCACCTGCTAATCAGCCACAGGACACTTAAGCACTGCTCAGAGCCGCGCTCAGTATGAAGTATTGTTTGTGCCATTCAGCCTGCACACTAAGTGTTTGATCCTGATCTGATCACCTCTTTACCTGACCGTGCTTTGTAGTTGACTCTGCCTTTTTGCCGCCTACCCTGACCTTTGCCTGGACTCTGACCCTGATTTGGCTTTGTGGACTTTTAGCTGAGCTTTGCTCCTGTCTGCCTGTCTGAATCAATAATACTTGCTGCATGTGGAACCAGCCGTCTGCCTGTTTGTTACACAACCTCAAACAATTTTAAAAATTTTGAATTAAAAAAACTGACACTTTTTTCAAAACACAAATCAGTAACATTCTGAGTTGAATTAAAGGGAAAAGGAGCAAAGTCTTGTCTTCATTTCAAATCCACTTTGAAAACAAAAATTAACCTAAATTTTTATAGGCGTCTAGGATCACTACAGCTAATGAATCAAAAAATCAGCTGCTAATGACTGAAAAGAAATGAGTGGCGCATTGGTCCGTGTTGTCCTTTGGAGGGGCAGTTTTCTTGGCGTTGCTGCAGTTTCCCAAAGCCAAACAGCTCTGGAGGACGCTCTCCCACTCCAAAGCTGGTCCTAATTTTGTCAGGAGGCGCCGTGTCAGCTTTGAGAAGACTGAAAGATACAAACTAACTAAGAAAGTAAGAAAGAAACAACAAGGACAAGCTATGTTGTTTTTTGATGGTAAAAAAGCAAAAGCTAACAGAAAACTGCAAAAATTCAAACATTCACAGAGAAAAAGGCACTGGGTCAGCTCCTCTGCTTTAAAATGTTACATCTGAACCCCCTTTAGATCATCCTAAAGGAGGTCAGAATTGTCTCACCTGCAGAGTTGAAAAGTGAAGAAAGGTGGATTCTTTCTAACATATTCTGCTTCATCAAAGGCTGGAGGCGCTGCAAAGATCAAGAATCCTGCAGATTAGAAGACAGCTGGAACAGAGGAGAAGAACCATCAAGAACGCCACTGAAGCTTGACTTTTCCCCTCAATGTTTGCAGCATCATCTAACTCAGGGATGGGCAACTCCAGGCCTCGAGGGCCGCATTCCTGCATGTTTTTCAACATACCATGATCTGGCATGTTCTAATTGGCTGGACACACCTGAACCAGGTAATCAGTAATGAGTAGGGCTTGGATATCTGGAAATCCTGCACACACTGCGGCCCTCGAGGCCTGGAGTTGCCCATCCCTGATCTAACTGTTTAGCAAAATAAAGAAGTGATAGCTTCAATAACGCTCACCGTTTTTGTTGCATTGTTTTGGTTGGTTGGTGTGAGGGAGAGAGAGTTTAAAGAGAGAGTTGTCAGTAACGAAAAGGTGAGGCGAGGTTTCTCTGTGCCAACAGTCCCGCCCACAACTCAGAGGGGAATTTCTAATGATCCTGCCGCTCTGCAGAAACTATGGTCTAGAAAACGACACAGGTTTTTAGATTTTGTCTAAAAACGACATCATCATAATTAAAAAGATCACTGGGAACGCTTTGAAAACCGATCAGAAGATGATCATAGTGGAACTTTAAATGGTCTCACACTTTTATATTTCGCAAGACAATGTCTTCTGCTGATGAGTGTGCTTTAAAAGCTAAAACATTTGTGATTTTAGCAGTTTTTTGTAATCACAGAACATTTTCACTTATTTTAGCCCCCCAAAAAAACGTCTGGTAGATCAAATAAAAAAAGTGTTTCCTGATGCAGAACTTTTGCCATTCACAGTCAGTTACCTCGGGTCTGACTTCCTTTTCACAGCAAAGTAAAGTTTTTTTTTTTTTTTTGGATCTTTGATTGTGTGGATGCTCTCAGCTGTGGGACAGCTGGGGGAGCACCACAAGAAACAAAACATAACTTATCTTTTTTAGGAAATCGAATGATCTTAGATCTGATGGGAAAGTCAAAGATTTTTTTTTTACCAAACTAAAGAAAAATATGTTGCTAAACTTCATTTTGGTTCTTCAGAGTACATGGATCTATTTGTGGATGCATCAGAATGGAGACCAGCAGGCCTGCCTAGTGTATTTTTATGTCACAGTTTTTCAACCTGCATAATATGTCTGCTCAGAAATATGATTTTAAGCGTAATTTTCAGCATAAATGACCTCCATCATGAGAAAAATGCCAGGAGAACATGTGAAAAACAGCATTTTCATTGGAGTGGGTCTTGAAGCCTGAGGATCTCCTTTGCTCCCCTGTGCGCTGCGTTTCCTGCAGGAGCGGCTGGTGCTGTCTGTGCTCCCACGTTTTGTAGTTTTGGAAATGATCAACGACATGACAAATGTAGAGGACGAACACCTCCAGCATCAGTTCCACAGAATCTACATCCACCGCTATGAGAATGTCAGGTGAGGTGCCGGGACCCCGCCCCCTCAAACAAAAGAAAAGCTTAACAAACATTTGAAGTGTTGACTGGCGTGGCTGTGACAGTGACATTTCCATATTTTATTCAGCATTCTTTTCGCAGATGTCAAAGGCTTCACCAACCTCTCCACGACGCTGTCGGCACAGGAGCTGGTGCGAATGTTGAATGAGCTCTTTGCACGCTTCGACCGTCTCGCACACGTGAGTGAAGCTTTGGCCTGAGAGGCCCTCGCCAAAGAGGGCGGGATTATCTATCAGCCCTTTCTGTGGAAACTGCTCGTTAATAAAACGGCGAGCGTCCGTCCAAACATCATTCCTTATTGCACTCCTGTAGAAGAAAATGAATGAAGGCTGCTCTGTTTCTCATTCACACGTTTTCTGGTATTGATTTGTTTTATTCAACATTTTTCTCATTTAGAAATTTTCCCCAAACATTTTTGCTGAGTCAGAAAGCAGATTATTAGTCCCAGCAAAGACCGATTTGTTCAAACGACCTGATTAATTATTGATTTTTCTAAAATAATCATTTAAACTGAGTTCTGCATGAAAACAGCATTCTGTAGAAGAGCAGCAGAGGGGCTGCAGTCTGCAGCTTTAAATGCGTCAGTCCAGGTTGGACTGAAGTGAAGTTCTGAGGGCGAAAAAACCGTGGGGAATAGTACGTGGGTACACACACTGACTGTATATGACAACTGGACGGAGTGTGATGTCACCCATGGAAAACGGCTGACTGTATTTCCAGCACTATAAGGCACACCTTAAAGCATTAATAAAAAATAAAAAAAACCAAAACAACAGTTCAAAATCCTATGTTTTAAATATGGATTATTTCAATGTTTATGATAGGTACACAAATATTCAGCCTGTTTTTGTTTTGTTTTTTTACAAGTTCCAAACAAGGTTGTGCATAATTGTGAATGTGCTAACAGGGCTAACGTGTAGCAGACTGTTTTTTTTTTTTTTTTGGTGTTGCTATCAAGGTGGAAGGTTAGCATAATGTCTGTGGCGGCAGTCTGGTTTTTTAGGAGTTGCTAATAAGGTTTGGTGTTATTGTAAATATGCTAATGTGGCTAATGTGTAGTGGTGTCTGACTTTTTTTTTCTTTTACATGTTACTGTCAAGGTTGGGAGTTAGTGTAGTCACAGTAAAGTTTGTTTTAGCAGAATAGGTCTGATGTTTACGTATTACAAACAAGGTTTAAGTTACAGGTGTTGTGAATGCGCTAATGCGGCTAATGCTTGTAAAGTGGCTAGAGCTACTGTGAACACATTTAATAAAGTCCGACTGACTGACAGACTTATCTCTGACTGTTTTGGCCCGTTGGTGTGCCCTGCATATGGCATAAGTTTGAAAATTGATTGAGGCACCACCTGTGATGTTTCACTAATAATAAAAAGGCATTTGCTATTAGCTCAGACAATTTGTTTCAGGCAAATCTTACAAAGAAACTACAGAGTGGAGATTCTATGAACATTCCTCTTTTTCTTTTGTTTGAAATCAAATTTATAGATGAAAAGTCAAAGTAATCTGGGAATAACTTTATTGAAACCTTGTTGTAAGACAATAAAATCAAAAACAAAATGCATTGTTTTGCTGAGGATCTTCTAAAAGATGTTCCACAATGCCCAGTTATTTTTTATAAACTTGTTCCAGCATTTTGTGAAAGTTAGTTGGATTCCAATAATCTATTTTTATGATCCATTAAGTAAATGATCAGAGGAGAAACTAAAATATAAAAATATGAGTACATTACAAAAAGGTTTCTCTTAGTATGAATTTTATTTTTATTTTACAGTTTGGTCCACATGCTCTGCTGTGTTTTAAAGACTTTTATTACAAAAATGACTTTTTATATTTTCAGGATCTTTGTTTCTGATTTTGGTTAACATCTTTTTCAGGAGCATCACTGTCTGAGAATAAAGATCCTGGGAGACTGTTACTACTGCGTATCGGGTCTGCCGGAACCCAGACCTGACCATGCTCATTGCTGCGTGGAGATGGGCCTCAGCATGATAAAAACCATCAGGTACTACCAATATCTACCGTCAAACGAACCGTGACTCAACAAAAATTGCAGTTCCTCAAATGACCACTGGAGGCTTGTGGCGAAACATCAACACTTAGACTGAATCTGAATTTTTCCCCTACCCCTATAGCTTCTCCCTATCCCTACATTTTTGCCCTCCATAGTGTCTTTGAATTCGGACGACACTACCCCTTGATGATGTCATCATTATTTATCATTCATTATTCCAAGCCAGCGCTTGGAAAACATATAACATTGGTTTTATAACTTTAAAAAGTAATGTTAAAACAAAGGTATTAATAAAATTTAAATGTAAACTTCGGTGCTTCAGAGCACACCCACGTGAAGAGATACGTTACTCCTCCGTCGCACAGTAACACGTGGAACACCCTCATGGCAGAGGGATACAGAGTCCTCTGCCACTACAGCTGAAACTATTTCAGACACCCCTACCCCTGCAAATGCCCTTACAATTGGAGGCGTAGGAAGAAGCTTATCAGTGAAAACTTGAAATCTGAATTGAAACTGTAAGCTAAGGACTGAAATCAAAAAAGAAAAAGTAAAAAATACAAAACAGCAACTGTTACAGAGCGACTGACGAAGACCAAACGTTTCCACATTTCAGGTATGTTTAAATATATGGCGCGTCTCATAACAAAACAACCAAGAAGTTAATAGTAATATAGACATAATAAACTTTATCGCATTAAGCAACTGATAAAATTTATATATATATTTATATATATAAATTTATATATATATAATTTATATATATATATATATATATATATATATATATATATATATATATATATGCAATCATATGTTCAATATTTCTTTCAAAAAAAATTTTTTATTTACAATTGTATTTTTGTTTTTAAGTTTTCTATAATTCATTCAAGTTTACAATGTGTGCCTTTCAGCTTAAAAGTATTTCCAAATTTTCCATTTTCTTTTCCAATTTACAATCCAGTTTTTCCTCTACTTTAACCTGATCCTAATTTGACCCCATGGAATGGCTGTTTAAAGCTCTCAGATCGTTGAAGCCCCCCTGCTGCTGCTGCACTTGCCCTGCATGTGGTTGTAGTGTTTTAAGACAGCGTGACACGGAGGAAGAGCCCAGCTCTGAGGAAACAATCGTTTAATGAAGGTCACATTTGCTCCTCCTTTAGAGCAGCTCTTTTCTGTTGCCATGTTTCTCCTGCAAAAACAAGGTTGTGCAGCAGTGCATGCACGGCATGTGGCTTTCCTGCATGCACGCACTGGTGTTGGAAGAAGTTAGTGCAACAAGCTGGTGGCATTTCACGTTGGAGTAGAACAAAGGCTGACAGAAAATTATCATTTGTGGATTTTTATACAAACAGTCAGCTTATTTTTAGAGATTCCGTGATTTACAAAAAATATTTATGAAAATAAAAAAATAAAACAAAATGCTGCAGTTTATTTAAAACAGTGTTTTTGGAGATATGACTCTCACTACCTAGAATGATAAAGAGAATGCTTTTTCATTTCCTTTACTCAGCTCAGGCGGAGCGCCTCTTAAGTGAGCGCTTTAGCTGCTGGATCATTTCCTGTTCAGCTGCTTCATTGACTTTGAGCAAATATTCTTTCTAGACAGCCAAAAGCTGTCTAAAGCTATTTTATTTGTGTCAGTAGTTTGATTATTCAACAGAATAAATATGAGGATAGAAGCGGGAAGATCTTGACATGAGCCGTACAGAAGATGCTCTCCCAATGCCTTTAAAAACTGTGAAGCTCATCCCGCCATCTGTCTTTGGAAAGCGTCCAGCGTCCTTCTTCATAGCTAGCAAAACACAGCTTCAGCTGATTAATCATCTCAGGTGTCTTCCAGCAGACTTTATGCATGTTCTAAAATTTCCTGGGTTGATTGGATGCTGGTGGTTTTGGCTGCCGTTGCTCCCTGGACTTAATTTAAACTATTATTAAGTCCCTGTGCACCTGCGGACTACGTTTTTTTGCAGCCAAGATATTATTCCCACGATTATCACCTCTTCACCATTATCTGCGATTTGTCATCTGTTCAGTTTAAGGTTAGCTCGGCATATATGCTGTGTGTGAGCTAGGCTACTTTGCTGTTGTCTCCCACGGCTTCTACAATATGGATCAACTGTGTTTGGATTCTACTCGCCTGGATTCTACTCGTCCTGTCTTTTGCCAAGCATCCACCGACATCCCAGCGGCAGAACTCTGCAGCTGAGTTTGCTAAGCTTTGCTCTTCTCCACTTGATTTACCACCGCCAGCGCTGCTCCAGCACCCGGACATCCTACACCAGCCCCATCGGAGATACATTCTCCGTGGCTCACGACAGACTTTGGTCTTCTAAACATCCACTCTCTCATGATCAAAGGGCATCTCATCCAATCCGACTCATCTCATCTCCTCCTTCATCACAAGTTGGATTTTATGTGCCTAACGGAGACATGGCAGCAGCCAAATGACTTCACCTTGCTGAACGATGTCACTCCCCCAGGATTTGTTTACCTTGCGCAACCTCGTGGCTCTGGCCACTGAGGAGGGCTCTAAATGATCTACTGCAAGAGTTGGAGTTGCACTTAATTTGACAAAATTAAAATTTTCACTTCTCCTACCGTTCCAGTCACCATAGGTGTGCCCCAAGGCTCCGTCCTGGGGCCCCTGCAATTCATTCGCCTGAGACCCATCTCTACATCTCCTCCAAGCCTGATTCCACTCTCCCGCCTGCCTCTATGTCCAATTGTCTCCTTGAAATAAATGTTTCACTGCAAACTTCTTTAAATTAAACAGTAATAAAACTGAACTTCTCATTGTTGGAGCTAAGACCGCCTTAAACAAACTCCATAACCTCAATTTCTTTTGATAACTGCTCCATCCTCCCCTCCCCACAGGTTAAGAGTCTGGATGCCATTCTCGACAGCACTCTCTCCTTTACTACCCACATCAATCGCATACTTCCACCTTCGTAACATCTGCCGTCTCTGTCCCTCGCTCATTCCTCACTCCACAGCTATTGTAGTGCACATCTCATCACCTCCCGTCTGGACTACTGCAACTCCCTTTTATCTGGGCTTCTCTATAAAACTCAAAAGCTCAAACCTCCTCCACTCTGCACATCACACCTGTCCTGCAGCAGCTCCACTGGCTACCAGTGCCTCATCGGATCAACTACAAACTCCTTATTCTGACGTTTCAAGCCCTCTACAACCTCGCCCCTCCATACCTCTGTGACCTAATCCACGTTGCCTCTCCTGCCCGCTCCCTCAGGTCTTCCTCCTCCCTCCGGCTGATTGTACCCACCACTCGCCTCATCTTCACGGGGCAGAGCATTTAGCCGCTGTGCCCGTCAGCTCTGGAACTCTGATCTACGGAACATATGGACTCATTCCCTCAGTTTTTCAAAAACCTCAAAACCCACTTCTTCAAAATGGCATATCAACCCTAATTAATTTAATTTTACTGTATTTTATAATCTAATGAATTTTACTACTTTTTTGTTTCTGTAGCTGTGTATTATGATTTGTATTTATCTGTAAGGCGACCTTGGGTGTCCAGAAAGGCGCCAAATAAATAAAATGTGTTATTCTTTATGTTATCATTATTAAAAAAAAAAAACTCCCAAGATGCCTTTCACCCCTGTGTTTCTGCTGTTACAAGGCATGAAATGATCTGGGGAAGCAGGAACGGGCGTGACAGCCCGCGTCTGCCCTTCGCAAACTTTAATCAGCCTCAGTTTCAGTCCTACTTTTATTGTCATGAAGACCAAATGCTATGAAATGAGAAACAAATTGAATATTAACGTGGCAGGAAACGTCTGCTGAAACTGAAATGAATTTCATGGAAGAGCAGCAGATATGCTGGAAAACTGGTGCTGACAGACAGACAGTGTTATCTGGATTCAGTTTTGCTGAAGGTCAGCTTCATACATGCAAATCTGCTAAGCTGCTGCTCCCTGTATTGACCCGCAGTTACAGCTGGAATATTTGAGAAGCAAACGTGCGCTGAAAGCCAATCCAGTCGTTTGTTTCAAAGCAGGAAGTGCTTTCAAAAAGTAAAACCAAAATGAAACAAAGATTTAATGACAAAGGAATCAGTTTGTAGATGAGAAGATTGGACATTCTGCTTGCAGGCACAGCATCTTCGTCCTGCAGGAAAAACGTTCATAATTTACATCCAAACATAAATTATTTTACTCACTATCTTTCATTGTTAGCCTCTTCACACCCAGCGCCCCCAGTACCGGGGATAGAAAAGAGATGAAACATTAAAAGCTGACACAATGAAATATAGACTCCCAAAACCACACAGAACAAACTGGAACACTTCATGCTTTTAAAGCCCATTTTCATTCCAAAGGAGCCAATTTTTTCAAATATAAAGGAAGTCAGAGACAAATTTAAATAGCTTTATGCTAAAATTAAAATTCATAAATCAAATCCCATGTCAAAGGGGTGGGAACCACTGACTGTATATGAGAACTGGACTGAGTGGCCCCTCCCCCCGCATTCCACATAGGAAGTAACCACTGGTTTCAAGAAGCCAAAACCCCATAGACCTCTATTGAGAAATAAACAGCGATTTCTCAGTCATTCTATTTGTCAGAACCCTTCTTGTTCTGATACTTTTTGTAACGTGTTCTTGCTAATCCTGTTTTTTTCTTTTATATACTTTTCTGTAGCACGAGTCATTCACTTTATAAACCAGCCTATCAGATAAAATAAAAGTACGTGGTTTCACGTTGAACGTTCAAAACGTTTAACAGATTGTCCTGCTGTCAAGTTGTGGGGGTGTGGCATTCCAACAAGCTCACTCCTGATTGGTAAGTGTGGTTGCCATAGACTTTGCCAAACTTTGACTCAGACCAATCACTGCTTACTGATTACATCTGGCTCCAACATGGCGACTGAATTGACTTCATTTGGTTGGAACCAGAATTAAACTATGAGTGATGTCATACTCCCTCAGACCAGCTGTCATGTGCGATGGTGTGGACCAGGGGGATATACCTACTTTAACATACTAATCAAACAAAAGCAGATTTATGATTTGGTAGTTTGTGAACCTCAGGCGACACAGGGGTCTCTTATGTTTAATTTTTTAAACATAAACATACAAATGTTTAATTTTTTTTTATTAAGCAAAAAAAATTCAGACTTAACATAGATTTCCTTTAAACTGTAGTTTTTTTAACATGTCAATATTTTTGTTTGTTAATTTTTACACTTCTGCTGAAACACATTTCAGATCAACATTTGCTCCCATCCTGAAGCAGTGGACGAACCATCCAAAGCCACATTCTTCCACTTATTTGCATGTTTATGGAAAATCTGTCAGTCACACTGAATCTCGCTGTGTTTTTCCCCTCAGATATGTTCGATCTCGCACAAAACACGACATTGACATGCGCATCGGCATCCACTCGGGCTCGGTGCTGTGCGGTGTTTTGGGACTCAGGAAATGGCAGTTTGACGTCTGGTCCTGGGACGTGGACATTGCTAACAAACTGGAGTCTGGCGGCATCCCCGGGTGAGGACCTAATGTGTTTTTTTTTTTTTTTGGTGCAAGTTTGGAAGTCACAGACAAGAGATTTTGTAGTGAGTTTTTGAGGTTTGGTGTAGCTTAGAACAATGTTGCTCTGTATGACTTCTTCAGGGCTCAATCCTGGGGCCCCTCCTTTTTGTTCATTGGGTAAAAATGATCTGCTTGCATGGGCTTTCAAATCCCTGTCGTTAAAACAATCTAATCTGATGTAATCCCCATCACAATTAATGTTTTTACAAGAAATCCTGAAGAGCTAATGCCACTTTTTTAAATCATGTTTCATTTCAAAAGACATTCTAAAAGTAACCTTCAACAGGTGAAAAGTAGTCAACTTTATATTTTTTAATAAAATATATAATTGAACTCCTGACCACACACGCTTTTTCTCAGACAGACATGAACATTTTCACTCTTTTTTTTCTCAAAGTTCAAACCTTCACAGATAAAAGGGCCAGTTTTGTCGAATAAAAACAACATCTAATCGTGAGCAAAGATTTATAAAGACTCAGCAACATGAACAGATCCTAAACAGGAGACACGGCACAGAGGAGATCGATTGGCATTATCAACAACCAATCAGAATGCAGAACACAGTGCACTATTAAAACAAAGGCTGGGAAAGGGTGACTTCGATATAGTGAGGGTCTCGCTTTACTTCTAAAATACTTTCTGTGTTTCTTTGTCTTTAAATATATCTGACCTCCTAGCCTGCATGTTTAGGTTTGACCTTTGAGTTTATCCACTCAACGCTGCGCACAATATCATTTACAGCTGTTAAATCCCAACACTCCTGTGCAGCCGAATTCACAAATAACTCCAAACTACTGAAACTCTGCTCGACAATAAACAGTTAAGACGATGATGAATCAGGATAATGAGAGAGCCTGAGATGGAGCCCCTTTTTAAAAACACAAATTTTTATTGTTGTGATACTGATAACGTTCAATGCACATCTTCTATAAGCATGACTTTCTAGACAACTGAGATATTCTGAGAATATAAATGCTCTTTTTAAGCATGAAGGGAGCCACCTACACACTGGTTTATAGTCAGCGATTCAATGTGCAGATTGATGTATCCTTGACAACATGCCACATTTAGAAACGTTTGAAAGTTTTTTTTTATGTTCTTGAGGCAGTACCCCCTTTATGTGTTAAAAGACCAATTAACCCTTTATAGTTCTGCAGATAACTTTATTTAAAACATGGACTTAAATAACAAAAATTATGTTTCAACATTAACATCAACAAGTGAGAACATTGTCATTGGAAAAGGGCTTTTTACTTTGTTTAAGAAGATTTTTACCATGTTTTTGGAGCTGGACTCACTTTTCTTTCCTCCCAGAGAATAGAACCATAAGAAATTCAAAGAGACGTCCTTAACCCTTTACCGTCAGAGTGTTGACGTTCTTTGAACTACCGTTCAACTACCTTTGAATTACTCTTCAAACATTTACGTAACTTATGTAATTCCTCTTTTTCCTGCATCAGAATAAGTTGGAATTACGTTAATTTTGTAAACGATAGGAGTTAGATTTTGTGTTATTTTGCTTTTGCCAGCAACAGCTCTGGTGTTCAACACTGACTCTGATTTAAAAATGTGTGTTTTTGGTGTTTCTTGCATGATTTTGTACCATTTTTCTGATGATAGAGGACAAATATAAAGAAAATTAAACTTTTCAGTATTTTTGTATTCAAATCGTTTTAAATCCGTAGCAGACAAAAATAATACTGTTTGAAAAAAAAAAGTATTTGTGATGTAAAAAATACAACACAAAGAGGAATGTTGGAGAATTAACACCTATGTGTTTCAATTCTCAGAAGAGATATATAAAGATATGCTTTCATTTTAATGCCAAGAATTGTAAGTTAGCTGGGGAGCATGTAAACAAAGACCTCTCAGCTACAGGGAGGGGAAGGGGGCGGGGTTTCTCTGCACCAGCAGTTCTGCATACAACTCAGAGGCAAATTTCTAACGAAATCCTGCCGCTCTGCAGAAACTCTGTCCCAGAAAACGACACGATTTTTATTTAGGCTAAAAACAGCCTCATCATAATTAGATCAAAAAGGGTTAATCGCTGTAACCATCCTTCAGGGTTGTCATTGTTTGTTATTTTTCTTTCTCCAGGAGGATCCACATCTCCAAAGCAGCTTTGGACTGCCTGAACGGAGACTACGAGGTGGAGGAAGGTCACGGGAAGGACCGCAACGACTTCCTCCGCCGCCACAACATCGAAACCTACCTGATCAAGCAGCCTGAGGAGAGCATGCTCACGCTGCCGGAGGACATCATGAAAGAGGCGGCAAGCTCGGCCGACCGGCGGGCTAGCAGTGCCACCTTCAACGAGGCCTCCTGGAGTCCCGAGCTCCCCTTCGACAACATCGTGGGGAAGCAGAACGTAAGTGTCTGCAGGTCGAAGTTCCAGTCATGTCCTCCAACCTGAGGCGCTGTGAGAAAACGTCTGTCTCTGCAGCCGCTTGTTCTGCAGCTGAGGCTGATAGATTTACTCCAGGTTTGGGTTCTAGCCACCGTTTGTCAGAAGATCAGAAACAACTCAGAGGGAAATCAGACTTTGCTGCAGGATGAAGGACTTGAAAAGACGGCCGTTGTTTCCTTTTTTTTTGCTTCTGTTTTTCTTTTGCTGTGCATGGGATCTTCTCAGTTGTTCTTGCCATTTAGTCTGTCATCTTGTCCTATGTTTTACTTATTTTGTTTTCCTGGGAACAAATGAATGGCTCTCAGCATGAAGGATGTGTTTCCATGGTAACACATCAGTGTGTGTGCCAGCCTGCCGGATTGTAAGGGTGACAAGCTTTCGGATTGTGTGGTGCTTTTGAACATCCTCATTTTGTTTTCATTAATCTGTTCTGTGACCACAAATCAGCCTTCAGAGGACCTCGGGTGACTGGCTGAGGTTTTTGGGAGATGGTGGGATTTGGAGGAAGTGTCTGGTGGTTTTTTTTTATTTTATAAATAAAATGACAGGAAAAAAAAGAACATGTTCTAGAAGATGTGGCAGAAGTTTAAGGGTTTTCTAATCCTGGACAGATCCATCAACTTCACATTTGTTGGAGTTAGTTTGTTGTTTGTCTCTGTACTAGGGACAGCACTAAAAGCTGTGGAAAAGTCAGGTTGTACATCAGTAAAGTAAAAAAAAAAAAACAGACTCATGGTCAAGAGGCTCTGACAAGCCTGTAGTTTCTCGGTCTTATTGGTCCAACGTTCCACATCTCATTTCACAGAGAAACCCGAAATATTCTTGTATGTTTGGATGGTGGAACCCAACGTCAGAAACTTAGAAAATGCAACAAAAACTGGACTCCTGGGAAGCAAAAAAACAATTTAGTTTCAGAGGTTTAGCTGGCAACTGTGCTGGAGCTGAGCAGGAACGTGGTGCTTCATGGACAGATTGATGAACAGCGGCTAGAGTATTAGTGAGGAGATGGTTTGTAGGAGGAAATGGAGAAGTTAAGGAGATCCAGAGGGAGATCTTGCATGGTGGTTGGAGCAAGCTTGGTGCTTGGTGCCTGAGCAAGGATTGCCTAATATGAGAATCCAATCCAAGAAAAAGAACATCCATTGGCTGAGCCAAGGTCCAAATCTAGAAAGATGCCGAGATACAAACAGAGAAAACTCAAACGTGGTCAGGGAAGAAACAGAGTCGAAAAATTACAAGAACCAGTGAGATATGTAGATAATACAGGTAGAAAAATCCAACAACTTACTGGCTGTCAGGTAGTGGAGCAGCTGAAGAAGAGGCTTAGAAGGAGGAGCTGGAACCTGAGATCCAGCAGAATCCATTAAAGAAACAGGAAGACTGGAGCATTCACACCGGGGTATTTGGTCAGGAATAGTCGGTTTCCTCAGACAGTCCACTTTAGAACGTTTGAAAGCTCATATGAACTCTGCTCCATCTGAAAGTGAACCTTAGTTCAAAAGCAAGTGAACCCTGGTGTGGTTCATTACAAGCATTGTGTTACGGTGTTACAGGCTGAACACAACTCTTAGTGACAATGAAAGAAAGTTATGTCTTACAGGTGGATTTGAGATGTCTGCAAACCTCTACAGGGCACGCATGAAATATCAAGACTGCTCAGTGGACCTGTGGAGCCAAAAGGTTCATGGACATTTTTTTCTATGTGCTTGCTGCGGGCGACAGGTTTAGTAAACTCTTGAACAACTCGCAAGTGTAAAGCAAAAGGGGTAGTAGGTGAGATTTAGGCTGAATACAATATGAGGGCTTGGGAGAGGTTGGAGGGGTAGACTCCAGAGTGTTGCATATCAGCGCAAAGTCACTTTTCTCGCCTTTCAGAATCTGCTGGAATTTGTTAATCGGTAAATGGATGAAGAGTTACAGTAGTCGAAAGAATATCAACACTGGAGCTAAAGCTTTGGCGTTGAAGGGTTAAACGTCATCATTACAAACACTGGAGATGAATGCTGTTTGCTACTAAATGTTAGCGTGGTGGGGGGCTGTCTGTTCAGCCTGGATTTGCATATCCAGCCTGCTATGAAAGCTGTTGCGTCGTGCGTGCCACCTGGCCAGGACTCAATGTTCCTGCACCATCATCGTTCATGACTCCTCAGCAGCCTGCTGCTTCTGCTCCAGGCTACTCAGCCTCCCGCAGAACACCCAGGAACCTTCAGGGAGCCAGACTCATTAGTAAAGTTACAAAAAAAAAAAAAAAAAAAAAGGCTGAGATTGATTCATATCGCGTCCAGAGAAAACTTAAATGTTCGTCTTTCAAATTATTATCAAGGTTTATTACTGAGAGATAACTCGAGTAAACACCAAGTTTCATTCAAGTCATTTATTTTCTCACAGAGAATCCTGACCACTTCACCGGATTCTGTAACATAGAATGATGAATTTTTGGTAGAACATTTTGAAAAAACTAAATAAGAGACTTTTCACACAAAACACAATCCTCGTGTCAGGGGTGTACAGTTTAAGTCAATGCACAAATGCAATCAGAGGTCCTGATTTAAGCGTCAGGTGCATTATGGTGCTCTGGCAGCAGTGCGTTTCTGGCATCATGGCATGTGCAAAGCTCAAATATCTGAACTTGGCAAAGAATTTCGTCATGTCAACCAATCAGAACCCAGCTTTGGCCCATGATGCATTGCTGCTGAGATTTATTCAAATCGTTGTGAACCAGGAATCATGTTTTTGTTACATACTCTGGGCAGGCCACAAGCTCCATGCTCCTCTCCATTCTGATGCATCCACTTGCAGACAAATGTATGCCTTTGTTTTCCTCGTCTGAGCTGGTATTTGGATCAGAACTGTACACCTGCATAGCTCCAATATCGAGCTTTTGTTGCACCGCTAATGTTAGGTTGGAGTTGTGAGGGGCTGTGAACTAGTAAACATGTAAACAGAGAGCTCTCAATTATGGATGACAGGAAGTACGGACGAGCTTACTGCTGGCCAACAGTGCAGTCAGTTTGTGCTCTGCAGAAATGATGTCCTAGAAAACGACACACCTTTTTTTAATTTTAGCTCAAAAAGCATTATCATAATTGATGACAAAAAACCTTTTTTAAAGTTGTTGGTACTTATTTCATAGATTTTCTTTCTTTGTGTAAATTGATATTCTAAGGAATTACTCGCACTTTTCTTTTTAAAAGGTTGTTCTAAATCCCTGCACTGGGCTGGATGTTGAAAATCAATGGTTTTCTGTCTCAGTCCCACATCAGATGCGTTTGGTTCCACAGTGAACTCTGCGTTCCCTCCCCATGAACAATGATGAAGACAAGCGGGCGCATAAGCTGCTGAGGCTCTGCGAGGGGCTTAAAGGATTTGATGTGAGTGCATGTTTGGGTTCAGAGGAATGTTATTTTTGAAAAGTGTCACTGCTTTGTCTCTGGCACAATGAAAGCCTTTCAGCAGAGTCAAAAGAGAGCCACTTTGCATATCAAAGGCTTCTCTGAGGAGTCCTGAAGTGTCTCTTTATGTCACCGCTCACTGCCAAAATTCTCTCATCCCCGCCTGCTGGTCAGAAACTGTTTTAGAGCCAGGAAAGATTAAAGTGGGATAAGTAAAGCAACAGTGTGGGCTGGGGGGAGTGGATCTAAAATTTGTAAAAAAAAAAAAAAAAAAGGCATGACATAAAAGTTATGGTACCAGAACCACAGATATGGACTCTGAACTGGAATATAAGTAACAGGAGAACACCACTTTTGCGAGCTTGCAGTGCGCACACCTTTCAAAATCTACAATTTCTTATTTCAACTTTATTTTTTTTGCAATTGCTTCCCAGTGAGGCCCAAGAAGGGACAAGATGATCAATGAAAATCCCTATGATGAGTTTTCGTTTGTAGCTGGTACTAAAGGTGTGGGTTTTTTTGAGAATTCAACATGGCGGCCTCTACCCCAGGTCAAAGGTCAATGAAACTTCTGTGGTGGTTGTAGACTGAAGCTGGTAGAATGTTTGTGTATTTAGTGAAAATCGGACAAACAGAACTGTCGTTTTCCCATATTGTGAAACAACTTTTTTTTTTACAGTTTTGCTCGCCGTGATGTCATCGTCGGGGCGGGGGAGGGGGGACGTGTGTTACTATGCCAAAAATTAATTTTTCATTTTTACTAGGTGTATGCAAACTTTGTTGACTTTTTGTGCAACACTTAGGCCCTTGCAGTCAGGCACTACTGCTGCGGGCCATAATAAAAAGAACAATCAACAATGAGAAGCTGAGCATTTAGAAAACGTTTTTTTAAACTAATAAGCAACTAACATGAAGAAAAACCTTTCAGCTGAATCATACTAAGCCTGGTGTGATGTAATAAAACAAATGATAATAAATCCTGAACATGAGCTCAACATGTGTTTGACACTTTTAACGTAAACATACTGGTATGCAGTAGAGATTCAAAGCTTCACTTTATCCACAATTCAGTTCAGTGGTGTAACTCATGGTTTGGTTTCAAATTGAGGACTGTGGCATCCCTAATTCAAATATAGAAGGAAAACAATAAAAACTCATGAATAGACCAAAAACAGCAACAATAAAAAGACGAACATAAAACATTTAGATCGTTTCCAAATCATTTCTTATGGTCTTGGTTGAGCACTACACACAATCAATGCTTTAAAACAATCGTTTTTTTAAAATGAACTCTACCATTGAACAGGAAGCTAAGCCTTTACACCGAAGCTTCAGCTCCAATGTTGACATTCTTTTGACTAACTTCAACTGTTAACATAATTCCATCAGATTCTGAAACTTACAAAAGCACCTTTGCGCTGATATGCAGTTCGTTTGAGTAGTGAAGAGGCTTTCAAAATCAACGTAAGTTACCGTATTCTGGCACGGTGAAAAGCAGCTTTGCGCCGATATGCTACACTTGCGCCAATACAAAGGTCGTTTCCAGAAAAAGCTGGAATTATGTTAATTGTGTAAACAGTTCAAGAGCTACGTTATGACAGAGTGTGAGTTATTATTTGGGTATTGCACCGACATCGCAGGTGTTAAAGGGTTAAAAAAAATCCAGTAAAACAGAAGAAAGTAGAATCATTTAAACGTCAGAAAGTAATGGTTTTACTTGGTGTAGGGCATATAAACAGCTGTTGTTGACAAGAATACCCCCATTATGTTTCTCCCTTATCTGACTGTCAACAAATGGCCACAAAGTCCTGCTCAGAACCGCAGGGAATGAAGCGTTTTTACATGTTTATGTAACAATAAGTCATTCCCCTTAAAACAGCAACATCATGAAAGTCTCCCTTCATGGGGATTCGATGAGTGTGAGTGGTTGGTGACCTAACAACGGAATTGTGACTGTAGGAGACAGAAATGAGTCTGAATCTTGTGGTGCTCGACTCCTGCAGATTTTTTGCTCTTCAAAAGACTCAACTTTTCAACTGGAAAAGTCGCTTTTGGCTGACCTAAAAGTTGCTAAATCCTGTCATCGTCTTTCATATTGTTTGCATGGGAAAATAGCTAAAATGAACGATCAAATAGTTTGTCTTATGACCAGGCTTGGGACAGGCAAAGTGATCACCTTTTTTTGTTTTTGTCTTAATTTCTAACTGTACCGACACTGCAGCAAAAGAAATATTTTTGCTATTACTCGCTCATTTGATCTTTTTTGTTTCAGAAGAGTCCACACTGATCACAGAAAAAAGTCTTCATTTTAACTATTAAGGGCTGTTATTTATTTCGGAGATATGTAAACACAACATGAACATTATTTTAAAATCCCAGAAAAGTGGGCGGGATCTGCTGTGACATCACACATGCGTGATTTAGTTAAACGTTTAATGCAAGAAATGTTCCTCTGCTTTAGTGCTGCTGCTATGGGGAGCTGACTGACACACTGACGGGCGATGGAGACTGCTGTGGGGTGGGCGGAGCCCCATGACAGCACCAGTTTCTCCTTGCTGGAAACACAAACACAGAACAATACGTGCTTTCAAGTTTGAATGCCTAAATACCAAATAAATACCCAGTGACACCAAGAAAATGTACTAGATTTATCCCTTTGTCTCAACCGGTGAAGTCACAGGTGCACACGGCACAGCTTGTTTTTGGACACCATAACCAGTGAGCTATATGGGATAGAGTTACAAGTTACACACGCAAAGTTGGACGCCATATTGGATTGGGATAGATGCCGGTTCACTGCTGTGATACAATTGTACAAACAAAGCTGGAAAAACAAGGATGTGACTTTTCACAAGTAAATGATGACTGTCGGCTAATAAAGGAGAAGTTGTGAAAAACACTTCAGGAAGATCTGAGTGAGTTTCCTCAGAACAGCGAACGTTTAGCCTGATCTTGTAATGATGATAGCAATGTCAATTCAAACCATGCTTATTCAAAGTCAATGGTAGCTCTATCCCGGGCTCACACCGCTTGCGGTCCGACTCCGGTGTGGACGCCAGAGTCTTTACGTAACATGAAAAGTGCTAGAGGCACTCACACGGTATCCGGTCCGGTCCAGCCTCTGCGGTCCGGCCTCTGCGGCAATCCGTATTTGTTTTGTTGATTTCAAAGTTTTCCGAATGCCAGAGCTGATCCTGTAGCACTTTATTGTGAAGTTGGGGCAATTAATGTCATGAACCAGAAACCATGCGAGCGAATGTGAAGTGCATCCGGTACATTTTTCACAATAAAACCTATTTTTTGCTATGACGTCATATTTAAATGGAGGGTTCTCGTGAGAGCTTATGCGAGTTCAGAGGTCTGCAAGATTGGCAGCCGAGGCTGCTGGCAAAAGGACCGCAAGCGATACGTAGTCAATGTGAGTTACCTGCTGTGGCTAGACCACAATGCCCATGCACAATGGGCGCAGGGACGGCAATGTCAACAACCCACCTCACTTATCTTGGAACATGGACAAAGGACTCCAACAGAATGTGTACATCTTTGTATGTGCATAGATTTGAATATAATATTCCTAATATGCATATGCGTAATATAATATTCCTAATGACGTATTTATTCATGGAATAGTTTGTAACAACATTTCTTTTGTTGCACTTTGAACAAAAATGTTAACACCACAACCTGGGCCTTATTTTTGTAAAGATCAAAGTTTTTTTCTTTTTAAAATGAGACCAGAATTAAGCATTTCATGGTCATTTTACAGTATCTGCTAAGACAACTGTCATTGGTTACTGCCATATTCCAAAATGACGTCAGTCTTGACGTTCATTGGACAATGGTCACAGGCTGGTGTCGCGTCTCTATAAACATAGCTCATTGACCATAACACAGTGTAGCTAACTTAGCCTACTCAGCAACTTTCTTGCTACATTTTCTAACCCTGTTGGCGACTCAGGTTCTCAGAAGCGACTTGCAACAAACCTAACAACTAATCTAAGAGTTTGAAGACGAACTTGAAAGCACGTTTTGCTCTGCCATTTTCTGTTCTCACGGAGTGGGTGCTGCTGTGAGGCTCCGCCCACCTTCAGCGTGTTATCTGGCTCCACCGCGCCTGCAGTAGAACGGAGGGAGATCTACATCCCACCACAGTAAAATGCAGGTGAATCATGTTCTGCCCTTCAAAACACAAAAGAGTCAGACCATAAAAAAAGCATCTTCCAAAGTGAAGTGACTTTAGGAGGACTTTGCTTGTCCCAAGCCTGGACAATAAATGAGGCTATGTTTATTGTGTTCATGTTCTATTGTTTGTCTTACAGTTTTTTCCCCAAAAGGATCTATAGAAACAATATGATAATTAGGTGATGACATCATTTAGTGACTTTTTAGTCAGGGAATAGTGACTTTTCTCACAGAAGAGTTGGTAACAATGGAGTTACTTTATCAGGTGGTATTCATGGTTCTGTCTGAATCTCCCACAACACATCCTTCCTTCTGAACTCTGTCCTTAACAACTGCTAGAGACTCTTAACCGCCTAGCATAAAAACAGTAAAGATTTGTTCTGGGTTGATGAAGCTACTACCATGATACAAAACATGCTAATCATGCTAGTTTTAGTGTTAGCATGCTGCAAATGTTTAGGTGAAACGGGGAAACCGCTTCTGCAATGATTCTCCAAACACGCCAATCAGAGACGCCGACAGCTGCAGCCCACTCCTGCTGCTCCTACTGTACAGTGAGAACCCCACACAAGAAGGCCATTACTGTGATTACTGTACAGCACTGGTCCCAGCCTGAACCTGTCAGTCCCGTCTGATGGAACCGCCCGCTCTGTGGGGGCGCGCTGCACACCTCTGCAGCTCACGCTTCATTGCATACTCCCTGGCCCCCAAGATGCACAGCACCATCATGCCACTTTCACCTCCCAAAGAGGGGGGGATCCTCCTCAGAATTCAGAGTTTCCTCATCAAAAATCCTGATGTTTTTCTTTCGATTTGACTTCAGTCTGCAGAGGAGATGAATCTTTAAGTGTCAAATCTTTGCGTTTTATGGCGGCTCATTGGATGAATGTTGGCATGTTTGATGTTGTTCGACAGTGCTGCTCCTCGGGCGTGCTTGTGCTTTATGTAACTCAAGCAGGCGCGCCGCACTAAACTCCGCTCTCAGGCTCTGCGGTATCTATCCATCCGTCACACAGATCCTCTTTCATCGCTGAGCTCCTCCGTGCACCCGCCTGCCGCACCCCCACAAACCCCATCATATGCTGCATCTTTCTTCATAACTCGTGTTTCGCCGTTCCACCGCCCACGCAGAGCCAAACCAACTGCTTGTGGATGCATCACACTAGCCAGAATCAAGAAGGGAAATGCCAGATGGAGGCATCTGGCCTTTAGGCTGTACGCATCCTCGGGGATCCGCACGCCAAAAACAATCATGACAGTGTGGCTCATCGCTCTGCTCCCTGCGAGTCTTCATACTGTGAGTCAAAGGCTGAGGGCGGGCATCTTATCCAGGCTAGAAGGTCTACGATTTGCACTTTTGCACGGAAACCAGTGTCCATTTGTGTCTCAATCTTCCAACCTGAGTTTGCTCTCAGGACGAGCGGGAGTCCTGGTGCGAATCCCGGGGAAAGTGAACACAAAACATGTCTTTACTGGTTTAAAAACCTTTTTAGAGGAAAGTTCCACGTTCCTTCACAGAAACCGTTTCATGTTGGTGAGAAGAAACGGTAAAAATCAATACTCAGTTCAGAGAACTTCTGCGCCTCTGTAATTCTGCTTCAAGTCTCTGGGTTTCCACCTTAAAGAAGCTCTTTTAATGACACTGAGATAAGGAGCTCCTTAAATATTGCATCTTTGATTACATGCTGAAGGATTTGGAAAAATGAAGCAAACCAGATTGTTTATATTTCCATCCACTTCCAAAGTTACACAGACAATCTGCATATGTTTTATTTTCCCAAAAAATGTAATCTGTGGGATTTGCTGACATCTAGTGGTGAAGTTGCAGATTGCATCTAATTGTTTTCTCTTCAACTAATTTACATTTTTTCAGAATGTATACATTTTGTTTATGACATTTATTACTATGATTATTATTTCAAATTAGCAGTAATTATTAAAGACATAATAAAAAAGTTAAAGTCAAAGTAACAAATAAAAGGTTGTTTCTCAAACACATAATTAATGAAAATGTTGTGTTATTTTTTCCAAATTGTCTTGTAATTGTTTTTTTATCATCAACTTTGTCTTCTGTTTCTTGCTTTTTTTTAAATAAATGACCATTTCTGGTGGTTTATTTTTTAATTACATGTTCATTTTTGCATGTTTTACATGTTTTGTAAAATGTTGCATTTTTCTGTGCTGTTATTTTACATATTCATGTTTGGTTGTTGTCATTTTGTGCATTTTTTTTTGTCTGTCTGCTTTAACATTTTTTTTCTGTCATGTCTTATAGGCTTTATGATAACACTTGATTTTCAGCATGAAATACCGTCTACCTAAAGGTCAGGTGGATGCTGGGAGTTTCCCTGACTCTTTAAGTTTGTCTTTTTCACACAAAAGTTCTAGAAAGCACAAACATTTGATTAGAGGTGATGATGCAGCATTAAATACTGGTGCGGTCTTCTGCTTAGAACTGACTTGAGGTTGTTTGGAAACACCAGTGTTGACCTCCACATGCCGTTTCTCAGCTTTTTCAGGATTTTAATTAAATAAGTTCAAGCTATTCTGGCAGCAGAAAAGCTGCTCTCATTTCTCACAAAATAATTTTAATTCTGATGTGCTTCCTGAGCCTATTTTTCAAAGGTTAATGACTTGACACTTGGGCCACACACTTTCATTCATTTTCATTGTTCAGATCTTCATCTCTATGATTTTCAGAGTAAACGCTTCATTCAGAACAGTCCACTCACTTCCCATCAGCTCACTGTGTAGCTCTTTGACATTAGGAGGATTATCATTGCTGGTCTGATAAGATAAATCTTCCAAATCATCTCACCAAGGCTGATGAAAGCAGCTGATTCTAAATGCTCCCTCAGAATTCAAAAATGTTATTTTCATGCTGCTCACACCTATCTGCTGCACATCATTCCACATGCATGCAGTTCTGCAAGCTTAGGTTTGAACTGACCTGATGGAGAGCAGTGCTGCCTCTCTTAAGGATAGGTTTTATGTGTATGTTGGATTTTACATAGGATTTTAGTGTGGTCAGGTGAATTATAAACTGTATGTATCCATGAATTCTTCACAAGCTCAGTTTGATGGTTCAAAGCCTCACATCGCCAAACAAACTATTTCAATCAAGCGGGTTCTCTTGCAGTAGCAACAGATTTTCTGTCAGCTGTTAAGCAGTGGGTTTTTTTTGTGTGAAGTCCGTCTCATGGTATGGTTCAGATTGTAGTCACATTGTAGTTACACAATTTTGTGGCCACGAAATAGTTCAATAATAGGAATAAAGCACACATTTTTGGTCACGAAATAGTTTGATAGTATGAACAAAACACAAATTTGTTGTCATAAAATATTTAAAATGTACAAAAAAGCACAATTTTGTCACCATAAAAAAGTTACATTGTACGATCAAAACTTACATTTTGTGTAATTGTACAAACAATACACAATTTTATGGCCACAAAATGGTTTAATTGTACGAATGAAACGCAACTTTGTCCCTTGACAGCAGGGTAAACGTTTTAAAATTGTATTTATTTATTTTTTTAAATCAATTTTTGAACCAAAAACCAACCTTTTTTTTTTTTTTTTAAACCAACAATTGGAAAAAAAAAATAAAATAAAAACGAATCGAGCACACCTTTGCAAGTAAAGCAACCTGGCTCCTAATATTCTGTTAAATGTCTCAGAAATAACAAGTCTTTACAATGCCATGCTTTTAGAACATATTTGTTGCACGGTTGCTAATTTGCAACATAAATCAAACTCAATCATACTGTCTTTGCCAATAATGTAGCATTACTCTATGTTGATTTCCTTACAACAAACCACTAATTCTGTCAAAAAGATTATTTGTAACCCATTTTGTTAGAATGTTGTAGAGTTGCAAGAGTTGCTTTGCCCCGCCCTCATAATTCCTGGCCAATGAGTGAAGAGATCTTTATTCACTTTGTTTTGTGTACAGGTTTGGTTCGAAACGGTAAAGTCCAGTTGATGGTATTCTGAATACAGACCAAACGCAAGGTTCAGGACCAAATTAAGCGGACTCGGTCTGGATTAAATGGGTTTCCCAGTCTGAATACACCCCAAGATAAATAGATGCTTAATTGTAAACACACTTATTTCCATCCAAGATTTTCACATTTTTTTCTTAAGCTTCACTTAGTCAGACATTTTACATTGTTCTGTCTTATGTCCAAAAAGCTAGTGAAATAGTTTATTGAATTTAAAAAAAACAGCTGAAAACCACGTTGGCACAGTGGTTGCCTCACAGCAAGAAGGCCCCCGGTTCAAGTTGGGGGACTTAAAACAGCGTCACCAATGGGGGACCTTTCTGTGTGGAGTTCGCATGTTCTCCCCGTGCATGCGTGGGTTTTCTCTGGGGACTCCAGCTTTTTCCCACCCTCCAAAAAGATGCTTCATAGGTTAATTGGTCACTCACTCTAAATTGGCCCTAGGTGTGGATTTGAGTGTGTGATTGTGGCCCCTGCGACAGACTGGTGACCTGTCCAAGGGTGTCCCCTGCCTTTGCCCATGAGTGGCCGGGTTAGGCTCCGGCAACCCCGTGACCCCAAAAGGGACAAAACGATATAGAAGATGAGTGAATGAACAAATGCTGAAAACCACCAAGTAAAAATGGAATTGATTTGTCTTGTGGGTTCCAAACATGTTTGGGTGGAATAACGGTTTTCCGTTGTTGCAGACGGGTTTTCTTTTTCCTGCCGGATTAACTTCACTGAGGACACTGCATACGAAACATCATAAACATTCCCGTTTTTGTTTCTTTTTCCAGCTGTGCTTTTGTGTCAGTTGTTTCACGCTTTATGAGTTTCACTTTCTTTTTTTAACCTTCCGCCCCTCCTCTCTAATCACAGTCGAGCACATAGGACTGTCTTTGTTATGAAGTGTGCATAACTACAAGCTTTTTCACCACTAACATCAGTGCAACGCAGCCTTTCTACAAGAGTGAATGGGATGTGCATGACGACAGCAGTTGTTGCATTTTGGTCTTCCCTGTCTCCCTTTCATGAATGTACTGAATGTAACTGTGTGTCTGTTCTTTTCTTCTTTTTTTTTTGTATTTTGAACGAAACAAAAGGGGGACAAGCAGGTTCATTCTATGTGCATGTGCTTTCCCTCTAGACTCTGGCTGCCCTAACGAGAAATTCGATAAATCTGCTTCCAAACCATCTCGCACAAGCTTTGCATGTCCACTCTGGTCCTGAGGAAATTAACAAGCGAATAGAGAGCGCCATCGACTTACGGAGTGGCGATAAGTTGAGAAGAGAGCATATCAAGCCTTTCTCACTGATGTTTAAAGACTCCAGCCTGGAAGAGAAGGTAGCTGGGGTTTTAGACAGATACATGTTTTTTTTCCTTTCTCTTTCCCCCTTCATTTTTATCTGAATTCAATTTTACATTCCATTGAAACAATAGAAATAAATTAAACTAACGTTTGGTCCTGTCAAAAAAATGCTCATTTTTAGAAACAAATACTTTACATATTACATTAAAATTAGTTTAGGCTTTTAAATTAAAGACTATACCTATATAAATAATAATTTATTGCATTTTACATCTTTTTAACCCTTTTTTTATTTATGTGTTGCAAAAATTCAAATCTTATGAAAATAAAATGACATAAAATATATTTACAAAATTAATATAAATTTGTGAAACTGAGTAATATTGATAGTACTTTATATGAATGAAATTACATTTGTGATCAAAAGCATCTCAAAAGTAATACTTTTCATTTTCTGTTTCTTTCTTTACTATGAAAAAGGCTGACACGTAAAAAGTTAATGTTGCTACTTCCATGTTGCTGATTGCATATTTATTTCATCATATGGAATTTTTTTATTTTACTCTAAATGTTATTTATCACATTCAAACCAAACAATAATGTTTAAGATAATTAAAATTTATAAAACGAAAACAGGTTAGTGATTTAGTTATTATATTTATCATTATTTACCCAAACCTTCTCTTGTTTGTGATGTTTAACTATTTCTTTACAATTTTACTGCAATTTCATTGGCAAAGTGTTTTTGTCGTACGAGTTTTATTGCTTCAAGTCACTTTATAGAAGATTATTGAATATAAAATATACAATATTTACAAAAGATAAAATTAGTGCTGAACTAAAGACTAACTAGTAACTTAAAGAAAAACTTTTCATAACAAAACAAATCTAACTATGTATTTAAAGGGCTGTTAACATTACAATCTTTTTGGTTAAGAACAATACTTTGGAAATATGCAATAGTTGTTTTAAAAATGTAATTTTGTTTAAATACCATTAATCTTTAGACAAGCAACTTCCTTAGTGGCTCGTTTCTCAACAATATAGTTAATATTTCAAAAACCCGCAATTTCTCTAATAAAAAAAACAAATCTACAGTCATGATTAAAAAACAGACAAATTAGCCTAATTGTCCTTTTCGTTGGTAAAATCAGAGCTTTCTTGTAGCTTTAGTTCCTTTTTTCTGCCCTTTTTTGTTTGCTTTGCAGTTGATCTCACATTTGACAGTTCAGTTTTTGGCCTTTTTTCCTTCATATTTGTGTTTTCCCCTTTTATCCCAACACCATTTGAAATACTTTCCCAGAATTCACATTTATTTATATATTTCTCTCCTTATTTGGTTACCCTCTAAACCTCTTTAGTAAATGTGCAGTGAACTGATGTTGGCCTCCCTCATCCTCTTTGTTTCTTTTTTTTTTCTTTTATTGTTTTTTTTTTTTTTTTTTCTAAACTTGTGACAAAACATGAAACATCCTCTTGCTAATTTCCCAGCACCCTTTTAGAAAGAGACAGCGAGGTCGGGGCAGCAGGGGTTACTGAGGTGAAATGTTTGACACAGAGATGAGTGACACAGTTAGGTCCAGACAGGTGACTCATTCTGGAGTCTTTTTTCAGCGCCTAAATCCCTTCAGGAAATGCTAATTCCCAAGTTTGCTAGCAGTCCCTCTTCTGTCCACCAACAGAGATACAAACCATGTTAACTGCCAAAAAACTGAATATTTATGACATTAATATTCCACTATAGATTAGAATTTTTTTTTTTAGCTTATGTTTTGGTTTCTAAAGTAAAATTATAATTAAACAGCGATAAACATTATATATATATATATATATATATATATATATATATATATATATATATAACAAAAACATAATGGCCTCCATTTTTAAATTGAACTTTTGGGTGACTTTACTTATTTGAAAAATGTTTTAATGATAAATCTTTCCCTAAGTTTTAAGTCACTCCAGTGTGAAGCTAATTATATAAGCGATTATAAATCATCCTTTAATGTAACCGATCCTTTGACTTTAAAATAAGAACACAGATTCTAAGCTAAAAATGTTTTCCTCGTTAAAACAAATCTGAAATATTTTTACAATTATTCTATGGCACTTATGCTGTCAGATTTAGCTACAGAGTTGGCCTTTTTTTTTTTTTAAATCACACTGCTCTCTATTTACATCTCGGCTAACAGCTAAAGGTTCACAGCTATAGCATCGTGTCTGTCAGCTTTGCACCTTCCCCAGGATGCCACAGCTAACCCACCAGCTCCTGTCTCTCTCTAACGCTTGTGTTTGACCTGTCGCATGCTTCTGTGGCCGTGCATCCACGTGTTCGGTGCATTTTGTTTTAAGTCTTCTCCGTTTGTCTGAAAACCTGTTTTTCCATCTTTTCCTCACTTTGTCTCCCGTTGCCCCCCCTCCTTTCTTTCTCTTTTTTACTGTACAGTACTCACAGATGCGGGACGAGGTTTTCAAGTCCAACCTGGTCTGCTCCTTCATTGTCCTCATCTACATCACAACCATACAAAGCCTGCTTCCCTCTGCCAGGTAAGAGGAAGGGCACTGTGTCATATTACTGAAGTATATAGAATTTGTCAACTTTAGTAGGGCTTGGATATGTGGAAATTATTCAAACACACCGGTCCTCAAGGCCTGGAGTTACTAATCCCTGGACTAGACTCTCTACTATTCTAGAGGGGCTCACAAAGAAAGGCGGCGAGCTTGTGTGAGTTTATTCAGGAGCCCCCAGCTCAGTCACCAGGCGTTGTTCATTTCGGTGGGCAAGAGGGTTGTGTCCCTGCAACTTCAAGATATGTCTTTAATTGTGGTTTTGGCCTATGGGTCAAACAGCACTTTAAAGAACCAGGCCTTCTTGTGTTCTGGAATGGAATGGGTACTGGTAAGCTCCCAATTGGCAGACTATTTTTCTCTTGGGAGACTTCAATGCCCACAAAGACAATGACAGCAGCACCTCAAATTTATTGATCTGAATCCAGGTGGTGTTCTGTTGTCCGACATCTGTGCTAGTAAAATTGTCGATAACCTTGTTCAAATACAAGGTTTTTCATCAGTAAAGCAGGACCAGAACACCGAAGGCAGGAGGTCAAAGACTGACTTTGTAGTCATTTCAGGTGACTTTCAACAGTGTGTTTTGGACACTTAGGTAAAGAAAGGGCCAAAGCCGTCTACCAATCACTACTTGGTGGTAAGTTGGATGTACTGGTAGGGGAAGAAAGACTTGGCAGACCCAAACGAAAAATTAGCATCAAATGTTACCATGGTTAGATTTGGCTCATCCTAAATTTTTGCAAGAACCACATAGATGTGATTATGTACAGTAAAAAAACAAAACGTTTATTTCAAATAATTATTACAAATGTAAATAAAATGGCAATTGAGATTCGTCAACAACATTTAGCCAAATGCTGGTTAAGTTATAGACCATACAAAAGTCTATGTTGGTAATTACATATAGGTACATCTCAAAAGATTTTAATATCCAAGAGATCAGCCTGTTCCGGTGTATTAGAGCCTCAGGTTTCTCTGATAGCTGCCATCAGGTCATCTCCATTTTTGAGTCTGGTGCCTCTTGTCTTCCTCTTGACAAAAGCCCAAAGATTTTATTCCAGGTTCAGGTCAGGGGAGCCTGCTGGCCAATCAAGCATAGTTACTCCATGGTCATTGAACCAGCATTTAGTACCTTTGACAGTACGAACAGGTTCCAAGTATTGCTGGAAAATAGAATCACCAAATCCAAAAAGTTGTCAACAGAAGATGGGATGAAGTGCTCTAGAATCTCCTGGTAGACAGCTGCATTGACTGTGGATTTCAGAAAAGTTGGCCAACACCAACATCTCACCTCAAACCATTACTGAAACTTCACACTGTTCTTCAGGTAACATGGATTCTGTGCCTCTTATTACTGCCTCCAGACTCTGATACCTTGATTTTCTAACAAAATACAAAATGTATCTTGTCTTTAGACCATTGAGCAACCGTTGGGTTCTTACTCTCTGTGGCCAAGGAAAGACACTTCTAATGTGTCTGGTTCAGATGCAACTTAATAGACGTGACACATTTGTACCACATTTGTGTGTGGTGGCTCCAGCCTCCGTCCACTCCAAGGGATGCTCCCCCAAATTCTCAAATAAAATCTATTCAAAAATAGCTTTTGTTTCACAATCCTCTCAAGGCTGCAGTTAATACTCATGCTTACGGACTTTTCCTGACACACTTTTTCCTTTCACTTAGTTTTCTAATACCATAAACTATTTGGATACAGCACTCTGTGAACCAGACGCTTGTTTAGCAATGACCTGTTGCAGTTTGCTCTCTTTTTGAAGGGTGTTGATGACTTTCTTCTTACATCAAATACTGAGGCCATTTAAAGTCTCTGAATACCTTTGTAGATATTTGAAGTTAATTATCTTAACATTGTGTGACACCAGGAATTTCCAACATTAAAAATGTTCAGTCTTTGAATGTTTGGACACAACCTTTTTGATCTAAGCCGTAATGATGGAAGTTACAAGAAATAGATGAATGTGTCAATCCATGTGTTTTGATTCTTTATAAAATAGAAGTACTAAAAACAACAAAAAAAAGACAGAAAATCTTGTTCACAATATCAACCTTTTTTTTTGGTGAAAGACACTACTTCCTAAACGTTTTTCTAATCTTCTATATTTTTATATTTTTCTAATCTTCTATATTTCTTCTATATCTATATACAACTATATTTCAGTAACTCCAGAAGCCTGTGAAATACAGCTACAAATCTGTAAAATGAAATTTGTTTTAGCCTGGAAGGAGTGTTTCTTTATGAGAAAAATAAAGTGTTTGAAATTGAATTGCACACCTGTTATTGTTTTTGCAGCATGGTTACCATGGTGATCCAGTTTTCCATCCTCATCGTCCTCCATTCCTGCTTGATCCTAGTTACAACGGCAGAGGACTACAAGTGTCTGCCATTGGTCTTAAGAAAAGCCTGCTGTTGGATAAATGAGACCTATGCAGCACGCAACGTCATCATCTTTGTCTCAATTCTCATCAACTTCCTGGCAGCCATGATCAATATTGTGAGTCACAATTAATCAGTATGAATACTCAATGTTTGTAATGAATTTTAGATTTTACTACATTAGACATGA
Organism: Adrianichthys oophorus; assembly: GCA_036245035.1. Lineage (NCBI taxonomy): Eukaryota > Metazoa > Chordata > Actinopteri > Beloniformes > Adrianichthyidae > Adrianichthys > Adrianichthys oophorus. The sequence continues at coordinate 29,447,221 of BSAI01000012.1, read as the reverse complement.
AAGAGGAGCGTTTTTGCTTTTTAAACAAATTACAAAGATACAATACAGCAGTCACACTATACAATAAAAAAAACGTGGTCAAATATAAATATAAAAATGGTACAATTCTTAAATCATAATCCTTTAATGTGTTTCTCTGATAGTTTGATTACAACAAAGAAGTTTTCAACTACTGTAAGTCCGTGTTAGATGTGGATGGTGAAATTAACTTGGTATATTTTTAGAACTGTTAAACTAGCTAAATTACCGTTTTTTTCTTTCTGAAGCTCTTCTAAGAACAGTACTTTGTCCGGCTTTCAGGTTGTATTTCATAGACGTTTAAAACGAAAGATCAAAGGAAGCCACGCCCTCTTCTCATGTTTGTGGTGCTAAAGCATGGGTGTGGCTCCCCAAAAGATAAAAGAAAATGGGCGGAGTTTCTCTCAGGATGAAAGGGTGGGTGGGGTTCAATCTACAAAGGAAAGTGGGTTTGGTTTTCCCATGAGGTTTTTTTTCCTCTCCATCTGAAATAAAAACAACATTGTAAAACATTTACAAAAATCTTACACAGATTTAGTGCTTTTTAGACCACCCAACCAAATATTACTCAAAATAACATAGATGATAAAAATAGTGATAACTAGAATGTGTGCCAGAGCCAGAGCTATTGCTGAAGTGATAACCTGCCTTTTGTTTGTGTTTCACAGCTGTGGTGTGACTTCGATAAGTCCAACAACTTCAGAAACCAGACGTACAACGAGTCTGCCTCCATCCCAGACATCTGCTTCTACCCAGAGGTACCAGCTGAACCAGGTTTCAAATTCTCACAGTCGGGTCCATCTGTTGTGTTTCTTCCTCTTCTGCATGGAGGCAAAATGATAAATTAAGCATCCCAGACAACTTCCTGGCCCCCAGAAAGCAGTCCCGCCTACAGCAACGGCGAGTGATGGAGCCATCAGAAAGTCATTCAGAACGTATCCATTATTTTCCATTGCTCACACAATATGCACCTGATTAATGGAGTCAAAGAAGGAACCCCATTTATATAGCTCTGATTTTGAGCCATGTGTGCTAGCATGTAAACATTACAAACATCCTGAAAAGGTCTTAAAAAGCTCCACCCACCAAATAAGAGCTGCAGGGGACAAAAAGACTTTCTAGTTGCAACAAAACCAGGGAAGCTTGTGATGGAAGCAAAATCTAGGTGCAGCATTTCAATATTTACATTATTAACATGTGATATTTTTTCAGACTCCACTATACTATAAAGACAACATAAGTAAATATAAAAAGTTCTATAAGAAGCACCTGTTTAACCCTATTGAACCATTTGTTTAAAATTTGATACACACATTTCTTGAAAACTGCTTGAAAACCTGTTGTAAATAAACTGGTCCATGTTTTCTGCCCTGTAGTTCATCATCATTCCACTAGGGGCAGTAGAAGGGCTTTTTCTGCTCATTTCAAAATGGCTGCTTCCATGAAATCCCAAAACACTTTTGGCAGGAAAAAGTTGTGGTAATTTTCTAAACTTTTTGGTGAGAATAACTCTTGTATGGATATTTTTCTTAATGATTGCTTGCTGTTATAAAAGAATGCTAAATTTGTTGATACTTCTTCATAATACAGTTACATCATGTATGGATCAAATTTGAGACAGTGGGTAAATAAGATGCTTTTTTTCTTGAACATTATTGTCAATATTTTTACATGTTAAACTAACATTTTTGTGAGCAAAAATTGACCTAATCATTCAACAGATCATAATTAATGTGATCTATAGCTCACTAAAAAAAAACAACAATAATGCACATTTTTGAGGATTTCATCAAAGGGTTTTAAAAACATTTTCCCCCAAAACACTGAATTTTGGAATTCTTTGGTGAGTTGCATTCGTTGGAAGGGAAAGAGGCCGGAAAGACTTGGCAGACCCAAACATACTGCGAGGGTCTGCTGGGAACGTCTGGCTGAGCCCTCCGTCAGGGAAGTCTTTTACTCCCACATCCGGGAGAGCTTCAAACAGGTACCGAGGGAGGCTGGTAACATTGAGTCTGAATGGACCATGTTCTCCACCTCCATTGTCTCTGCTGCTGTTCGGAGCTGTGGTCGCTAGGTCTCTGGTGCCTGTCATGGCGGCAATCCCCGAACCCGTTGGTGGACACCGGAAGTAAGGAATGCCGTCAAGCTGATGAAGGAGTCCTATCAGGTCTGGCTGGCTTGTGGGACTGCAGAGGCAGCTGACAGGTACCGGCAGTCTATGCAAGCTGCGGCTCAGGCTGTAGTAGAGGCAAAAACTCGGTCCTGGGAGGAGTTTGGTGAGGCCATGGAGAAGAACTATCTGGTTCGGATGCCCCCTGGACGCCTCCCTAGGGAGGTGTTCCGGGTATGTCCCACTGGGAGGAGGCCCCGGGGAAGACCCAGGACACGCTGGAGAGACTATGTCTCTTGGCTGTTCTGGGAACGACTCGGGGTCCCCCCAGAGGAGCTGGAGGAAGTGGCCGGGGAGCGGGAAGTCTGGGCATCTTTGCTTAGACTGCTGCCCCCGCGACCCGGTCCCGGATAAGCTGAAGAAAATGGATGGAATTCTTTGATGTTGTGGGATTTACAGGGTTAAAGTTGATCTTACATTGTCCCAAATTGTTTGATACAAAATTTCAGTTTATCGTTCCATTGACCTTTTTGAGGAAGTTGACTTTCTCTTTCTGCCTTCTCCAGTATTTTGTGTTCACAGGAGTGCTGGCGATGGTCACGTGCGCAGTGTTCCTGCGGCTGAACTCTGTATTGAAGCTGGCCGTGCTGCTGCTGATGATCGCCGTCTACTCGCTGCTGACGGAGGCTTTTTACACCTCGCTGTTCGTCCGCTATGACACGGTCCACCACAACATAGAGTAAGAGAGTCTCTGAAGAACACGCCCTTCCATGTCGTCCTTAACGTGCCTCATGTTGGGGACTGCAACAATGCAAGTTCTACAGGTTAATACCTGTGGGATGATGGGAAATTTACTGCATTTATTCATCATAACCAGTTCTGCTAGCAGCAAAAGTCCATATCTCAAAGTAGTCATGTCCAAAGTGTGGCTGGGAAGTCAAATGCTGCCTGGAGTCCACTGGAATCCCACAAACCCCTATATAAAATGTATGAAATAAAAAATGCACAAGAGTATAAACTGCAGACCTAAAAATATATTTCACATTTCACTTGAAGATGACACTCAAAACCCCAGACCCACTGAATATAGTCAACATGTGAAAAGCTGTCTGTAAAGCAGCAATTTTGAAAACTGAATGTGATGTTTCCAAATGCAGTTCTTCTTTTTTGTCAAACTTTTGATTTTGTTTGTATTTCAGAGGTAAAAAATCTGAGTGTTAAACTCTCTTTGGTTTTCTTTTGAGATCTCTTGGTGGTTACAGAAATAGCAAAATAATCTGCGTCCTGAAACAACAAACATTCAAGAAGAGCTTTTGTAAAGGTTTTCAGAAAATCCCAAAGGTGCTGCACTAATAATGCTTTGTTATTTAAAAAAAATCATAGCAAGTGTTTATGTCATCATTTTTTGTAAAGTTTTTCTCCTTTTGTTTTGAATTTAAAACCTAATTCAGTATTTTTTGTTGTAATATTTATTTCAAAATTAACTGAAACTATTGTGCAGCATTAGTGCAGTATTGTGATAAGTTGTGAAGCGGAAAAAAGCAGCCTTTCACTGATATGCAACAATTTACATTAGTAATGTGTTGTATATCAGTGCAAAGTCGATACGAAAAGATGCTTTTCCCCAACTCAGAATCAGCTGACTGCTTCAGTCTCCATAGAACCCTTTTTTAATGCCTCAACACCAACAACAGTCTTTTACAAATCCAAATATGATATTTTTTGCTGTTGTTTACTATCTGCCAGTAAGTGAAAAAAGAACTTGGATTTCCAGCTTTACCTAAATGCAACCTTTAAGTGGAGACTCGTTGTCGTTTGGATAAAGCCAAACCCATATTTTACATTAACCCTCATAGTTTACCTTAAAGAGCACAAATGAGTTTGTATCTTTGTTTATGTTGTGCTGGAGCACATTTCCCCACACCACTGATGTCATGGCGTTGAAGCATTAAGCTCCAGTACATAAAGTGATCCCTGCAGATCTGAAGTACAGCAGAGTCGTTCCATCATCAAAGCGCTCCATCATCATCATCATCATCATCAGAGTTTGTCACGTCGAGGTGGTTTTTTCCATCAGAGCTGTCTTCACTGGTTTCTCAATAATTATTACCAGACTGACCATTCTTCTGTTTGTCCTCCATTGTCCTGCTTTGGAAATGGGCAAGAGAAGAGTGAATGACCTCCGATCAGAAGGTCACAGGTTTGGCTCCCACTTTGCCTGCCCATGTATTATAGTGACCCTACATTTCTCCTGATGTTCCGGTTAGTGTCTTGCTTGGCAGTTTTGCCACAATGGGCATATGAATGTGTTCATGGGTGGATGGAAATGTGTCTGTAGATCAAAGTAGACGAGCTCTAGATAGTATAGGAATGCTCCATTAGAGTATGTACGCCATGCTGTTCTCTCACCGTTATAGGTCACATGATACCAAAAGCACGCTGGGGGATGCTCCCAGCAAACGGCTAAAGGCTTTATGGGTGATTTTCACGGATCATTCGTTTTTATTGTCCGTCTTCATGCCCTTCTCATCTGTTTGCTAATAAGTGGTGAACAGATTTAGCAGTTGGGAGATTTGTGCGTGATTCCAAAGTGAGAGCTGGCATTTTGAATTGAACGAAGGATTTGTTTGTTTTGAGGCGGCAGCTTCTGCTTCATGTGTTTCCTGGACCGCTTCATCTCTTTGATGCCTTGATTTTTCCCTCAGAGGGAGAGAAGCTTGATGCCCAGGGTTTCCACCAGCTGCCGAACACATGCTTTGAAAGCTCATTTTTGTCTTGTTTTGTGATTTAATATCCATGTAAACGGATTTCTGTGAGCTGGCTGAAAATAAACATAGAGAGTCCTTGACTTTGTTCAGTTGTTTGTTGTAGTTTCACATTCGATTTTTGGGTCATTGTCGTCGTCCACGGTTTTTTCTTAGTGTATGTTTAAACTGTTTACTGCAAACCAATTGAAAAAATATTCTTTCTCTTTTTGTTGCACAGAAACTTCCTGGGAACCAAAGAGACGTCCTTGCTTCTGATGGCCATGTTCCTACTCGCCGTGTTTTACCACGGCCAGCAGGTAAACACTACTACATACTTCCACAGGAAGTCCTGCACAACATCATTAGATGTTGTAGATTTCCTCATGATTCCAACAAGTTGGAGAACTTCCGAGCGATGGGAGGGAACTCGTCTGTGTCTCAAATCCCCTCTAATGACAGGAGCAGGTGCAGCTGGCCTGAAGATCCCAGCGCCGCTCTCGTTGCTCTGCGGCGGTCTGATTAACGTGAAGTGGAGCCCTAAAGGGAAAATGACAGAATAGGATAAACAGATGACTGTGAGTCTGAAGTGCTCACATGAACCCGACAAGAAGTCAGATTTAAAATTGATTAACAGCTGCTAAAAAGCAAAGCTGGAACAATTAATCAAGGAAACGGGATGGAGTAGAAACCTGTGTTTTGTTCAAGATGCAGACTGAGGAAGAGCCAGGAGTGGTTGAAGCACATTCTTCTCCCTCAACTTAGTCCAAAACTTGGCACACAAACGAGTTAAAGCGCTTTGCTGTTGCCACGACAACAGTACTATTGTCATTAATAGTGGAGCCCAAAATGCTTACTTTTACCCTGAGTTAAGATAACTAGTACAAATGTTTGCTGTATTAACTCCAAAAAACACCATATTGAGAACCTGATTCTGAGTGCCGGACCCAGCCAGGTTCAAATCCCGGCCAGGTCCTTTCTGTGTGGAGTTTGCATGTTCTCTTTGCGCATTCATGGGTTTTATGGCCCCACAATAGACTGGCAACTTGTCCAGGGTGTACTCTGTCTTTGCCCAATATTAGTTGGGATAGGCTCCAGCAACTCCATGACCCAAAAAACGTAACAAATGAGTTTGAAAATGGATGGAGATGACTTCATGGCTAATATTTTTGTAGGTCTAAATCTTTCTCCACCCAAAAACGGCTTTTTATTGTTCTCATAGTTTTGTAAACATTTTTCATTAACTTAAAGAGCTTGGCTGGGTTAATGTTTGGAAACCTTTGCATTATATAAGCAGGGTTCTTTTGTCGTCTCACCATAATGGTGGTTTTATGGTTAGAAATGACCTGTTCATCAACAAAACATGTCATTGTGTGAAACAAACTTTCTTGCAACAATGTTGTCTCATTTGATCAAATGACCCGAGCAGATTTAATTATTGTATTCGTGTCTGAGAAAACAGATCCAAATTATTATTACGTTTAGAGGTGCGGACATAAATACAGTGCTTTCCAGAGCTTAGGTCACACCGGAGTCCAGGTGGCAGGAGGCAAAAACCAAAAAAGATTAAGGCTGCATTCACACCAGACGCGGCCGGTGCAGCAGGGGCGCAAGTTTCAATGTTAAGTCAACGCGATCTGAGGCAGCGCGGCGTGATTTTGGTGTTTGGCCTGGCACAGTTGACGCAGCACATCAACCAATCAGGGACTCAGCTTTGGGATTGTGATGTTTTCAGTGACTAGATCAAAGAGTAGAAAAATGAATTCAACATGGCCGCGCGATGCGAGGATTTTCATCCTGAACTTCCATCCATTTTCCTAACCTTCTGGGGCCGCGGGTTTGCCGGAGAAAAAAAACATATACAAGTCACTCTGGTGTATAAGTCACACCTCTGGCCAAACTGGAAAAAAACGGACTTGTACTCAGGAAAATATGGTAGTCTTCATTGCTAAAAATGTTATGGCGATACAGATCCATTCGCTTCTTGAAAAACATATTTTCAAGTCAAAATACAAAGTAATCCCTTTTTAACATTAATTTTATTGCAAAACACCTAAACTCCCATTCCAATCATCTTTTAATCATTTGTAAAAGCATTCCCAGCGTTAGTTTAATTATGATTATGCCGTTTTTAGCCTAAAATCAATAAACCTGTGTCGTTTTCTAGGACATAGTTTTTGCAGAGCGGCAGGAGTTGTAGGTGGGACCATTGAAACAGAGCAACCCCTCTTCCTGTAGCTGGGAACTCTCATCCTCTCATATCCCCAATCTTACATTAGCACTGCCGCAAAAAAGGCGAGCAACCTCTGAGTTATCCAGTCGTACAGTTTTGACCCAAATGGCTCAGACGAGGAAAACAAAGACCTTCATGCATCTACTCTAATCTATTCTACGTCACGATTACGATCTTTTTCAACAGTTGTTGAAAAATCTTTTTACAATCTTAAAAAAAAGCATTTTTCGTCTTCTCATCATCACCACTATTTGAAAAAAGAAACTCACATGAAGAAAGGCAACTTTAATTTTAGTTTTCTTGATATACATGTGCCCTCCAACATGAGAAAAAATATCACAAGAGCATGTTAAAAGCACCTTTTTCATCGGAGAGGGTCTTCTGCCTCCTGTTCAGAGTAATCCTGCATCTGAGAGGGTTACACTGGGGTAGAGCAACATCATCTTTACCATGCACTTCACATTGACCAAACATGCTTTTCCTTTTTGAAGAAAATAATTCCCTTCTCGGTTCAACAGTGAGGCTTAACCTTTAGCCGCTAATAGACATCTCATCCAGAGCCTTGTTGAATGAAATGACTTAATTATAACAGGAATTAAAGAATTCACTCAAGCGTTAAATTAAAAAGTTCAAATGAGTTGCATGTAAAGGAGTTTTTAAATGACCTCATTCCAGATGGAATCATATTACTCTTTCAGTCAGAGACAGAAACAGATTAGGAGGCTGTTTTTAATGCTTTTATTCAGACAAACAGAAATTGAAGAAACAGAAAATGTGTTTTTTGTGAAAAAATGAAATTAAAAAAGTTAAATATCACAGCTTATGTTAATGACAATTGGTGTTTGTGGATTTCATCTTCACAACAAGGCTTAACGTATTTTTTGAAGTGTCCTAGGTTCTTGTTTATGGTGGAAAACCGGCTCAAATCATAATTCCCCCACCACCGTGCCTTTATTAAAGCCACTAATCTTTGATTAAAAGTCTTTTTTTTTGTAAATGTTGGGTGTTTTTGGTGAATTAGTTATTGTTATGTTTGTTTTCTTTATGAAAAAAAAGAACATTTTCTTTTGTTGATGCTTTAAGCATCAACAAATTGAATTGGAGTTAGTCTGTTGGGAGGTCCACTGGAAGTCCTCTTTAAAGTGAGGGACTCTAAAGTCTTCTTCAGTCTTTTTTTGGTCTTCTTTTCTGAAGTCTTTCTTTAGGGTGATCGTGGACTTTTATTCTTATTTTTTTGACATCACGCTCACTCACAATGAAATATTCCAGAATGACAAACGAGGGAGTTTCTGTCACAGTCAAGGGTTTTAAAAAGCAGCTGCGTCCTGCTCCTTTTATGAGGAAAAATAAACCGATTTCTACTTTACAGTTTGATTGATTGGTTTATTTCAAGCATCAATTGGACAGTACAACCAAAACAAATCACACAGAATCATCAAACTAATTACTAAGAAGATGAAATGCACTGATTGAAAGAAAAAAAACAAACAAGAAAAAGAAAGACAAACAAAAACAATACACTTAAGTCACATTCGTAACATTCTTTAAATATAGTGATTAATAACTAAAGTCTATTAGAGCTTGATTAATTGCTGGAAAAGGAGTGGGAAGAAGTAAACTTGTATAATCCCACCCCGACATAGTTACTTCATTTTATAGTTTTGAATGGTTTTATGTAGAAAAACGTGGCAGACAGAAGCTGAGGCGAGTATTTCTTGGCAGGTTTTTTGAAGGTTAACCTCATTTGGCCTCTTGAATCAGCTCTGAGTCAGAACTTTTTCGGAGTGGGTCCTTTAATAAACAAACTGTGACAAAGCAGGGGAAGCAGACGGCACTTAAAATAAGCAAAAGCCAAAGTCATTTAGAGCCAAGCTTTTAAAGCCCAGCAGGGGGGTCACATTCTTTATGCCCAGGAGGAAAAAGGATTTTAAAAAACACTGTTGGATTTTACTGCTGCAAATCAGACGCTGAACAGAACAAACTGTATGTTTGTGCTGCATCATACGAGACAGGGGGGTAGACAGGGTCTGCAGCAGGAAAGAAGCCGTCTGCCTCTGCTGCTTTCATGCTTTCTCTATGGCAACCTTTGATCATGTCATCAGCAGCTCAGTACTGGTCAGAGACGGGGGGGCCACACATAATTTAATGCCTTTTTAGCCTCATGAAAGTAGAGAGCAGCCGTATTTGAAGTCCTCCAGTGGCATTGATTTTCCATGAGTTCAATCTGACCACTTGTTCCTCACAGAAACAACGAGGGCTCCCAGCAGGACACTCACGACTCTACGGGACACGTTCTGGATGGATTGGGGTAAAAAAACAAGAAACTGTGTGCAGAACCGGGATCTCTGTTTACTGCATCAACAGTGTGAAAACAAAACCTTTGCTAAGGACAAGAGTCTGTCTGATGCAGCCTTCAAACTGATGCGGGTTAGCAGCAGAAGCATCCAAACTAAAATAGATGCTGCAAAACGTGCAAGTAACCAACCAGTTAAAAAAGGGGTAGTTTGGGTTGATTTTCTGAAACATTTCACACACCGACAAGTTAAAGTGCTTCACAAAAATACTGTTTTAAAAAGCACGCTTTTATTTTCTACAACGTTGACCGTGCATCTTATCTATGACATATTGACTGTATATGAGAACTGGACTGAGTGATCCTTCCCCCCTCCAATTCCAAACAGGAAGGACCTGCTGGCTCCAAGAAGCCAAAATCATAGACTTGTATTGAGAAATAAACAGCTGTTACTTGTCATTCTATTTGCCAGAATAACCATTCTTGCTCTGATACATTTTTTTATCACGTTCTTGCTAATCCTATTTTTTTTCATGATATTTGTTCTGTAGTGAAAGTTATTCAAATGTCTCAATAAAACTACTCTCACGTTACACATTTGATAGACAGATTCTCCTGAGCCTGCTTCCAAGTGGTAGGGGTGTGATTCAAATCAATTTGGACCAATTACTTCTTACTGACGTCGTCTGGCTCCAATATGGCGGCATTCGTACCGTGAAAAAATGTCGACTGAATTGACTTAGTTTGGTTGGATTTGGAAGCAAGCCATTTTTCATGAGTGATGTCACACTCACTCAGTCCAGTTCTCATATACAGTTAATGGTATGAAATCTGGTCTGCATGAAGTCTTCCTATCAACTGTTCTGACCAATCCCCTGCTTCTATCCCCTCAAGGCATTCTGGGTAGAGTAGTCCTACCACATTATCTGACTGTTTTGATTGCAGATTTTGCCTTTTAATCCAAAAATAAGATAAAAACTAAATAAAAAGTCACCAAAACACAAATTACGATTAAAACAATAAAATGATAAATTATACAACATGGTAAAAGAGCACAGTGCAGTTGAAAGTCTTTCAGATCTGATCTAGAAAACCTGTTTTTAGTTTGGACTTGAACACAGTCAAAGGAAAATCCCATCTCGCATCATCAAACAGACTGAAAATACGGTTGTTTTTCCAACAACAAACTCTTTAGTTGAAACAGTAAATATGTTTCAGTTTTGGAACCATGAAACTCTATTTAAACTTATTCCAGCTGGTTCCAGAAATTATGTCATGAAGATTTATTGACAGTTTATTGAGGTTTTAGAGAGTCCTCCATACAGGATTCAAGGCTTCGGAGGGGTTCTGAAGCTGTGTGAAAAAAAATACACAACGACCGTGGTGCAGAGACAGAGCTGTTCACCCCTGATTGGAGGATAGTGATTCGGTTCCCGCCTTGCCCGCCCACGTGTTAAAGTGTTGGTAAGACACTGAACCCCACATTGATCCTGGTGGCTGCAGGTCAGCGCCAGTGTTCGGCAGCAGAGCCACCATCAGTGTGTGAATGGGACTGTGATGGTAAAGCACTTCGGGTCCTCAAGGAAAGTAGATAAGCACTTTATAAGTATACGCCATTTACTACGGTGCTGAGAAAGTGGCCCTATGTCAGTTTTTTGAACAAACGTCAGTTAAAACTCATTAACTTTGATTAAGATGGACTGCTCTCTACTTAACGGTTCCCATGCTAACCTGAATATTTTGTCTTACCTCTCATGATCGAGTACAGACCTGTCAGAGGCCGAGGTGAAGCCATAAGAATAAACAGTCCTCCTAAGCAGTGGTATAATGAAGCTTTATTTAGACCTTGAAATGAGAACAGAGTCTTTTCATTCCGTTTTGACGAGGACTCACCGCGCCGCCGTTCATTGTGAAGAGACTGTGTGAACACGGGATGTTAAACATTAGTGTTTCTGTCACAGGACACCTAAGTGATTCGATTGTGATGCCGAGAAGAGCCAATTAGAGTAGAGACGTAGAGAGGACTGTTTCTCTCCTTTATCCTTCCTCACAGCCCTTTCATTACAGCGTCTCGTTCAGCACTTGTGAGGTGTGAGAGCAGCGTGTGATATCCTGACAATGAAAGAAACCATTTCCTCCCATTTTTCATCCATGAAATCGCGCCTGTTCAAGTGGAAATTAATCAAACGAAGCAACAATCAACACAAGCGAAGTGCGGGCGAATAAAGGACGGCTTTGTGTGACGCACACAAACACCTTTGGAGTATGTGCGCTTCAGCTGGTAATGCAGTGTTTGCATAGATGTTCTAAAAATGACTCTGACTTATTTTGTTTTGGCCCAAGGGGTGTTTTCTGCCTTAATCACTGCTGATTGTCTGGATTGTGCATTTAATCATTTTCCTCTCATTTCCTCATCTAAAATGACACTTTCCACATTCTGATACACCCAGAACATCTGATCACAGTATTTGGTATAGCGATAAAAGCACAAATAGCTAGAAATTAAAGCTGTAGTAACCTGAACCCAAATGGAGGATTCAAGCTTGATGCAAGCTTTTGGGTTGTTCGGGCTCTTAGAAGGTCGTAGAGAGGAGCAGGGGGTTTAAAGTGCATCTTAAGGGAGCACAGGTGTGTCTTAAAGTTGAGACTCATAGATAATGGAACATACCATTGTAGGCAAGTTGACCCATAAAGATGTTTGTGTTGTCCGGGCCTGTGAGGGTCATAGAGAGGAGCGGCTGCATCTTAAAGGAAATGCAGGTGTTTGCAACAGACATTGTTGAAAATGGAACATACCATTGCCGTGCGTACAGTAAGTGTATAGTGAAGTATTTGGAAGGCTAATGTAAACTGCACACACTCATAACATATGGGTGATGCTGTCACGCCACACTCTAGTCATTAGAAAAGCATTAGTCACTGTAAGACAAAGTTGTTCTTTATACGTATGTGTTTGTGTGCTTAAAACATGACTGACCCATAAGGGTGTCGTATTTCACTTTCTACGTATATACCTTGTGACGTATGACTGCCAAATCTGCCTAGCAACAGCGTGCTCAATAAAAGGGTCCGATCGAGGAGGGGCGAGGTGAGAGAGATAGAGAGAGTTCATCTGAGGGCAGGAAAACTCCAAGGAAAGTCCTCTCTCCCGATCGCAATCGTAAAAACTATTTCCAGTCTCATTTTTCTCCGTTGGTCTTAGGTTTTAAGATAACAAGTACTTTAGATCTAACAGTCACAACTGCCCTTACGACCTTACGACGAGATACAAAGTGCCCCTGGCCAAAAAATGAGCAAACCTGTACCGGGCACGCAAGGACTTGAACACTTATCACTTGAACACCACTCACAGGCCCCTTGCAGTGATTTTTATTCCTGTACTTTGTGGAGCCTCCACTCCATTAAATCGATAAAACTCCTAAAAGTTGCCTCCCTGTAAAGCTGTTCACACGGCCTTACAGACAAAATAAACCCACCCAAAGTCATAGAAAACGACCACAACTACTTCCTTGAGCTCCGACTGTGAGACCTGAGCAAAAAACTTCACAAAAAGTGAATTCTTCCTGCAGTAAATTCAGCATGTGAGATGATAGAAGCTTTGTTGATGAGTAGATTGTCTATTAGTTCTTAAGAACATTCTGTTGTTTCCTAGAGGATTAGAAAAAAGTTTCTGTCCACAGTGGAAACCACACCAGTTGAGGATTTGGTAAAAAGCTGTTACCACCGACCACCGTCTCATTATCCAAGCTCCTAATAAGCCCTGCAGGTCTTCCGTTTACTATCAAACTGAAAATTACTTTCAAGGGTTTGTGCGCTTGCTGATGACAGACTAATTGATTCCGGTATCAATCATACAACTGTCAGGGAGACACTCGAGTCCTCTGAGGCACATCTGGCCCTGAAAGTTATTTCTTTTCTGCTGCGAGAACAAACGACGCATCATCGGATTGAGTTCTAATTAATCTTACTGAGTTATTGTTGTTATTAATTAACAAAGCAGTTTTTGTTGCTCATTATAACATTTTGGCTGAGCTTCAGATGAATTGGATACTCTTGTGTTGCATTATTGATCGATTTCTTAATGGCTTTGGAGATTTAGCAGCTTGTTTCAAAGCCATCAATGAGAGCAGACCTCTGTTAGACTTGCTTTGGCTGCAGTAATCAAGCACTCTGGGTGCTTTTTTAAGCCTAGAAAAATGTAAGGAGTTGAAATGGTGGAGGAATTAGTTCTACAGCAGAAAAATTGTCCAGTTTTGCTTCAAGCACGTGTTGAATCCTCTAAAGTGCTTCAACATCAACCCCAAATTCCAGCGTGGAACTCTTCAGAAGAACCTCTGTGTATGAAATACCATTTCCAATGTGAAAAGGGAAAAGTTTGTCCATCCTTCTAATATAGTTGATTTTTTTGTGATTCAAATCATAAAAACTTCTTTTGATTTTGATGAAAACATATTTTGCAGCGTTACATTAGCAAAGAAGGAACCTTGTCTTGAGTCAAAAGTAGAGCACCCTTTCACCCAACTCCAGAGGAGTGCTTTTATTTTTGTAGCTTGAAACATTTCAGTTCTTGTTTGGAGGGGTTTACTCTTTTTTCTGTGTTAGGCCTCATAAATTCCTCTGGCTTCCATCCACAGACTGCAGCTGAAGCTTCGAGTCCAGTCTAAATGAAATGTTTTACTTCGCAGCATCATGTCTCGCAGCACACGTTTTCTGTGCTTTGTGTGGATGTAGAAGAACCGAAGAACAACTCTTGATTGTCTCCCTGCTGATTTGCAAATGTGGCCAAAGCACAAGCAATTTGATTCATCAATTTTCTGATAATAAACTGGTTTGGATCTCTTTTAACTCCAGTGACATCGTAAACCTCAAAATGATCCACTATATCCGCCTATTGGCTGAAGCAGGTATGCTAAAACACTGACAAAACTACCAGTTTGCCATTTCTAAAAACCTTATTCATGCAATCCAACATGCAATATGTCACTAATATGTGACATATTTGAGCTCATTATTTGTACTTGCATTTCATCTCCAAGAAATCATTTATAAAACATGTTCTACTTTAAGGGTGGATCAGAGAAACAATAAGATCCAAAAACCAATTTGCTGGATTTTAATGACCATGGATTAGGATTTATGGATGGACAATCCAGAGAATACTTTTAGAATGGAGTTCATTCTTGGACTTGGGCTGGAGCTTAGCTCTGTGTCCTGGGGTGTAGCTGGGTCAAGACTCTGGCTTGGGTTTGGGTTCTGGGGTGTTGTTGCATCCGGGTGAATAGTTTTCTTCTGGTTTTGCACCCTCAAACTTGGTTCATAGAATTGAAAAAAAGATTTTTTCACCATGCTCCAGTCCCTCTGATCATGGCAGCAGTCATGGAAGTTGATGCTGCCCTGCAAATTATGGATGACAAGTAGACATTAAGACGTGCAACAGGTACAAAACCCAACTAGAAGCTTTACAGTCAAAGGCAGGAAAGTAGATCTTCAGATAAAAGGTTTTATGTTTGCAGAATGACAAAAAGGACTGAAGACTTCCAAGACACTCATCATCAGTATTTGACTCATCGGACTTACATAGATGTTTGTGCTGTGCGAGGAAGACCTTTCGGATGAATGGTCCCTCAAAGGGAAAGGCAACACCACAGCCGTCCAAACCAGGTCTTTGAGACCAACCACCCTGCTTCATTTCCATCTATCTCGGCTCAGTTCAGTGGTAATCTGCTGGTTTGACTGATTACTGGTTCTGAATAACTAAAAACTCGTACAGATAATCAACAGCCAGTAGAGCAGTGTTGGATGAGAAACAGGAAGTGTGGTAATAGAGTGGGCAGCCATTAACTATGCCATCTTCTACAGAAGAGAAATAGGAGTATAGAGAACAGGAAGCTGCTCAGGAAGTGTTTGCAGACTTGTTTTACACCTGATATCACTATTTAATTAATTTATTTTTTCCTCGACAAAGCCTTGATCCTTATTAGTAGCATTGACAATAAACCTCTATCAGACTGAGTTCTGATGGGGACTCTTGTTCCACATGCTAAACAATTTAAAGTTAGCTAAATCTTCACCCCTGGACCAGATGGTTCACCTTGCTCCTGTCGTCTGCCTCGATGTGTTGGTTGATGAGGCCCTCCATGGTCGTGTCACCTGCAAACTTGATGATGTAGTTGGGTGATGAGTACAGGTGGGTACACCTGCTCAACTAACCAGCACCAATGTTGGTCTTTAAAACCTGCAGTTGCTCTGTGATACTGCTGTCCTCATCTTGCTGATTGGTATGATTGTTTTTTTTTCTCTCTGTTTGTTGTGGGTTCTCCCATTGTGCCACTTTCGACTTAACTTTAGGATGATATGCGAGGTTGCATGAGTCGCTCTTCTTTTCTTAGATTTGTCTTTTTGTGCTTTGTCAGCTGGAGTACACGGCACGACTGGACTTCCTGTGGCGGGTCCAGGCCAAAGAGGAGATCAACGAGATGAAGGAGCTGCGAGAGCACAATGAGAACATGCTGAGGAACATTTTACCCAGCCACGTGGCCCGGCACTTCCTGGAGAAGGACCGGGACAATGAGGTCTGTAGGAAACTCACTCACACATCAACCCCCCAAAAAATCTGTTAGAAAAAACTCCTAACTACCATTACCAAACTGGAACAACCCTGAATACCAAATGATGCAGTTCCTCAAATGTCCACTGGAGGTTGGTTTCATTAGATACCATAATCAGCCCAGCTACACCCCATGTTAGAAAGTCATGATCAAAGATAAAATTAGATACAAATTAATTTCAAAAACCTTTTTGATCGTTAAAGCTTTAATTCAATAATTAATTTAGTTTGACTCTTCAAAATTCTCACTTTACCAATCCTTTTCATCGTATTGGTCTTTTACAGAATGAAATTGAGGTAGGTGGAAAAAATGACTAACCCGTCTCCATCTTTATCTTGTTTTACCATCGAGAGTCCATCAGGTTCCTCAAAGATCATCAGTCCAGTGTAAATCTGTTTTTGGATAGATTTTATTTGGATGAAAAGTACTTTTTAAAGAAAGCTTTTTGTGGAAGACTAAACAGACCAGATTTTATGGATCAAACTTTATACCACAATTTATACATTTATAGATATTTCTTTAATTCCTGAATTGTTTTTGCCACACCTAAAGTATTTAGATAACAAGCTTTAAAGAATCATGATTTTATTAGCGTCTGTAAAGTAAATGCTCTCTGATCTTTACAGTAATCTTATATTGGTTTGTGACATTTGTTTCTTAATCTTTGGCCCAAAGTAACCGGTGCTCCTCTGGCTTTCTACTCCTCTGAAGAATCGCAGTTTGAAGTCTCAACTGACTCTAAGCAGTCAATGAGCTCTGCTATAGAACATCTGTCTGCAAAAGGCTGATGGTTCAGACTAATGGGCTTTGGTTTATGAACGTTCCTTTAGTCTGCTCCTCAGCGCTCTCTCAGTAAATTGGTGTTTAAGTCAGACGTTCTGAGTGCAAATGGCAAAGATGATGGATGGACCCTGAAACAAGTGCAGGCCCTCCTTTGTCAGCCATCAGTGTGTAAAATGAAAATGTTTATTAAACGCTTCTGCAAATGGATGGAGCACAACCCAACACCGAGTCTGAAGCTGTTAGCTTTGGTAAGGCGGAGACAAAACCAGAACTTTTGGTCTTTGGGAAGAAGAAAAGGCAGAGGAGCTGCTTTTCTGAGAGCTCGGAGAATCGTCTGGGCGGTTCATCCAGCCGGAAATCTTTATTGAGTTTTATGCTGGCGTGCTTTGATTTGATTTCAATAAGGGCTTGTCAGCAGAGGACGCATTCAGCTGTCTCTCAGTCACGGCGGTGAGTCAGCTGACCTCCGCTTTAAAGAGTCAAGCTCAAAGAAGTTCCCGTCTTTGTTCCATATTTTCTGCTTGTTTTGTTTTTGCATGGAACTTTTCTGCTTGTTTTAGACCCACAGACGTATTTCTGCTTCATATTAAGAAAATTTCCATTTTAAGTGGAGTTTAGCTCACAAAGTCGTGGTATCGTCCAGTAAAAAGCTAATGTTTTGTTACATTCTGTAGCTGCTAATGTAGATATTTGACCAAATTATTGCAGTTTGTACTGATTGTTCTCAAGGCAGCACCCTCGTAGAGTGTTGTCGTGGTAACAGTGAAAAATTTTAACAAGAATGCTGAGGAAACTCAAACTTTCACCTGCAGTCTCAAATGTTCCTCACATTGAAAAAAGAAGGGAAAAAGATGTGAAGTTGTCCTCTGTTGTTTGCACAGGGAGATTTTTTAGTCAAAAATGGTCAAGATGACACAAAAAAGCTTCTGGATTGAAGCTCTTCTAAAAATGAAAGGGACTGGAGCCAGGTGCAGTTCAACAAATAACACAAGTGGACACGCTATTGTCAACATTCATGCCTGCAACATTTTTACAGTATTCTTGGACTAATGATTCTGTATTCCATCCATCCATCCATCCATCCATCCATCCATCCATCCATCCATCCATCCATCCAACCAATCTTTAGAACCCACTGAATCCCTTTCGGGGTTACAGTGTTGCTGGAGCCTATCCTATCTACTATTGAGTGACGGTGAGGTACACCCTGAAAGGGTCACCAGTTAATTGCAGCGCCACACACTCATCACACACACCTAAAGATGCCAGTGAGCCCATAAAGTAGAACTGGGCGATATGGCCAAAAAACACAATCTCTGATTTTTTTCACACTAAAATTGATTTTTGTTTTAAATCGTTTATTTCTCCCCCTTTAAAAAACAAATGACAGAATATATTTAAAAAAATGATATTATGTTAAATGCAGAGAGAAGAAGTCACAATATAACAGTCTATGAAGTGTTTAAGTTTCTATCACAAATAATTGTAACTGAGTTAACTATAATGCAAACTTTAATACAGAGAAAAACAAAAACATTCCAAAATTTCTGAAATGTTATTTAATTAATGTTATTTAACTCACAAAAAGCAGGTCAAATAGCTTTTTAAACATATTTTGGCATTTACTAAAAAAGTGGTTTCATAACAATATTGCACAAAGAAAACACGCCAACGTTGAATTAGTTTTACAACTATGTTTATTTGAAACAAAAAGCACTGCATTTGTGGTATTTCATACCTATAGCAACATGATTAGATATATCAGAACAAAATACCATCAATAAAGTTTTACTTACAAGAAGCGTCATTGTTTATAAAGGTGGGCGGGGTTACAGTGACAGCGCTGTGTGAATGGACCCTTTCCTTATGACCACAGAGGAACAAAGATCATCGTGAGAAGAGATTATCACTCTTTTTAAATACGAAATATACAAGCAGACAACAGATCAAGTGCTTAATGTTGTCATACTCCAGCGTGCCACTGTCCTACCTCCACATGCTAACTGGTACGCCTGCCCTAGGTTGCAGACCCTTGGTCTAAAACCAAAAATTCGAATTAATCGATTAAGTCAGTTAATCGCCCAGCCTTGCTCTGAAGCATGTTTTATCGATGGTGGAAGGAAGACGGATTGCCCAGAGAAAACCCACACATGCACGACGAGAATGTGCTCCAATGCGCAGCTCCTGTCTGTATTCCAGGAGTTTCAAATAATCATATCACATAATATTTGTTAAAAACAAAAGTATCTGATACTATTTGACTTCAGCTGGTCTGGTTCCGACTGGAAAAAGTTACACATAGATGGTATACTGTGCAGATATTTCAATCTAAACCAAAAGTTAAATGTTACTACTTTGAATTAAATTTGGAGAGAGGTCAATGACCCTTAAAAATAGGAGTTTGTCATTTTTGGTGAGGTTTCTAATGAGGCGCCAGCTGTAAAGATAAATGCTGATGGGACGTTTGGATGGAGCTTCTGGCTGACATGAACCTGCATGAGGTGGAAATGAAAGGAGCTCCTCATGAATGTAACCACCGGTTCCCAAACTCCATTACTCTGCTTCATCGACTCGCCGCTACTGATGGCGCTGTTGGGCGGGGAGGACAGTTATCTCAGGGTGAAGTCACATCGCTGTGTTGTCCTCGCCTGTCCCCCACCCAACAAGGGGGAGCAGCAGATGAATTATGAATGCCAGGAGAGGAGCCTGTTCTGCTCCTGTGCCGGCTCCTAATTAAAAGAACATGATAAAAAATGCATCCATTAGGATGCTTTGAGTCCTAATCACTTGTTACATTTTTAATCAGGCTGCTTATTGTTGTGGGATTGAGGATGCAGAGTACAAACTCATGAGGAGATCACGAGGTTTGGGATCAGTAACGTGACGCCCCCATGCTCGGCTAAAACCGAACACCCACAACTGTGCCTGACATTCCCCGGGAAAGATTAAGGGATATGAGAATATTTACACTCCTAGACTTTTACTCTGAAAAACAGCACAAGAACATCAGGAAGTCACATTTTGATTGTCCAGGAAGACAACAAAATAATAATACATTACATACAAATAATACATTTAGGTCACCAACTCAACCACATCTTAACGCAATAATAATAAACATTTGATTAGAGTTACCTGAGACAGTGGAGAGTTAATCCCAATGAGACAGCTGTGGTTGGGATGTTGGGCCATAGAAATAAAATTGAATTGTTAAGCCCTATTTACAAACTAAAAAATAGTTGTACATTTTTGGGACAAAAAATTAATAACTGATAAATTACAAGAATGAAGGCATAGATATCCAGCTTTAAAGGTTATACATTTTGTACTTTAATGCTACGGTCACAAATACAAATGCAACCGTGTGATGGGGGGTTATTGGCAGAATCTTCATGCTGCAGCGTGATTTTTTTGAAAAGCTTTACAAAGTTACTCTTACTCTTACTCTTAAACAGCTCCAATAAACAGACAACTGTGGTGTCTTTTCTCATAAATTCATGACTTTTTTTCTTGAAAATTGACGACTGTTTTCTTGTAAATGTACGTGTTTTATACTGCGGGCACACATCCCAAAATGCCACTGCGCCCTGAATGCAAGTTGTTCTGAAAATTCAGCAGGTGGCCACTCTGCGGCATTTATATTCGGGAGGCAGCAGTCGCACTTTTCGCGCCATGCGGGTTATAATAAAAAAATCATTTTTACAGTTATGATCTTTTGACATTGGTCATTGGCCGCTCGGACACCTTTGGAGGAGGCACGGTATTGATCCAGTTGCCACCGCACAGTGGCTGTCACCCAATTTTATAATGGTGTTATCTCAACGCCTAACTACTGCCGTCTACATTCATGACCACACCAACAATTTTCAAAAGAACCGGGCGGCGGCATGAGATCTCAAAGATTCTGCTGATGCGTCCACATCGCATGGTGGGTGTTGTATTTGTAGAAAACACGGGCACAAACATTTTCACTTTACTGGATCTCCAAATGTTGTGAGGGCCACCTGCTTGATACAGGTTTGCCCATTTTTCACCCGTAGACACTTGTAACGACTGCTGTGACCCAGACCTAAGCTGAACAAACTGAACTGAACTTTATCTGAGTTTATCCACAGATAAAGACAGATTTAAAAAAAACAATCTGAGAGAATCAAAGCTGTGAACCTGAACGTAAACTGAAAAACACACAACTGAGGCAAAAACAAAAGAGCAACAAAGACAGAAACACAACTGATAATTGACACCAACAAACCAAACACATGTAAAATGATTACTGCAGACTGAAACCATGACAACAAACCAAACACACAGGTCAGGTAAAAATCTTCAGTGAAAGAACATTTTAGGTCCACAAACCAAATCTTTAGAGTTTCTTTTGGCCCTAGAACTTCATAAAAAGTCTCTGAGTGGGATTTTTTGGTAACCAAAATTTAAAAAAGGGTTTTCATGGCATTTATCTAACACGCTCATCCAAATTGACTGAGATGAGTGAGCAGCAGCAGGGGTGGTGGCTGCTTCTCTCTGGGTTTGTCTTTCTTCAGTTGAAGCTTGCTGTGTCACCATAGCAACCACCTTCACTGCAGCATAGAGAGGGAGACGATGCGATCCGCTGAACTGTCCACCTCCTCTTTGGCTTCCTCAGCTTGACCCTGTGGTGAGGGATGGTGCAGCTGTCGGAGTGTCATGAACCTGACCCCCCGTGGTCGGAGTTAGTCAGGTTTGGTGCAGCGCCGCTGGTGCTTGTCACTCCCAAACCTCTAGCCTCACAAGACTCTTTTCTGCGTTTTCGCAGAGCGTTGGTGCTGCTGCAGAAGCGTCGGGGAAACCACGTTCCGTCTTGATTTTTTCCCTGTTTGCTCTCATGAAAAATTGAAGCACTTTCAGTGGTGGGAAGAGCTCACTGACTGACACGCTTCTGAAGAGAAATGAAAGGCTTTCCACCAAAAGCCAGATTCAGCTTTGACTGAGCTCATTAAGCGTGTACACAATCTGGGAGGACGTCCCACAAAGGTCCAATTTCCTAAAGTGTGGAATTGCATTAGAAAGCGTAAAGAAGCCGATCTGCTGCTGAATTATTCACTTCTAGTGTTGAAGTGCGACCGGCCTGTGTGTTTATCAGCCTGTTATTACAACATTCTCCTAATGACACAATGAATTAGTGCATGTAATGCTGGTTGGGGAAGCATATAGTTTCATGTCAGTTAGCCTGCAACACTGAATCAACACTGCCCCCCAATGGAGGAAACATGCATTGCAGGGCTCTGACTCCGAGAAACCGAAACAAGCGTCTCGTTTTTTTCTCAGGAACCACGACAAAAAGACTCTTTATCCACTGTTTATCCAACAAAGCAGAACTAGATCAGATTATTTTCTAATAGCTTAGGCCTTTTTTAGACAGTTTATTTTAACCAAACACATCAATCCAATAAATGAACCCGCTTCCTCCAGGTGATTCCTTCAGGTCAAAAGAATCCATAAGGACTGGCATCCTAAAAAGCAAAAAGCATCAGCAAATATTTTAATTTTACACGTGTGTGTAAGGGGAGGTCCCTTTATGGCAGAGGCCTCTTAACGGTTTCATGACAACCACACAGATTTAGATACTCTGGGTCTGATAGGGATTGTGGACATTTTTTCTTGTCTTCCCTTAGAAAAAGCAGTGGTCCTGAACTTTATTTTACTAAGTAAACTCTTAATCATGAACGTGCCGCAGACGAGAACATGAACCCAGAGCATCAGTAGCCAGAAGTCCTCAACCGAAAAATAGTCTTTTTTGGTTGAAAAACACAATTTTATCTGGGGTAGGGTTAACGTTAGAATCTTCTAGTGTAGATAGTCATCTTCTGCTCATGGCTAAAGTGAAATTTCCGCATCTGGCTAATAATGTATTTGGGCACCATCTTGTCTACAACCACCGCCCTCGTCAGTTTGATCCCAAATCAGTTGCTTAAAGGAGAACGATCACCATCCAAAAAAAAAATCCCATTAAACATTGACTAGTACTAGCTAAGATTGTGCCATTATTTTGTCAATTCATTCATGACAAATTATTTTGAATTTTCCACGACAATCATGGAAGTCGCCATGTTCACGTTCAGCGCACCTAGCGGTCAGAGTGCACAAATTTGTCATTGATGCGTGACGTCACTCTGGGACAAAGCATCAGCAACAACGGCTGCCAGAGAAGGAGACAGGAGTCAATTTTTCGAAGAAGAAGAGGAGTTTTTCGATGATATTGAGGCGTTGAACCATATATGTATGAACCAGAATATTCAGAGGAAGAAGAAAGTGACGATTAAAGTGATAATGATGCCTGGAGGATCGGACAGACTGAATGGTGCTCATGCAGCATTTGTGGACCAATGCCAACCGGTTCGCAAGACAGTTGCAGAGAGTTGGATGTTTTCCATCCATCTATCCATCCATTTTCTTCCGCTTATCCGGGACCGGGTCGCGGTAAAATTTTAAACGCAATCTAAAAACTGGTGCTGTTTGAACATTTTTTGCTTGTTTCATTCCAATTCAATCAACTAAACTCTGCTTTTTTATTTTGAAATAAAAAAGCAAAAATCTTTCAAAAGTTTTTAGACTTTTTGCTTAAAACAAATCTGAGCAGCAACGTAAGCAGACTGTATGACAGTGGTTTAGCTCAGACAGTCGGTGAGCAGCGGTTGTGGCAGAAGCTCATGTGTGGTTTGTTGTCTCCACAGGAGCTGTACTCCCAGTCGTACGACGCTGTGGGCGTGATGTTCGCCTCCATCCCGGGATTTGCAGACTTTTACTCCCAGACAGAGATGAACAACCAGGGGGTGGAGTGCCTGCGGCTCCTGAACGAAATCATCGCCGACTTTGATGAGGTGAGACCTTGGCGTGTTTGGAGTATGATATGAGGACTTTTTTAACAAAAACATCCATTTGATTTCACACAGGACTTCATTCAAAGCAGGAACATTTGGAGAAAAACAAAACATCAACAAAATCTTATAAATCCTTATTTTTATTTTTTTTTTCAATATATATATTTTTTTAAATGACCTTTATCTACACAAGTAGTTATTTACACTCACCGGCCACTTTACTTGGTTCAACTTGCAAGTATTTGGTTGGATCCCCTTTTGCCTTCAGAACTGCCTCAATCCTTGGTGGCATTGCCCAAACAAGATTCTGGAAACATTCTTTAGAGAGTTTTGGTCCATGTTGACATGACAGCATCACACAGTTGCTACAGATTTGTCAGCTGCACATCCATGATGCTAATCTCCTGTTCTACCACATCCCAAAGGTGATCTATTGGGTTGAGATCTGGTGACTA
Source organism: Adrianichthys oophorus (assembly GCA_036245035.1). NCBI lineage: Eukaryota > Metazoa > Chordata > Actinopteri > Beloniformes > Adrianichthyidae > Adrianichthys > Adrianichthys oophorus. The sequence goes on along the minus strand of BSAI01000012.1, from coordinate 29,423,120 downwards.
TGGAGGCCATTTGAGTCCAGTGAACTCATTATCGTGTTCAAGAAACCAGTCTGAGATGATTCCAGCTTTATGACACAACACCTTATCCTGCTGGAAGTAACCATCAGAGGATGAGTACACTGTGGTCATAAAGGGATGGACGTGGTCAGCAACAATACTCAGGTAGCCTGTGGTATTGTAACCATGCTCAACTGGTACTAAGAGGCCCAATATCCCCCACACCATTACACCACCACCACCAGCCTGAACCGTTGATACAAGGCAGGATGGATCCATGCTTTCATGCTGTTGTCAAATTCTGACTCTACCATCTGAATGTTGCAGCAGAAATGGAGACTCATCAGACCAGGAAACGTTTTTCTAATCTTCTATTGTCCAATTTTGGTGAGTCTGTGTGAATTGTAGCCTCAGTTTGCTGTTTTTAGCTGACAGGAGTGGTACCAAGTGTGTTCTTCTGCTGCTGTAGCTCATCAACATCAAGGTTGGACGTGTTTTGTGTTCAGAGATGTTCTTCTGCAGACCTCGGTTGTAACCAGTGGTTATTTGAGTTACTGTTGCCTTTCTATCAGCTGGAACAAGTCTGGCCATTCTCCTCTGACCTCTGTCATTAACAAGACATTTACATCCACAGAACTGTCGCTCACTGGATTTTTTCTCTTTTTTGGACCATTCTCTGTAAACCCTAGAGATGGTTGTGGGTAAAAATCCCAGTAGATCAGAAGTTTCTGAAATACTCAGACCAGCCCGTCTGGCACCAACAACAATGCCACATTCAAAGTCACTCCAATCACCTTCCTTTCTTGTTCTGATGCTCGGTTTAAACTGCAGCAGATCGTCTTGTCCATGTCTACATGCCTAAATATATTGAGTTGCTGCCATGTGATTGGCTGATTAGAAGTTTGCGTTGGACAGGTGTGCATAAGAAAGTGGCCAACAAATGAATTTTCAGTTTCAAGTTTAGTTTCTTACAGAAAAAAACACTTTATTCTTATTTTATTCTCGATTATTTCTGTTTCCTTATGAACACGGGTACTGATGTGTTGTTGGTCAATCTGCTTTAAAAAGCTCAACAAAAAAAGTTGTGAGCTGTAAAGTTTTAAGCATCAAAATTGAGAGGATTGAGTCTTAAACTTGCTAATAAAAAGGAAAAAGAACAGTAAAAAATAATAGATAAACAGAATTATGTTAATATTGTTCTGTTTTTATGGTGTTTCAAAACTTTAAGTGTCCTGAAAAACCCTGAAACTTTGTTCATATAACAGTCAAAGCTTACCGGCTCATGTGGAGAACTTATTAAAGCGCCAGCTTCTTTGCAAAAAGAGAAACAGAAGCGGTGGAGTTTGAAACAAGCTAGATGGAGATGAAAGCGCTCATCACATGAAGGATTCAGAACGATTCCTCATCTCCTCTGAAGTTCTGGTTCCTTGAGGACTTTGTGAATTCTGCAGGAAGGTGTGGTTCTGACTGACAAAGTCAAAGTGATCTGATCAGAGCAGAAGCAGCAGAGGCGCTCACTTTCCCCTCCAAACAAGCATGTCCTCTTCTTCAGGGAGCTCCCTGGATGGCTTCGGATGGAGGATAAAGATCGATCTGCTTTTGCTCTGACACTGTATCCAGATATATTCCAAACACACACAAAGATTGTGCTTTGACGTTTGAGGATCTGTTTCTGTGCTTTTTCCCAGTTGCTGGGTGAGGACCGTTTTCAGGACATCGAGAAGATCAAGACGATTGGCAGCACCTACATGGCCGTCTCTGGTCTGTCGCCTGAGAAACAGGTGAGTTTCTCAGCAGCTTCCATGCCTCTCACCAAAGCAGAAGCCTCTGATGACACAGAGGGTGCAGTCAGCGCAGAAGTCTGGGGGTCGCAGACGTCTGCCATATTTAAACAGCCGGTTTTTGTGCTCCAGACAGTCACAGGATTGTCTCTGGTGTCTCATCTCCAAATAGTTTAAATGATACTTTAAATGATCAAATGGGCTGAAAACACAAAATTGAAAGAATTTCTCTAATTAGTTTCTATTTTCATGTGGATTTACACTGAATAGTGTTTGGTAAATATGGACTCAGTAGACTTCATTCCCATTTATCCTGCGGGGAACTCCTGTGCACTCAGAATGTCTCCAAACCACAAAATATAAGACTTCATTCAGTTCCAGCTTGGCATGTAGGATCATTGAAAACAAGTTTGGATTGATTAAAGAGAAAAAATGAAAATCCAAATTTCTTGTTATGAAAATGTAGCCTCTTCAAACTGTTTCAAACTGGACAGTAGGGGTGGGCGATACTGGGAATTTGGTAATTACAAGACTAGTACTGCCAATATCAATACTGATACTTTTTCCTTGAAATGTTGTGATTATAGAGTAGACGTTTTCTGTTAATTAGGTGTTTAATAAAACACACGACAGAGACTTAAATAATATCAATAATTAAAACAACCTGAACTGAACACACATCAATTAAAGAACATGTTTATTAGTAATGGCGTGATCACATCCTTGATCACCATCAAGAATTGATGTTTTTCTCAACAGCGGAGAGCTTTCCCTGACTGGATCACAGCCCTGAAATATTAAGGAACATTGTCTAAACATAGCACTGTATGATCATATACTGTTGTCACTTACTGACAATGATTGAATGGCAGCCACACAGCGTGGAGTCATCCTCTCTGTTTGGTTGTTTTTATTTGTTATATGGTGACAAAGGAAAAAGAGAAGTGAGGGCTTTTTACCCCAAGGAGATGCCCTTCTGGCTACTGCAGCCGCTTTTGCAGCCGAATTAACTGGTATTTTTTTAATAAAATGACGGTATTCTCGTACACAGAGGAGCAAACTGCTGTCAAACGAAACAAAAGGAGAAAACATCGTGTGCCTGGTACTGATCAGGTAGACCCAGCTGTGCAGGCAGACTTTGCTCATGTGCATCATCTGTTTTTGATTTTGCACATGCTCAGTAAAGATCGTGCAGTCCTGATCTGGAACTTTTCCTTTTACTTTTGTTTTATTATTTATTGTAAACATTTTAAGAGGTTATTATTATTGTAAACGTCTCAAGTAGACACAGACGTAGACACATTTCACACATGCGGAGACCAATCTGGTTGCTGTTACAGATCGGGTAGTGACTGGCCCTCAGAACAGGAGGGCAAGGAACCTTGATTTGGGCTTGAACCATTCATTTCTAACGTGTTTCTGAGGCAAGTTCTCCCCTCAGCCTGTAGGTAAAAAATGATGCCCGGAAACTTAAGTCAACCGAACAAAACTTCAATGATTAAGTTTGTAAATGAAAGACCTGTTTCTCATTTGGGTTTTCGGTTCCATTAAACTAAGCTCGGGGTTCTGTTAATGTGTTTTCCTTTGGCAGTATTTCTGAAATAGTAATGACAGTGAATGCTCACTGAGATGTGGCAGCTGAATATTAAAGCCTTCACTGTTCATTCAGGCGCAATTAAATCAGAGCAGGGGAAGATAATGTCGCTTTAATAGTCAACCAAGTGATGCAGAAACAACCACGGGAATCAAAGCAGAGGAGACCAAAGGCAGCCGTCAAGAAAATGAAATTTTCTTTTCAATTAATAAATATAGTGATGGTAAGCACAGAGCTGCTCAGACAGGATGAGAAGACAGTTTGAAAGTTGACTCTGAACTTAAACAGAAAACATGACCAGGATCTGCCAGGAAGCAAAGGAGGACAACAGGCGTCGACAATGATGGAGGAAGAAAATTTGATAGTTGAGGATTTCTAGCTTTAATGACATGAATCTCTCCCGACTCACAACTGGAAACAACTTACAAAACCTCAACATTTAAGCCTTAGACACAACTGTCCTTGCGGGTAGATATGGGCTGTCTGAAGGACAAAACTGGACAAACGTTTACAGTCCACACCGGTGGCCTGCACTAAATGTTAAGATGGTAGACCACTACGGGTGTGCTACGACCAACAGGTCATAGTGAACACTTAAACAACGTGTAAGGGTAAGTAAGACTGAAGTAGGTGAGATGCAGGCACATCATTTTTCATTTTTTCAATCCCCTGAATTCGAAAAATCCAGAAGCAGGCCCGTTACATGCTCCAGAAGAACTTTGACAATGGACAATGGGAAATAGTTTGTGTGTGTATCCTATAGGTGTCCTGTGGTACTTTAATATTACGCCCTGTGTGTGGTCAGTAAGGCCAGTACTTGCACCTCACTAATGACGAAGTGCAGCATAAAGGCACCATAGGAAAGCATTAAATGCTATAACTTTGTGCAAATAACGTTATCCTCACTAATACTTCACAATACAAGTACCACACACACAACAGGGATACATTCTGATTTAAAGACGTCCCTTAAGATAGTCAGACAAGCCTGCAACTGCAAGACCCCACCCCCCCCCCCCCCCCCAAGACTCTCCACGAGCCCGGACAATCCCAAAACCTGCAGCACCCATACAGGTCAACCCCAGGGTCACATGGAACTTAGACTTGTGTTCTTGGTGTTTCTAAAAAAACAGACATGCTCTTGGCGCAGGCATGTTCTATCAGACCTTCTGCAGAATGAGAAGCGTAACAGATCTTAAAGAACTGTGCTGTTCTGGACAAACACTGTGGAGCTTGAGCTTGAAATGTGAACGTGCTGTAGGTCCTCCAGCTGCTGCTGACTCTTCAGTGTCCTCTGACTTCCTCAGCAGTGTGAAGATAAATGGGGTCACCTGTGCGCGCTGGCGGACTTTGCCATCGCCCTCAACGAGAGCATCCAGGAGATTAACAAGCACTCCTTCAACAACTTTGAGCTGAGGATCGGTAAGAACTTTGCACCGTTCATTGTTTTGTGTCCCAAACACTGTCTTTACACACCATTGACTAAATTAGGCTAAAAACTATCATGTTGATTGAGAATATTCTGTTTGTTTAACTAATGCTACGTTCATACCAAACACGATTTGCTGGCTGCCTCTCCCTCACCGCACAGCCAATCCGCTGCTCGACACCTGTCCAAAAATGTGTTTATAAGCTTGACGCCCAAATGTTTGAGCCTGATCGCTACAGGAATGTTGAAGGGATGTCTGTCGGCTGTTTTATGAAATGGGAGAACCCTCTGTGAAAAATACCTGTTTTAAAGGGGAGATTAAAAATATAACATATTGCTCTCACAATACAATCAATGTTTTTTGATGTAATTTTCATATCAAAACCATTGCTATCAATTGAGATCTTTATGTTTTTCTTTTTGGACCACTGAGAGTATCTCTGTTTCATCCATGTCTGATAGATGCAGACTGCATCATCTTACTTTCATTTTCTGACTTTTATTCAAATTTCCTTGAGTTTTTGTCATTTCATTTGCTAAATTTGGGTTTATATTTACAAAAAAAGAATAAAGTTCATTAATCACGGTGTCCATATTTTTTATTGTAATATGATCCTTTATGAAGTACTTTGGTAAGTCTACAGATCCTGTTTTATTTCCCATTACTTTGTTTAGTTTATTCCGTGTGTTTCTAATGTTGTGTTTATTCTCAATTCAAATCCTATTGTAATATTCATTTTTTTCTTTTCTCAAAATTACCATGAATTTGTTTTTGTACATCTTGTATCGTTTTTAGAAGTCTCTGTTCTAAACTTTAAGACATCCTTGTAAAGTTTTTTTTTTTTTTTTGCAGGCGTTCTGTAAGCCCCTCCACATCCCAGGTTTTCTATTATTGCTGAGTTTGTTGTAACATCACATATTTGGGCAGTGCTTATTATACCAGGATAAATAACAACTAAGAAAGGACCCATGAGCACAATTTACATCATTTACATGAATCTCTTTCCATCTTGTTTTAACAGGTCACTTCTGAATTCATTAACTGCTTCTTCCTTCTGGCTTCTTCTATATCTAACACAGTTGTTGCAAACAAACATATGTTGCAAATACAGGTAGATGATCACTTATGTCTTTACTACTAGACCACTAGTTATACTTTGTCCAGTACATTTGTAAAAATATTATCAATTAAAGTTGCAGTAGCTGTAGTAATTCTAATTGGCTTTGTGATTAATGGAAACAGCCCTCTAGCGTAAAAAAATCTGAAAATTACTTATTAGTATTCATTTTTAATAGATCTTTGTTAAAACCCCCACAGAAAGTTAGTGTTTTATTTTCATTCAAAAGCTTTTCTAAGCTGTCTGTGAAGGTTTCCACATTTGACTCTAGCATGGAGTCAGTGGTGTGCCGTTGGTTGGGCCCTAAAACTGTTGTGTTTCAACTCCTGGGTTATCTTATCAGCTAATCATGGAATTATGTTTGGCAGGAATGGCTCATGGTTCCGTGGTGGCAGGCGTGATCGGTGCCAAGAAGCCTCAGTACGACATCTGGGGGAAGACGGTGAACCTGGCCAGCCGCATGGACAGCACAGGCGTTAGCGGCAAGATCCAGGTGCCCGAGGAGACCTACCTGATCCTAAAAGACCGCGGTTTTGCCTTCGAGTACCGCGGTGAGATCTATGTGAAGGGCATCAGTGAACAGGAGGGCAAAATCCGAACACACTTCCTGCTAGGCCGGGTTCAGCCCAACCCGCTCATCCTGCAGCCGCGGAAAATCACAGGGCAGTACTCACTGGCGGCAGTGGTGCTCGGCCTGGTGCAGTCACTCAACCGGCAGAAGCAGAAGCAGATTCTCAATGAGAACAACAACTCGGGCATCATGAAAGGCCACCACCACTACAACCGGAGGACGTTGTTAGCGCCCGGTAGCTCAGAGGTGGGAGGGGGCCATCACACTGAAAGCACTGATAAGACTGAGCTGCCCTGAGGAGGGAGGTCTTTGGTTTCTTGGAGCCAGAGATGTTTTCCAGGCAGAAGTGGTCTTACTGGTTGAGTTAAACCTAAATGGATGAAGTTTATCCTTCTTTTGTCCTGTAGAAAGCTTTACTTTTCCACATGGTAAGCCTCAAAAGAGTAAAAACTGTTCATTCAGTAGAACATTGTCAGCACAAGAGCATCATGCTTTCCAGAGGAGTTGCTGAAGATGCTCACAGTGGTCCAGACCAATGCAAATACAAAACCAGACCTTGTAACGCATCGAAATGTTCTGTTTCATGAAGGTTTAGCCCCGTTTTTCCCTGTTAAACATTAGGCTTGTGGATTCTTGGATCTTAAACTCCTTCGCCACTTGGAAAAGGTTTGGTTGATCAAACGGAACACAAGAAAGAAGGTGTGTTCTTAGTGAGTCTGGTCAGTAGAAGAAGAAATGAAGAAAGAGGGACACAACCGCAGTGAGTCCTGAACTAAAGATGAACACAATATTTGGGTTTTGGGTTAAACATTGAACCTTTACAGATAGGACCATAAACATATAAAACATAGATAAACTCTGAGGTCAAGTTACCCACTGGTCTGTCTTTGGCTGATCAACACATCCAAGGATGTTCTATCTTTGGTGAGAAAAACGAGAATGTTAGTTGTTGGAACATTCTTTAATGTCATTTAAAGCCATTTAAATGACACCCCCCCCATTTGAATGCTTTTCTGCTAAAATGATGAAAGACCATTTTACAATGGAGGGAATGTGTCCCACGCCACCTTTTGGTTATCTAATAAACTGATCTGGCTTTTGTTAATACCTTTGATGTTACAACAATCATTAAGGAGGAACTTTTTCTTTATATTAAGTAAAGGTTTCCAACAGACAAATGTCATCAAGCCTTCAAGGTTTGGATCTCAGTCTATAAATTTGTTTAAAGTAGTTTCTTTAGTTTAGCATCCTCGCCTTCCATTCCATTCAAGACATTCCATCTGGTGAAACTATAGACAATAAATCATACACAAATAAAAAAAGGAGGACCTGGTTGATGGCGCCCAAACACATCATTAGCCGGAAGTGGAACTTTCCTGACTTTAGCCAGGATATCCAGCTAATGATGCTCTAGCACCATGTCGGCACCATGTTGTTGTCTGCTGCCAGGTCCTCTTGAAAAAAAACATCAAACTCACATGCACATCAACGTGGTTCATTTAAAAAAAAAAGGTCTTTCTAGAAATGAAAACCTGTTTTTTTTAAGACTGATTCAAGACTTTTATTTTGAAGCCTCAGGTAGTTCTAAAGACAGACTAAAAAATGCTGACAGTTTTGCCAAAGTTGTTATATATCTGTCAAAAATACTGAGTAAAACCAAGGTGGGTTTGATTAAATGAGGATTTCATCATTTATTTGAAAAGAAAAGGTGTTTAAAGTTGCCCGCTTCTATGTGAAAAATGCCCAATCCTCAACCAAACTCAGACAAACTCAGTTTGTGTTAGTTTTATTCCACTTTTTTATAGATGTATTTAAGGTTTTTCCCCAACAGGAATGACTGTCACCAAATCATCAAGTCACAAAACAGAATCTCAATGAGATTCTGTTTTTTTCTTTGACCAGAATGTTCCAGAACCTTTATTCAGAGGTGGACCTTTTGTTGTTTTTGGGTTATGGTTCTGTGGCAGAACCTGTGTGCCCCCTGAGCTTGAACAGATGAATCGGTTGCAGATTTTCTTAAAAAAAAAGAACAAAACAAAAAAAATAATTCATGGTTCCATTCAAAATGTCTACCCCCAAACCATCAAACTATCACCACCATGTTTAACTGTTCTATTTTAAGCTTTTGTTTCAGTTTTGGGGTAATTACTTTTATCTCAGGTTTAGGCCTTAAGCGGAATCATTGAAGAATATGTTGCACCTACTCTGATCTTTGAGTTACATTGTGGCAATTATCATTACTTCTTTACTTAGGTGTCTAATATGCAAAAGAAAAAAGACATCAAGCGAGGCAGAAACTTTTACACAGTTGGTTTCATGGTTAAAATCATGTCTCAGCGTGATCCCGCCCCTCCAGGTCTTCTGTAGAATTCTTTCTTTTAAGATCTGTAAACAGTTTTTCTACCAAATTCCTAAGGATGAGCATATGTTACGCATTTTCCTTCAGAATAAAAGCTTCACAAAGTTTTCCAACGAAATTCAACCTGGTGAGCACAGACATTGTTCCCATGCAGGCAAAGGGAAGTCCTCCAGTGTCTTTGAGGGTTCAGGACAGCATGAATGTCTCACAGACGAACATGAAAATCACTAGAGCCACTTTTCTGCATCGCAGGCCTGTCAGCTGAAAGCCCACTGAGGTTTAACTCAACCAACAAGAAGAGCCTGGGGGGTTGAACAATTCTGCTTTTTCATGAATGTTTGTGGGGAGGGGGGGTGAAGAGGTGGATGCTGGGAGGATGAGTGCGGTCGTCCTCCGCTCGGCCTCAGACTGTCAGACATGCCTCCTTTTGTTTCCCCATTTTTATGTCGCCCGGCCACCTCCCACCCTCACCCCCCCACCTATCTCTGATTTCCATTCCTGCACTGATCTGACTCGCCCGGTGTCGATGTTTCTTTTTTGTATTTCTTTTATATATGAGAACACAATAAAAAGGGGTCTAATTTTTTATACAAACCTCGTCTGCTGCTGCCTCATTTATCCCAGTTCGCCATTTCACCATGTTTTTACTTTAATTCCAAATTAATATTGGCCACTATACCCACTTTCAGAATGTGTCCCATTTTGACCTTACTTGAGTTCACAGATCCACTAAAATGTCAAGTGTCAGTATGGAAACAAAAATGGCTGCAAATGTTGTCAGCAGCGTCTGGATCACTGCAGCAACAAAGACCAGGATATTTGACTCATAATAAAATGTAAAGGGTTGTAGTTGCTGCTTTACAGCACTCATAAATAAAGCATTTCCCAAAAATACAGTCTGTTTAGAGGACAAAGATGTTCAGATTAGTTGAGCTAAAGCCACTGAAAGACAGAAGGGAAAGTATCTGGAACAGTTTGAAGAAGACTGATTCATCTCTTCTTCAGAGAAGTGTGAAGAGAGACAGAGATGAAAATGGAGCCACACACCTGCTGATGATCCCAAACCTTCTGGAGTCTGCTGACCTGAACCCATGCTTGATTATCTGTAATCAGAGCTGATCATCTGTACTGTTTAGAGGAGTTACATGATGTCTGCAGATGTTGCCTTTCATCCGTATTTGTTCTTTGCAGAAAAACCAAGCCTTCGACCGGCCCGCTTCCACCTTTCACGACCCGTTTGTTTTCTTTTACTGTCACGTTCCTTTACAAAAAAGGCTATATTTGTGTGTTGCTAACATTTCTGCAGCTAAACGTTAACGAAAGTTAAAAGTTGCATTTTTTTAAAACTTGTCATGAAAAATGCACTTCAAAATAAAACCTAAAAATAAAAGGTGTAAAAGAAAGTGTGAAGTCAAACAAATGAAACAAATCCTTAAACTGCTAAATTAAATGCTAATCTATCTTAAACAAATCATCAACATGCTACAACTAAATGCTAACATCTTCACTTCCAGTCAAATGTCCACACTCGTGTTTAGAATAACATTTTCATTTTCTTAAGTCGGTTTGGCACATTTGTTAATGTTAAACAATAAAAAGGAATCCATTGTAAAATGTTCCCAAACATGTTGTTTTCATCAGTCTCTGATCAGACTTTTTTTTTTAGCATTGATTTAGTAAAGAGACATACAGAGGCAAAAGCAGAGAGAAGCAGAGAAGAACTTGAGTTTTTTTTTTAGTTCCCTTTTAGATTGACTTTAAGAATCCTGTGGTTTGTTAAAATCTCCACTTGGTGGCAGCAGACACTCAGTGACAGTTTTCTACCCAAGAAACAAATGATGCTCCTGCAGCTGCAGACATGGTTAAAGAAATTATGCTGATCCCCCACACTCCCCCACACACACACCTTTTTTTAAAAAATTTAATTTGAAAGCCTCTGCAAAGCTTCTCTTCTGATCCCTTTATCCATCAGAGGAAAAGTTTTATGACTGAAATTCTTCTCAGCCTTCTCAACTTGCATGAAAAGCGTCATATTTGCATTTTTCACCATTTGAAAGTGATCGTATTTGGTGCAAAACAAGACAAAAGTCCAGCGAGTGGAAACAGACTGGTCAGAGTTGCTTCGTGGGAGTTTCTTTCCTCCCTGTGAGATGGGCGTTCCCAACAGAGACATCTGTGATGAACAAAATGAAGCAATCAAAGTAGAAGACTGGCAGGATCTTGATGGTGACAATGTCCTGCGGGAATTGATTGTCTCTCTGGTTACTCTTCTCGTATGGACTTTCTGCTGGACGTAAAGGAGGAAGAAGATGCAACCTGAGAGGCACGGAAACGGAGAAAAGAGTTGCTATGGTGACATACAGCCTCCAGAGAGTGGATGTGTAAATGTGTAAAGATCCAACTCTTAATGCTGGAACGTGTAACAGGAACAGCTCTACAGGAGATGCATAAGAGGCATGAACAGGGGGGTCACCTGCAGAGTCAGAGGTTAAGTTTAGAACCCTCCATGACGAACACAGAACTGAATCTGAGAGAAGCAAATGTGAGAAAACATCTGTGAAAGAAAACCAGATGTGAGGCAAGCAAGGAGCTAAACTAACAGGTGTCCAGACTCCTTTTTCAAAATAAAATTCTGAGTTTCTCACATAACTAAAAGATGAAAACAAGCTAAGAGAGTCAATGGAAACGACACAAATCACCTGGAATAATGAAAGAATGAACACTAACGAGCAGTAAATGCTTAAAGAATGCTTAAAATACTTTTCAATATCACAAATATTTTATTTCTGGATGAGTTCATGATGGCGAGACAAAAAAAGCACAAACAGACACAGAAAGTAAAATGAAACTTGGAAAAGCGCAGAACAGTTTAAATAAAAAAATAAAAGGATAACATAAACCATCCTCATTCAAACTGTGAGAACTGTCTAAATTGTCTCTAGGCCTGATTAAGTGTGTTTGGATGTGAGGCAACAGAATGGTGACCTGTTCAGAGTTTTAACTGCCTTTACCCAAACGTAACTGGGATAGGCTCCAGCAACCACGTGACCCCAAAAAGGATCCAGCGGATTTTGAAATTTTCGTGTAAAACTTTTAAAAACATGAAGCATTGAGGAATAGTGCTGTTGATGTGTTTTTCTGTCCTTTGCTATCATTTTTCTTTATATTTTTTCTCTGTCTTTTAAAGGTTATTTTTTTTCTCAGTGCATTTTTTTGTTCCTTCTCACCTATTTAGTGATTTACCTGCCCTGCACCTGTTTGCTCACCTGATTGTGCCTTTATTTATTTAGGGGTTTAAAAGAGAAATGTAAATGTAAAAAGGATATCAGTTCACAGAGACAGAAAGATGTAAGAGTTTAGAGGGGTTTTTTTCATCCCCTTATTCAATGTTGTCATGGTAACCATTTGTTCCCAAAAACTGCTCCTTACGTTATGAAACAAACTGTGTGAATAGATTGTCTGTTTTAATCTCTGCGGACCTGAACCAATAAAACTCTTGCAAAAAAAAAAATTAAAAAAATGAAGACAGTTGGGTGTTACCATGGCAACACACCAGATGCAGCATCAGGATAAGTTTAAACAGCCGCGCAGAAGGGAAACCTGATTTAGTGTTGGATATTTTTTATAAAAAGACAGGATAAAATGTCATCTTTTTTGCTATGGGGGTGTGTATGTGGGATTGCAGTGGCGACCTGCAGCGTTCCAGCTCCTCCGGTTCCGTCTCTTGTTGTGTCTGGAGCGGAGGCCACAGTCCAGCGGGAGGAACTGAAGCAAAAACACAAGGATGTTTGCAGGGAAAAACTCCTCCTCTTGTTGCTACAGATTGTGGAGATGACTAAATGAAAGCGGAACAAAAGCATCGTCGTCGAGTGAAATCCAAAGCTGCAGTCAAAGAGTGGCTTAATTAGAAACAGCAGGGGGTCAAAAATGTACCTCAAGCTAAGATTTTCAATGCAAACATCCACTAGTTGTTCTGTAAATTGATTTTTTTACTTTGAACTTGCTTCTCATGTCTATCAGGAACATTCCAGAATGTTCATTTATCCTGTGAGATTCCTACGGATGTATGTGGAATATTTAAGTGAAGTCTGTCTAATCCTTTCATGCACAAAGGTTTCAGTCTTTGATTCTTGAAGTTGCTGCTGGAGCCACACAACGGTCAAAAATGTAGAAAATGTACAAATCTTTGACATCACCGAACTCTAAAGGTTTGCAGAAACAGATCTGCAGTGAAAAGAATCCTGTTTAAATCCTGCAGAATCAAATCTGCAGCTCGTTCACACACATGCGTGCATGCATATACACTGACAGACCCAGAGCCTGTGGCGTGGCAGCTGAGCCCGCATTATCAACTCCGAGTTTAAGTGAACGTCAACGAGGCAAGGACAGCAATGTTCATAAAATTCTGCCTCAAGCCACGCCCCCCACCTTGTTTTTTTGGAAGCAGACATGAGAGCACATCCTGACAAAAGCTGGAAAATCACCAAGGATACGACTTCCAGATTGAAGCCTCTTTGAAAGCATTGGCATTGACTTTACATGAGAACTGGACCGAGTGACCCCTCTCCCCTCATGTTCCAAACAGGAAGTACCCGCTGGCTCAAAGAAGCAAAAATCCCATAGACTTCTAAATAAACAACTAATACTCAGTCATTCTGTTTGTCACTTTTAAATTGAATTTTTTTAATAATATTTTTTCTGTATCCCAAGTTATTAAAGTTATAAGTTGACCAATCAGATGCCTCAATAAAAGTATGTTGTCAAATGTTGGGTTGTCACATTCTCTCGAGTCCACTTTTAACTGATAGGACTTTAAACTGGACTTCAACAAGCTCACTCCAGGTTGGAGAGTGGTTTCCATAGAAATGTTGACTCAGACTGATTCAGACCAATCACTGCTTATTGACAATGTTTGGTTCCAACGTGGCAAGGTCCGTATTGTGGAAAAATGGTGACTAAATTGACTTTCTGCATTAAAACTCTTGCATTCATACTATTCTATACAAGTTTTTAAGTCCATTTTTGGTCTCTAGATTGTGATTGACATCATATACTAAACTAGTTGAACTTCGCCCAATCAGGGACTTGGATTTGTTGGTCATATATGGATGGTGTCCCTTTCAAATCACCATTTGAAAAATGACCATGAAGGACACTTTAATATTTGCGGTTTGTGTCAGAATTGTGCCGGAATTCTATGACACAATAAATATTCATATATTGGAATGGAGCTTTAAAGAAAAAGCCTGGAGCAAAATTCACCAGATTTACACCGCTGACATTTGGCACCAAGCCTCTTCCAGCTCTAAGTACACGCGCTAGGATCAAATGATGAGAGTCCAGAGTGAACACTGTGTGCTAAAAGCGTTTCAGAACGTTCTTGAACGCACATCACAAGCCTGATGTGAACGCAGCTTTTTACTGTGAATGTGGTCTGGTCAGTTCATCCAGAAACCACTAGATGGCTTCAAAGGTGCAAGTCAAAGTAGTCCTCAAAAGCAACATAAAGAAGGCCGACTTTACAACAGAATAAAATGTATTTACACTAATATGCTTTTATTTAATATAAATGCACATTTAAAGGATTTTTTTGCCTGAAATTTGCTTAAAAAGCACATTGATTCATTGGTTCCCTTAATTTTTTTTTTTTGTTTCCATTTTTCTAATGAACATAACCCTTTGATGTGCTTTGATCCCAGAGTGAATTAATAAAACTGGAACCCTTTATGTTTATTATTTCCCTGCTGCCCTTAAGTCTTTCCTCCTCTTCACACAACAACACAGAAAAATGAAGGAAGTTCATTGAGTTCAAATGAAAGCAGCTTCTCTGCATCAGCTGCTCAGGACTATTAACACCCACTGTCGCCATGGTAACCGCCTCTTCCTGTTAAACTGACCTCAGTAGTTTACTTCCATCTGTGAAAGGAGGGGAAAAAAGAAGAAGGAACAACATGCAGAAGGAATTCATGCAAACAAATGTAGAAAACGCCTGATAAATAGAAAAAAACACAAAAGATTCCAGCAGAGATGCAAATGCTGCTCAGAATAGTTCTAGCTGTTTCGACCATCCTGGTACGTAAGCACACAGGTTATTCCTAAAATCCCTGTCTTTACTTTTGGGAGTTTCTTTGCCTTTAATGCTTAAAGAAATATAAATAACTAATCTCAAAAATTAAAACACAGTTGAGATAATTATTTTTTTTTCAATGTCTAAGTATAGTGAAATAAACAATATTTGTCAGAATAAACCAGAGTAGCATCGATGGAGGTCTTCATCACATTAATGAGGTGTTGGATCTACATTCTCTTTTTACTGAGGAAGAACATGAAAAAATCGGAAGAAGCCGCTGAGTCAAACTCAGTGTAGCTTGATGATGGCTGAGGTCTTTTTTGTTTTCCCTTCATTCTCTCTACATGTGAATTCAGTGATGGGGGGGTCGCTGACACCCCACCCCCCCGGAGACTGAGCGCCCTACATTCAACCATCAAACCCACTGTTACATAAAACCGCCGCTGCCACACAGGCTGGCTTGCTGGATGTTGCTAGGCAACAAGCCCTGGAGCCTCGTCGCCAACGTCTCGCTGGACCCGGGCTGTACCTGAAAGTGCTCAAATGGGTCACGAAGGACAAAAGGAAAAAACGAGCTGTGATGAAATGAAATAAAGGACCAAAAGTGAAGGATGAGGGTCTGCATCATTCATGAGCTCCAAGTGAGGAAGAGGAGAGGAGTCGTTAAGCATCACTTTTTGTTCTGCTGCAATTTGTTTTTTACCCTCAAAACACGAAAACGACTGAATTTAACACAGCAGAAGATAAATGTTTTTCTACAAAGAGACGTGGACACAAATGTTTCCCCTTTTGCAGATTTCTAACACATGAATGTTAATTTCACTCAATGAAAACTACAGAAAACAAGAAATGTGTTCTTTTAACGTGAACTTTAGGAGCAGAAATAGCAATATCATGTCTGGTTCTAAAAACTGTGAATGTTTTCAACAATGAGAGTTTCTGTTATTAGCAAAAGGTTTCAGTTCCATTTTTCTTAGTGAAAAACACACACTGTATGTTTAAAAGATACATTTCAGTCAAATTTGAGTCCAGATTTATCCAGAACAATCAGGAATCGTCACCGGGATCCATCAGAGTTGGACTTGTTGGGTGTTTGGACCATTGTTCTGCTGCAGATGTGCTGCTAAGCTAAAGGTCTGATGGAGGATCCTGTCCTTTGGGGAATTTCTGACTTTGTAGTTTTAGTTCCACACCATCACACTTCCACCACCGTGTCTGACTGTTGTTATTGTTTTTTTTTTTTTTTATGGTGTTTGAGTTCAGACATGATGTGGAGCATTCCTACCAGACAGCTGCTCTTCTGTCTCCTCCATGCACAGAATATGTGTCCAGAGGTTTAGGGATAACTCAGAGAGTTTTTGTGCAGATGTGAGACAAGTCTTTTTGTGATTGGATGGATCCGCAGAGAGGAGAATGCAAATAATATTCACACCTTCTTGTGGTTTTCTTTGCTTTAACAAAGTCGTGTGTTCTCAAAAATGCTGGAGTGAACCAAACTGCATCAAAAAACATTCACTTTTAAATGCTACCCACTTGAGGGCACTATACTTTGATCAAGATGAAAAAAAAATAACGTTAAAGAAAACCAACAGTTCCCATTAATCCTGTAATTGACCCTTGTGGGTTCTTAAATTTCTGCTTACCCCACTTGACTCGCCTACCAAAGCAGCAAAATAAAGAAAGTTTATTGAATCTGAAATCTAAACTCTATTTGAACATGGTTACACAGTTTGTTACTAATAATTTCAACATGATTGAATCATTTTTGTTTGTTAAACAATAAAGGGGAAAGCTGAACACTATAAACACATTTTTTTCAACATATTTTGTTGATTGTTCACTTTTTTCATCTGTCAGGAGGTGAACTGTCACCTCTTTCACCCTTGTCACCCAGCAGCAGCCTCTGGTGCATCAGGTGTGTGTGCGCGTGTGTTTGTGTGTGTGCTTGTGTGTTTGCTTGTTAGAGCTGGAGAGAATTTTTTCACACCAATTTTGATTTTTGATTTTAATCTTTTTTTTTTTACAAAATTACAAATGACAGACAATCAAAGACTATTTTATTTTAATATCTCCTGGAAATCTGCTCAAACACAAAGTTAAACTAAATACAAGCTGTAAACATGTTTGTGGATCAATGCAGCAGATGTTTTGTGAGCTACAGCTCGCTTAAGCATCTTATAAGATGCCAATAAGAAGAAGTCACAACATAACAAAAGACTTAAACCCAAAAATAAATGCCTGCTGGTCCTGCCTCAGAAATGCTACTACTCTTTCATGATTTTTGCTTCTTCAGCTTCCAGTTTAAGAGGAATTTACCAAACATCAAAATCTTAAAGGATGCAAATCCTTTTTCATAGTAATGTACCCTGTATTTGTTCTGCAGATGCATGATTGTCAACATCTCTATGAGGAGATGACATGCAGAGGGTGAATTCTTGATGCTTTTGGACCATTCAGATTTCACTTCCTGTCTCTCAGTCAGGGAGCATCAGAAGTTCACATGAATATTCAGCAAAAACTGCCAGAACTTCTTATTGTGTTTTTATGAGCTGCAGTTGTGCAATCCAGGATCAGACTGAAAGCACAAACATAAAGATGGTGATGCTGTTCAGGACTGAGCAGCTTCATGTAAGGACACTTTGGGTAAGGCCGAGAGCCCGGGTCAGCCCACAGGCAGGTTTGAGGAAACCCATGATTTCCAAAAATGATTTAACTTCTGAGCTGCTATGCTCTTTAGTCCATGTCTGTGAGAGGATCAATGGAGGCAGAAGATGGAATTCTTCTGCAAACATGTAAAGCTCAGTTCACTGAAGGCTGTCCACTAGACCGGCAACAAGATTAGCAGGATTCAGCGCTTAGAGTGAATCCTCAAATCATCTCTACGTTTCACCTGCCTTCAAATCCCAGCTGTAGAGACGTCCACAGGCTTCCACGTGGATCTTCTGAAGGTCTGTGAAGATGAGTGTGTGAGTTGTGGGTGGAGCTTCTGATATCATTGTCCTGTGAGTCTTCCTGATGAGGAGGGTTTCCAGCATGGACTCAATCTGCTCTTTGGGATGTGTTTTTGTGTTTACAGGAAGAGAGTGTTGCTTGTTTACTAAAATTGTGCACATTAAGTTGCTTATAGTAAACAAAGCTGTAGCCCTCCCCCCTTCATGTAAGCTAAGAACCCCACTGTTGTCCCACACACCTGAGTGGGACATGGTCTGCTTCACGCTCACCTCACCTGGTGGAACGGTGAGCTGCTGTCAGGAACCATTTTAGTGGTTTCAGCCCCAAATTCAAACCCCTTAATGTGACGTTTTAAGAGTTTTCTGTGTGAATGACTGTGGACTCAAACTCACAATCTCCCAGAATCAGAGCAGACACTCTTCCACTGGGCCACTCCACCAAACAATAAGACACATTAGGTGAGACAAAAGAGTCAGAGATAAGTCCGTCAGTCAGTCAGACTTTAACTGCGTTCACAGTAGCTCTAGAACCTGTTTGTAACACGCTACACTTTAGCTACAATAGAAGCGTTAGGTGTGGCGGAGTGTTCACAACGCCTGTAACTCCTAATCTTGTTTGCGACACATAAAAGACCAGAGTGATACCGCTAAAACAAGCGTTACTGAAGATATGCCAACTCCCAACATTGTTAGAAACACGTAGAAAAAACACTGTCAAATACCGCTACACATTAGCCATGTTAGCATATTTACAATACCTGTAACTCCCAACCTTGTTTGCAGCATGTAAAAAAGCTGACTGATACTGCTAGAACAACAGTTAATGTGAATACGCTAACTTCCATCATTGTTAGTAACAAGTAATAAAACACGTTAGTTGCGTTAGCATAATCACAATAACGTGTAACGTTGTTTGGAACTCGTAAAGACAACAGACTAACGATCGAACGCTGTGTACTTCGTACAGTCGCTTTGATATCAGTAAACACAACTAGAATTAATCCAGAAAAGTCACTCTGGATTATAAGGTGCACTGCTGTTTAAAAAAAAATACGGCTTTTAAGAGCAGAAAATACGTTAGGGGTCAGGGAGTAGTACGGGAGTTCAGACAAAGCCATAGTGAAGTCCTGTTTCTACACACATATAAAGTCAATGCACCGCCCCCCTCCCCCAGCACAGAAATCATGGCAGTTCAATGTGACGGCAGGGTTTGGAGCCACACTGTGAGAGTGTTTGTTTGTGTTGTGAAACTGTTTCTATTCCAGATAGTGGGAGCGCAGACAATCTCAAACTGGCAGAGTGGAGGTGGAGGTGGAGGTGGTGGGTTCACAGCAGGAATGGACCCCCACTTAGCTTTGCATTGATCCTTTCAGCTCAGGGACACAGCGGCACTCAGTCGATTCGCTGGATGCTAAGAAATAATCAAATGACAGTATTGATCCTGAAGGAGCGGTGGGTAGAGCAGCGGAGCTGAAGACCTCCAGGAAACTGTTCCTGCAGACGTCTTCTGTTCCCAACGGGGGGAGAAATCTGAAATTCAACGTGGAGGAGATTTAGGATAAATGGAGGGGGGTTCCTGAGGGTTTCACATGAACCTGTTGATGCTGGTCTGACATTTGAGAGTCCAGAGGTTTTTCAGACTGCTTCCATTCTTTGTTTGGTAAACGTTTTTACCTTAAGTTAGAAAAAAGACAGACATTTCTGGCAAACTTTGATTGGACAGGAAGTGCTAAATGGGACTTCCTCCAACTCATTCTCAGAGGGTTTCTGACAACTCAGGAAGGAGAAAATCAAAAATTCATTCTCTTTTAATTAAAATCCACTCAGCTCCTCACACACACACACACACACACACACCTCAGAGTCTGAGACCCTGCTGCTGTTGCTTAGCAACTGGTACAGCTGTGGAAATGCATGACCAACACAGTGATAGTGTTGTCTCTCTACCTCCTGCTGAGAAAAATAGTGAGGATCCGATCAAACATAGAGATTAATGAGGATGGATTATCACAGGGATAGGCAACTCCAGGTCTGCAGCGTCTGCATGATCTCCAGATATTAGAGCCCTACTCATGACTGATTACCTGCTTCAGGTGTCCAGACAATTAGAACATGCCAGAGCGTGGTATGTTGGAAAACATGCAGGGATGCGGCCCTCGAGGCCTGGAGTTGCCTATTCCTGGATTATGACATCATCGAACAATAAATAAAAGGAAAATCAATTGAATGTTTGAATCAACGTTTCATTGAAGCAAACACAGTCAACAGGTCATTTCTGAACCTCACTAAGACCAGGCAGAATGTTGGGAGAATTTCACTGGTTATGAATGTTTCTCAGCAGCTGCAACAAATCATTACATCAAATTTAAACATACAAATATTTTTACCTGTTTAAAGACTTAAAAACGGAACATTTTCAGTCCAGTTTCAGTCCACACAACAGAAGTTGTGTCTTTATGAGATGTTCATTTTAGAGCTAAAACTAAATCCATTCTTCATCACATTTAGGGTCATAAGAACGTTGCTTTGTACTAAAGTGTGATGAAGACCCAAAAGCATAACTCCACAGTGGGTTTATGAAAATAAAACGTTTATAAAAAACTCGGAAAATCAGCCAGGCTTTTCGAACTGACCAATAGTCATCCAAAACGTTTAGCCTCTGATGATTGTATCAACTCATGTGTTTTTGTTGACAAACATAACAGAAACTGTTGGAAAAATGTCAAAAATCACAATTTTCCTTTCATTGTGTCCTTAATGAAGTGAATAATAAGCAGTGATATGTAAACCTGGGGGAGTGATGGGTGTTAGAGAAGCTTTTGTGATCAATTCTAGAAAAATCTTCTTTCAGGTTTTGTTCTTTTCACTGCAAAATAATGAGTTCTGATTGAACAAAAGAACAATAGAACGCAGATCATCCACTAATCTGTCATTTTCTGAGGATGCCTTTCACAGTAAAAGCTGTAATGAAAGCTTGTGATTACATCTGCGGTAAAGTGATGGGCTGACGGGGCTCTAGGGAAGGGCGAGCTGTTGGACGGACTGTGGGTGATGCTGGTATTTAGCTTTGCAACCCAATTTCAAAAAGAAGCTTCTCGCACACACAAACACACACACACACACACAGCGGGGTACCCAGCTAACAGAACATGACAGGTCTGCCTCTGAACAATGCCCAACTTAAAAACAGAGAATTTTTATTTCCTGGACTGTGAAACGGCAGAAGCTCCAATTGAGTTCCTCTAAAAAAACACACACATTCTGTGATTTCATCCCAATATTTGTATTTATAATTTCTAATAAAGCAGGAACAATGATTTACATGAAGAATGTTTACCAGCTTCCATCTCTTTCCCTTTGTCAGAACATCTAGAGTCCTACATTCAGATCTGGAAAAAGCACTTATAACATTCAAATAAGGAATGCATTATTAATCATTACAGAATATATTTTTATATACACATATATTTTTATATATGGGAGAATCATAAGTTTTATAACAGTTTTATTGAGTTTATTTCAAAATGTATCATATCTATCTAAAGTTCTCTGATGTTTTTGAGCAGAGAAAGCTATCAGTAAGGATTTTTTTCAGGGAGAAGTAGGATTATTTACTAGAGATACATTTTCACTTCATTCTCAAGAACCAGAGTTTAAACCAAAACGTGACTGACCAGATCAGTTCACCAAGTAACCACAAGGGGGATTTTTAAGCAAACAAGCCAGTAACATTCACTTAAATGTAGAACAGAAACAACGTTCATGACACTGTAGTTTCAACTTTTTTTTTTTAATGGCTACAGCTAATAGCAGAAACGGACGGTGTAAAGCCTAAAAGGAGACCAGTCTTATCGCTGAAACATAGATGTTCGATAAACAGAATTTATGTAAACAAACAGAAACAAGTGAGGAATAAAAAGTGTGAAAAACATCTGAAAACCAGACTCTTAAATAGCCTAGCATCTATCCATCCAACCAGTCATCCATCCATCTTCTAAATCCACTTTATAGCTTTCGTGGTCACAGGGTTGCTGGAGCCTATCCTAGCTGCTGTTGAAAGAAGGCGGCGTACATCCTGAACAGTTCACCAGTCTGTTCCAGGAGCACACTGAGGATCAATAATCTAAATGAATACTGAATCTGTGGAAGCAAAACCTGAAGGCAGAACATGACGAGAACCAAAAAACAGAAGTGGATTCCAACAAAGCAAACAAAACATCAGAGCCAGGGCAGTTTCCCCCTTAAAAACGGTTTACTTTGCCGTGTGTGGTGTCATTTTTATCAGCACAACTTAACTTATGTGACTTTTCACTTTCATTTTATTCTATTATATAAACACACTGAACCAAAAATTCCACAAAACAAATTCAAGTTGGGACATTTTAGTGAATCAATAGTCATGTCAGTGGTCTGGCCCTCCCACCTCAGCTCTGCCTGCCCAGCAATCACCTGACTGCCTACACCTGTGCTGCTCCCTTGATATTGCTGTGCTCTCCACCAGAAGAGAGGTGGGTTTGCAACGTCAGTCACACCAGGTTCATGTTCATGATCCACAGCTGTCTTCGTTTCAGTTAATTGCCCTGTTCCTATATAAGTGTCTGGTTTTTAGTTAATTCTTATCAAGTCATCTATACTCCCATTCCTTTGTGGTTATCCTTGCATTTTTGCCATGTTTTAGTTTATTAAGTGTTTTAAGTTTCTGTCACAAGCCTGGGCTCCTGCATTTTGGGTCCTCCACCACCACATTACCAAACTTTAATTTTAACTTGAAATAAAAATGTATAGTGCCACTTTTAAGCAATTATTTAGCCTTATTAGTAAGCTTTGTCTGGTCTGTTTTTTAACTATTGTTAATCCATATTTATGCACTAAAAACTGTATCAATATTGGGCTTTTATTTTGTTGATTTGAATTTTTTACTAGTTTTTTTTTTTTTTGGTTCCAGCAAAGGTGAAGTTGTCCTGGAGCAGACAGGTGTTGCTATGGAGGTTTTCTTCCTCCTAAAAACAATTTAAAAAATGAATATGGTCAGCCTCAGCTACTGTCACTGTAACCAGTTGAAGTTCCTGAGTCATTTTAAAAGTGATGCAGTTCAGAATAATAGTGCACGTGAAAGCATAACAGAGGAGCAGAGCTCACCTCACACGGTCCTTCCTTTTGCTGCAGACATAAACCTGCTTTCCTCTGCAGACAAGTTCACAATAACGTACAAAGGTGGATGGTTTCACACTCGGTAATAATCCTCCCCACCATCATATTTAAAGGTCAGAGCTGTCCAGATTGTTCTCAATTTGTCAACAGGGTACATTCAAGTTTCAACGTTCCTTCAAATGTGGACTTAAAGCTAATTTCAAACTATTAGCTACACAAGTGAGGCTTACGGAGATGTTATGGGGGGGTAATCGTGGGCTCAGACCCTCAGACAAACATCTGATCCCCTTCAGGTCCCTCACACACAGCTGAAGGAATCTCCAGCGGATCCTATAAGTGACGTTGGGTCTAAGGGGCCGATGCTGAGCCAGTCGATCGCTCTCCAAGTGGAAGGCAAATTAAATCTTGTTGAAGCTCTTCCACCCACCCTCCCCACCTGCTTGTTGGGGAAAAAGTGGTCACTCTTTGTAGTGAATTCCAAGTGCCAGCTACTGGAGCAGAAAAACAGCCTTAACTGCAGCTCTTCACACTCTGACCACTTCACATTAGCATGAACCGGACTGAATCCATGTGTTTCTGTGTCACATGTTCAAGCATCAGCTTAGAGTTTCTAAACCAACCATCCTCTGATCTCTGACCCAACAAACTGTAAATAAGGAAGAAACTCCCTTTTGGCTATTTTCAAATGCTCCCATATAGGGGTTGACCCGTATGGGTGCTGCAGGTTTTTGGGTTGTCTGGGTCTGTGGAGGATCATAGAGAGGAGCGGCCACATCTTTATGGGAGTGCAGTTTCCTTGTGGTTCATGCAACCAGCTTAAAGGACACCATGAAAATGGAACGCACCACTGTCTTGTGTGTGTTCAGTGTATTGTAAAGTATTTGTAAGGATAATGTTAGTTACACACACTTACGAACATACTGTGCTTAAGATGTCCCTCCTCACTCAGCTTTCTGTTCTTCCTCTGCCGTAAACTGACGGGGTAAAAATTGAACTTTTTGGCTGCAATGAGCAAAGGTACGTTTAGAGAAGAAATGGTCCAGAGTTTAATGAAAAGAACCTCTGTCTAACTGTTAAGCATGGGGGTGGATCAATCATGCTTTGGGCTTGTATTGCAGCCAGCGGCACAGGAAACATATCATGAGTAGAAGGAAGAATGGATTCCACAAAATTTCAGCAAATTTTGGACACTAACTTGATGTCATCTGTGAAAAAGTTGAAGTTGAAGAGAGAATGGCTTCTACAAATGGATAAAGATCTTAAACACACCTCAAAATCCACACTGTCTTACATTAAGAGACAGAAACTGAAGGTGAACTGAAAAGAGCAGTGTGTAACAGACATCCCAGAAATCTGAGAGAACTGGAAGACTTTTGGAAAGAAGAATGGATGAAGAAACCTCAAACAACAGTAAAGAGACTATTGGCTGGATACAAAAAACATTCATAAGCTGTGATACTTGTCGGGGGGGGGGCAGTACAAGGTACTAACTCTGCAGGGTGCCCACACTTTTGCACACGCCATTTTTTTGTTTTCTGTTATTTTGAAGGATAAATTATGAAAATAAATCCTTTTTTT
Source organism: Adrianichthys oophorus (assembly GCA_036245035.1). Taxonomy (NCBI): domain Eukaryota; kingdom Metazoa; phylum Chordata; class Actinopteri; order Beloniformes; family Adrianichthyidae; genus Adrianichthys; species Adrianichthys oophorus. Next base: position 29,398,521 of record BSAI01000012.1, on the reverse strand, counting down.
ACATATGAAAAGAATGTCTCATCTGTAAACTGATTCCATTAGAAGATTTCTTTGGGTTCTTTATGGACAATAAAATAACATTTTTTCTGGGGTGCGCAAACTTTTGATCCCCACTGTAGATGTTGTTATAATGAGAAAGTGTAAAAAAAAGGAGGGTAGGCTTCTGCATGATGAGGTTTGACCCCTGACACCTGTTGGTGCAAATATGCATTAAACCACTTCAGCTCCAAACGTACTTTAGTTTAGCTTTTGCATGAAAGCAAAAACATAACTGATTTTTATTTTCTTAGCTGAAAAGGAATTCAGCCATCGAGGGGATAACAGTATGAGATTTTTGTAATGGATTTTTACTGAGATAAAGAGTTTATTTAAGCATCTCTGAAAAAAAATGAAAGTAATATGAATTATATAACTAAAGTGCTGTAACTGTATGTCATGAACTAAAATGGCATTTATCTTTAAGTGAAGCTTATTCTACATTAGGATAAGCCAGAAAAAGTTGTCTGTATTCATGTAATTTCACTGTGATGTCACACTGCCAGGTGGTGATGACGCTCTATGAAAGTGATCCGTCAAATTCACATTTAACGTTTTGATGTGAATGCGTAGCATTTTTCATCCCTTTTGCATAGAGAAATTATTTATTCAGCTTTTTACAACTCTCAAGTTTGTGGTTGCCATGGCTACACTGTGAGGGGGCGGAGTCATGAACTATCAAACTACATTGAACCAAGATTGTTGTTTCTTTTGTGCACTCTTAAAACTTAAAACAAAAAAAAAAGTCTTATTAAAGAGCAAAAACACACATTTTTAACAAAGATTTTTTTCTCTCATCACATTGTTCCTAATGTCGCCTCAGGCTTTAGTGTCTTTGAACCAAACCAAATGTTCATTGTGCATCCATGAGAGCTCACCTCTGCTGGCCAGCGTTTAAAAATAGACGTTAAAATGCATCTCTGCATGCATTCCTCTCCTGACATGAAAGCATACATTCATCCTTTTTGTGCAGAGCAACATATGAGCCGAGCGGCAGCTTAGACTCTCCTTCTGTATCGCCACATGAGGCCTCCAGGCGCAGAACCGAGCTGTGGGGCAGCTGGGTCAGAGCCCAACACACACTCAATCACACTGCATTAAAAACATGCAGCGGTATGCTAACATGCTTTCATACATAAACAATTATCTGCACTCATTGATGGTTTTTATATCCATTTCAGTCCAAGAAATGGCCACATTTCCCCTTTAAAAGTAGTGTTGCTGTAAAAAGGTGTTGCTCTTATATGATGTACGAAGCCCACATCTCTCCATGCCATTCTTTTTTTTTTTTTTGGTGCAATTAATTGATTGTGACTTGTTAATAATAATCCAATTATTCTATTTGTAATTGCAATTATTTTTAACATAATTGCTTTGAAAAGCTTCATTTTGAGATATTTCATTAGTTTGTGACGCAGTAAAAGATAAAAATACAACTTCAAAGTGAAGTTTCTTATTATAACAGACCTCCAACCTTTACTTTTATGCCATCAAAGAGGATTTTTTTCAATCTTGATAAGTTGCATAAGAAAAAAAAGCCCTTCAGGTCCAGAGAGTTCTAATTAACCACATCAAAAAACAGTAGAAACACTTTTCTGAGCAATCCAAAAAATTATGACCAAGAATGTCTTATCAATAACATATTACATATACATGCACACCGGCACCTTAACGTGGTGGAGGGGTTTGAGTGCTCGAGTGATCCCAGGAGCTATGCTGTCTGGGGCTTCGGCTCCTGGTAGGGTCTCCCATGGCAGACAGGTCCTGGGTGACGAGCCAGACAAAGAGCGGTTCACAAACCCCTTTATGAAAATAAACATCATAGATCCAGTTGCGTCGCCCGGATTGGCGTTACCGGGGCCTCACCCTGGAGCCAGGCCTGGGGTTGGGGCTCGCAGGCGAGCGCCTGGTGGCCGGGGCTCCTCCCACGGGCCCCGGTCGGGTAAAACCCGAACGATCAACGTGGGATCACTCCCCAGTAGGCCCACCACCTGCAGGAGAGCTCAGAAGGGGGCGGTGCGATGTGATTTGGGTGGCAGTCGAGGGCGAGTGCCTCGGCGGCCTAAACCCCGGTCATGGAACTTGGCTTTTGAGACATGGAACGTCACCTCTTTGGGAGGGAAGGAGCCTGAGCTTGTGCGAGAGGTTGAGAGGTACCGGCTAGATATAGTTGGGCTCACCTCTACGCACAGTCTGGGCTCTGAAACTCAGTCTCTCGAGAGGGGTTGGACTCTCTACCATTCTGGAGTTGCACATGGTGAGAGGCGGCGGGCTGGGGTGGGCTTACTTGTGAGCCCCCAGCTTAGCCGCCAAGTGTTGGAGTTCACCCCGGTGGATGAGAGAGTTGCGTCCCTCCGCCTTCGGGTGGGGGACAGGTCTCTGACTGTGGTTTCGGCTTATGGACCGAACAGCAGTTCAGAGTACCCAGCTTTCTTGGTGTCTCTCGGAGGGGTACTGGAAAGTGCCCCAACGGGGGACTCCATTGTCCTCCTGGGTGACTTCAATGCCCACGTGGGCAATGACCGTAGCACCTGGAGGGGGGTGATTGGCAGGAACGGCTTCCCTGATCTGAACCCGAGCGGTGTTTTGTTGTTGGACTTCTGTGCTAGTCATAGTTTGTCCATAACAAACACCATGTTTGAGCACAAGGGTGTCCATCAATACACGTGGCATCAGGACACCCTCGGCAGGAGATCAATGATCGACTTTGTAGTCGTTTCAGGAGACCTTCGGCCGTGTGTCTTGGACACTCGGGTAAAGAGAGGGGCAGAGCTGTCCACTGATCACTACCTGGTGGTGAGTTGGATTCGATGGTGGGGAAGGAGGCCGGAAAGACTCGGCAGACCCAAACGTAGTGTGAGGGTCTGCTGGGAACTTCTGGCTGAGCCCTCCGTCAGGGAAGTCTTTAACTCCCACATCCGGGAGAACTTCAAACAGGTACCAAGGGAGGCTGGTAACATTGAGTCTGAATGGACCATGTTCTCCACCTCCATTGTCTCTGCTGCTGTTCGGAGCTGTGGTCGCAAGGTCTCTGGTGCCTGTCGTGGCGGCAACCCCCGAACCCGCTGGTGGACACCGGAAGTAAGGGATGCCGTCAAGCTGAAGAAGGAGTCCTATCAGGTCTGGCTGACTTGTGGGACTCCAGAGGCAGCTGGCAGGTATCGGCAGTCTAAGCGAGCTGCGGCTCAGGCTGTAGTAGAGGCAAAAACTCGGTCCTGGGAGGAGTTCGGTGAGGCCATGGAGAAGGACTATCGGTTGGCCTCGAAGAGGTTCTGGCAAACCGTCCGGCGCCTCAGAAAGGGGAAGCAGCTTTCTGCAGGCACCATTTTCAGTGCAGGTGGGGAGCTGCTGACTTCGACTGGGGACATTGTCGGGTGGTTGAAGGAATACTTTGAGGATCTCCTCAATCCTGCTGACACGCCTTCTCTTGAGGAAGCAGAAGCTGAGAGCCTTGGGGTGGGGCTGTCCATTACCCAAGCTGAAGTCACAGAGGTAGTTAACAAGCTCCTCTGTGGCAAGGCACCGGGAGTGGATGAGGTCCGCCCTGAGTACCTCAAGTCTCTGGATGCTGTGGGAGTGTCTTGGTTAACACGTCTCTGCAGCATCGCGTGGCAGTCAGGAACAGTACCACTGGACTGGCAGACAGGGGTGGTGGTTCCCCTTTTCAAGAAGGGGGACCGGAGGGTGTGTTCCAACTACCGGGGAATCACACTCCTCAGCCTCCCTGGGAAAGTCTATACCAGGGTACTGGAGAGGAGAGTCCGGCCGATAGTCGAACCTCAGATCCAAGAACAACAATGCGGTTTCCGCCCTGGTCGTGGAACTGTGGATCAGCTCTACACCCTGTCCAGGGTGCTGGGGGGTTCGTGGGAGTTCGCTCATCCTGTCCACATGTGTTTTGTGGATTTGGAGAAGGTGTTCGACCGTGTGCCCCGTGGTGTCCTGTGGAGGGTACTTTGGGAGTATGGGGTCCGGGGAGCCTTACTCAGGGCTGTCCGGTCTCTGTATGACCAGAGCAGGAGCATGGTCCGCATAGCTGGCAGTAAGTCAGACCTGTTCCCAGTGCATGTTGGACTCCGGCAGGGCTGCCCTTTGTCACCGGTTCTTTTCATAGTTTTTATGGACAGAATTTCTAGGTGCAGCCAAGGTCCGGAGGGGGTCTGGGTTCGGGAACCACAGGATTTCCTCTCTGCTCTTTGCAGATGATGTTGTCCTGTTGGCTTCATCGAACCAGGACCTCCAGTATGCATTGGAACAGTTTGCAGCCAAGTGTGAAGCGGCTGGGATGAGGGTCAGCACCGCTAAGTCTGAGGCCATGGTTCTCGACTGGAGAAAGGTAGTTTGCCCTCTCTGGGTGGGTGGAGTGCTCCTTCCCCAAGTGGAGGAGTTTAAGTATCTTGGGGTCTTGTTCACGAGTGAGGGAAGATCGGAGCGTGAGATCGACAGGCGGATTGGTGCTGCGTCCACCGTTATGCGGTCGCTGTACCGGTCCGTCGTGGTGAAGAGAGAGCTAAGCCAGAAAGCAAGGCTCTCAATTTACCGGTCGATCTACGCCCCAATACTCACCTATGGTCATGAGCTCTGGGTCATGACCGAAAGAACGAGGTCCCGGATCCAGGCGGCTGAAATGAGCTTCCTCCGTAGGGTGGCTGGGCGCTCACTTAGAGATAGGGTGAGAAGCTCGGTTACCCGGGAGGAGCTCGGAGTAGAGCCGCTTCTCCTCCAAATCGAGAGGAGCCAGTTGAGGTGGCTCGGGCATTTAGTTCGGATGCCCCCTGGACGCCTCCCTAGGGAGGTGTTCCAGGCATGTCCCACTGGGAGGAGGCCCCGGGGAAGACCCAGGACACACTGGAGAGACTATGTCTCTTGACTGGCCTGGGAACGACTCGGGGTCCCCCCAGAGGAGCTGGAGGAAGTGGCTGGGGAGCGGGAAGTCTGGGCATCTTTACTTAGACTGCTGCCCCCGCGACCCGGTCCCGGATAAGCGGAAGAAAATGGATGGATGGATGGATGGATGCACATGTATTGCATACATTATTTCATAGTATAGCACAACAGCAAGACTGTAGAAAAGACAAGTGATTTGAAAGTTTCCTTTGGTTTATTTGATCCTTTTGCAGCCTCGGATGCAGCACAGGACAAATAGAGAAGATAATCTAATGAGGAAACAAGACATGAGGAGGAATTAAACATTTTAGCCTTTGGACTCTGTTTCTTGAAACTAACTTTTGCTTCGTCATCTGCACAAAACAAGCAATAAGAAGTGAACTTTCCCTTTGGAATGATCCTTTGTTTCACTTCTCACGATGATCTCTTTCCTCCGAGAGGAAGGTGCAGAGTGAGGTCGGTACAGGCGCAGTAGCCGTCACCATGACAATGCAATGCACCACATTTTTAATAGTCTGCTATTTGTTGCAAGTGATTTAACTTTTAAGACTATAACAGGATGGGAATTATTACTATTAATATTATTATTATTAAATATTAAATTATTGATTTAATATTTATTTTTTGTAAATGACCATGGTATGCGTGGGATAATGCCCTTCCATGTGTGCATTATCACACATGAACAGAAGTCACGAAAGCAACCGTCAGATGCGAAAATTAGATTCATGTTATTTTTTTTAAAAAGCACTAACATTTCTGTAATTAATTAAACAAAATGAATGTGATAATTTAACACCTCTAGCAAATCTACACTCATCAGACACTTTATTAGAAAGATCATTCCACTGCCAGGTTGGATCCCCTTTTGCCTTCAGAACTGCTTTAATCCTTGGTGGCATCAATTCAACAAGGTACTAGAAACATTCCTCAGAGAGTTTGGTTCATATTGACATGACAGCATCACACAGCTGCTGCAGATTTGTTGACTGCACATCCATGATGCTAATCTCCAGTTCCACCACATCCCAAAGGTGATCTATTAAGGTGAGATCTGGTGACTGTAGAGGCCGTTTGAGTCCAGTGAACTCATCGTCATGCTCAAGAAACCAGACTGTTCGTAAACTCCACACGCGTCTGGAGTTCATGAACCCATTTTTGGATAAGTGGTCAGGTCAGCATCAGGTCTTTTGCCTCCTGCCCCTTGTGGTGCAGTTGTGTGTTTTTGGTGTCTGGGGTTGCTGGAGGTGGGGGGCTGTTTATATCACAACACTACTACTCCACCCACCACTTACATATTAACAGAAAAAGTGAAATGTATTCTTCACACAGCATCACACTCTCCTTTACTTCACAGAACACTACAGAGATGCTGAAGGTCAACATGCACTGGAATAAAAACTGCTGCTCGAATAAATGCCATGTAAATTTACTCAAGAATGGTTGTGCCATCATTGGCCGTTGTCCACCACCATATACACAGACAGTTTTTTTAAAAAGCTCGTCAGAGAAACAATACAAAGGCGAACTGGAAGAATTGCAATGTTCCAATAAAGGAGCGGGTCCTTTCAGACAATGGTGGGGGAGAGATCAATCCCACAATCCCAAAGCTCAAACGCTGTTCCCACCCAGGAACTGATGGGTGCTCAGACTCCCCGCCGTGCAGAATGAGGGGGTGGATTTATAAAAGCAGCAGAGGGCTGGAGGAGGATCAGCCGATTAGCATGTCTTGACAGAGGAAATGTGTCAGAGCCATCCTCCTGTTGTGTTAATTTCTCTTGTAGTTTGTTAAACTGAACTTTTTGGACAATTTTTTTCCCCTTTAATAATAAGCCGTCTTTGCAGGAGACATTTCTCCATTTTTTAAAATAAAACTTCTGACTGTAGTTTAGCTTGTGGGAAATAAATCCAAGAAACCATAAATAATACCGATTTAAATCCACCTAAATACCCTTCAAATTAAAAACAGTTCATGACATTTACTTTGACTTTTTTTTAGATTTTCCTCAAGCACTGCCTTTGTTTTCCTTGGTTTTTCTTTCCTGGGGAAATAAACTTTCTACCAGAATCAGGCTGCAGAGGTGGCATTTACTGAGGCCGGGCTGTATTAAAAATTCAAAGCTCGATCACTGTCTGATTGCTCTGCACACACTTTCACGAGCACTGACGGGTTTTTGAGTTGAGACATCCAGATAGGAACAATTTCCATGTAGATGCTTCATGCATTTTTCCTGATCAGCCAACTATGGCATATTCTGACATCCCAATGGTGGTCGCTGTGCAGACAGATGTAGAACAGGTATTAGAGCAGCTCCATGCATTCATAATCTCTGCTCGTCTCGAGTGAAATGATCTGAGAGCAATCTGCACAAATCCCCTGCAGGTTCTGGTTTATGGCGCCTGAAATGAAAACCAAAAAAGATGACTGAAGGCTTCATCCTGGATAAACATGGACTTTCATTTCACAACTGAGACACAGAAACTACTCTTAATAAATCAATCACAACTCTAATAAAATACTAGAATAAGGAGGCTAACCACGAGTTAGTTTCTACTTGATAATTACAGCATAAGCTCTATTGTGTTCTTTGAACCCACTGAAAGCCAGAGCCGGTGGATATTTCAAACCATTTATGCAATTTGTGGTACAAACACCAAATTTGGCATGGGTGTAGCTTTCTTTTCTTTTAGAAAAACAAGGTAGCTACGAGAAAAATCCAAAATGGCGGCCATTTGTAAAGATGGCGGCCATACACTCAGTTGTTACAAAAATGTTTAATGTCCATTTGCTTCAGTCTCAGCTTCTGAATCTGAGGATTACAGTACAAATGCTAATGACTTGTATTTGAAGTAGATATTCTTAGATTGTGTTAGAGTTTAAATGCTCTTGGAGAGTGAAGGCCTCATGTCATGGACTTTTCTCCAAGGCTGCATCAACACTCAGTTTATAGGAGTGTTTGTGTTTCAGTCTGGAACCACAAATATGAAAAAGTCTGAATCCACTGGAATTATGTTAACTTCTTAAATGGTCAAAAACTCATGTTAGTTCGAAGAGCACAAACACTGGAGCTAAAGGTGTTAAAAGGTGACGATACAATTCAGTCATTAATACGGTACATGCATTTACTTTTAGTGTAAAGGTACACTTTCTAAAAAAGCAGTCAGTGGGACTTTCCACGTTTCGTGTTTTCAACCAGCTTCCAGTGGTCATCTGAAGAACTGCAACATTTAACGATTGACTGAATCTGGGTATGGAAGAAGAGTTACAGCTTGAAATCGATGACAAACTGTAAAAGAAGTGAAACTGCTCTCAGACTTTAAAGAGGTTTTTGAACAGAGAAGTACATTCATGTGATATACAAAACAGCAAATCACAACTGAGGTGAACTGAGCAAAGAATGCGAGAAAGAGATCAAACCAAGCAAAATAATCCCTATTTACTATTTTATTAACCCCTTTGTTGTGAATTATTTCATTCAAATGAGGCCAGATTCCCACTCAGATGAAAATTGTGTTTCTGGTGATTTAACATGTTCTTGTAGCATGTTTCTCGTTTTCTTCAAACAAGAAAACAGAAACCAAAACTGTGTTTCTATATTTTTATTCAAAGAGATGGTTCAGGAGCAGACAAAAATGCCGCTTGACAAATCTCTCTTGTGACACAGCAAAAGATATGGGTGGATGGCAGGCTTGCTGCTCCACTCCATTCTAATGCAACCACTCGTAGACAAATAGATCTGTGTACGTCTTTGTTTTCCTCGTCTGAGCTGGGATCTGTCTCAAAACTGAATGGTTGGTAATTCCTATATTGCTCGGCATTTTTGTTGCACTTTAATGTTAGCTTGGGGTTGTGATGGTCTGTAAGCTAGCAGGACAGTGTAAACAAAGGGATGATGGGATATCAGTGGAGGCTTACTTCCATGCCAGCAGTCCCTCCCACAACTCAGAAGTGAATTTCTAATGAACTTCTGCCGCTCTGTAGAAATATGTCCTAGAAAATGACACAGGTTTTTACATTTTGGCTAAAAATGGCATAATCGTCATTGACAGATCACTGTGAATACTGGGAACACACTGAGAATAAAGCAAAAGATGATTAGAGTGGGACTTTACTAACGGTCTGTACATGGTCTGAGGCCTGTAGCATCAAAAATGTGGTTGATTGTTCGTCTGCTGTTGTTAAAATGTTGGAATAAGTTTACAATAATATCTATTCATATAATTTTATGTTTTAAACAGATTCGGGTCCTCTGAACAAACCAAGGTCAATAATAGCCCCAACAAACCATATATGCCCCTGTTTTCATTCCATGCAATGATACACTCATTCAGGTCACATGATAATGAGCCAAGATTAGCTTCCTGTTGGTCACCAGTGATCATGCTCTCACAGCAGGACTACTAATGAAGATTTCTAATGAAACTGTTTATGGAACTGACCTTAAAACTGGGACTCTGACCTTTCTACATCCCTGAGCTGCCTAAACTCAGTTCCTTCAGTTGTTTGTTCCCGTGTCAGCAAAGTTTATTCATAATGGAGACATTTCCAATCAAAGGCAAAGCCCGCACGGAGGATTGTATCTGAAAGTTAGACTGAACTGCAGATGACTCCCTTGTCTTCACTGAACCTAATGCTCTCTCAGACCTGTCAGGCTTTGTTATCGTCTGCAAAACTTGAGACATCTAAATTTAGAAAGCATTGAGGCCAGCGGGTTTGCTGGCTGCACCAAAACAAAAGGTCGCTTAAAGCAAACACATGATGATCCATGAGGCATGTGGTGCAGAATATAGATTGGTTTCCTGATTTGACCGAAATCCTGTCATAATTGTAACCTTTCAGAATTAAAGCTTCTCTTGTACTTTGGTGGATCTTCATGTCAAAAGGAATCAGGCTCTCTTCTTTTGTGCTGCATAGACGTTCTTTCACTCCAGACCAGTTCATGAGGGCTTGTGGGGGTCATTAGTCCATCATTACCTCTCTGGTAGTTTAATCACATTTTAATAAGTCCCTCTGTCCTAAATACTCTCCACTGCTTGAAGTCATTATCCTGTTTTACGACCCTATTCAGGCTAAGTTGACACACTAATAGTAATGTCATTACAATTTTTTTTTTACAAAAATGTTCACAAGTCACAATTCTTTGCTAAGGCCCAAGTCTGTGTCTCATCTCCAACTTAATGTCAAAGTCCTAAAAAGAGTTTGCAGGAGGTGTTTTATTTTGAAAATCTTACAGCTTTTTTGTGATTAGAAACTTCTTTCTTTAAAGACTTCCTGTCTGCTCAATCTTGTTATTGTAAACATACAAGATTCTTCTGCACCAGAAGAATTTCAGAGAAAAGTATGTCAGGTATCCAATTCTAGGACAGTAAGTCCAGTCTTGAGCAATCATTGGTCCCAAGTCTCCTGGAGTGCACAAAGCATTGACTGTATATGAGAACTGGACCGAGTGCACCGAACAATAAGGCGCATAAAGCAAGACAAAAGACTCAGAGATAAATCCATCAGTCACTCAGACTTTACAAAGTCAACAACATCTGACATTTTTGCAGCATGTAAAAAAAAAAAAAAACAAATGTTACTGTGACTACGCTAACTCCCAGCATTGTTTGTAACACTGAGAAAAACACAGTCCAACATCGCTACATGTCAGTCGTGTTAGCGTAGTCTCAATAACACCCAACCTTATTAGCAGCTTTGACATTTTGTGTGTCTCTCAACATCAGTAAACACAACCACAATGAATCCATATATTAGGCTCTCCAGGTTATAAGGCGAACTGTGGTTATTGGCAAAAAAAAATAGGCTTTGGGAAATACAGTAATAGCTGTTTATTTCTCAATAGAAGTATATGGGATTTGGTTTCTTGGAAACAGTTTGTACTTCCTGTTTGGATCGTGACAGGGGGAGGGGTGACTCAGTCCAGTTCTCATATACAGTCATTGGTACAGACTCAATAAGTTACAAAGATGAACAAGTAGGAGGTGCAGTCAGACACATTTACTGCATCTGTTAGTAAAAGAGAAGGAAAGAAACAAACTGGTTTTAACAGGGACAGATTACAGTCAAAACTGCACTAAAAACAACTGCATAATGTTCATGTCTGAAGTCACTACGCGAGCTTTGTGTCATAAATCAAAGTCAAATTATTTCATCTGCTTTTTTTCTTAAAAGGTTTTACAAAATGTGTTGTTAATGAAACCAGCTTTTTTCTGAGCTTAATAAACGTCTGTGGTTTTATATGAATCACCTGACTTTCCACTGCTGAGTGCATAAACGCTGTCAGAGACAGATCTGCGCCTGCCTGTTCCAGGGTCGCATCTGAACTGCGCTCACACAGCTGTTGCTTGAAAATTAGGATTCAGAGTTGTGAGTTAGTAGGCGGTCAGCGATCAGTGTTGTGTGTTTAACATCCCAGCTGCTTCTCCAAAGCTTATTTAAGGGTTAAAAAAGACGTGCCTGATGCAGATGAATGCACTTCCGGCACGCGGGAGTATGTGTGCATCACAGAAACGTGTCTTTACATCTCTTTGTTTGCTTAGTCAATCATCATCTCCTTTGTGTGCTTGTATCTAGGCAAAAACCAGCATCTCCGGCACGTCTACAGCCAATGGCGACAGTCCAGGAAACTTTTGGACCAATGAGGCGGCTCAGTCCTCACTAACCATTTCTTTTGAAGAAGGCTGTTGTACTTTTCAGTGCATTTTCTCAAAGTGCCCGTTTCTACTATTGCACTCATACCTCTGTCAGCTGTAGTTCACCTGGCAGATCTGCGATCACTGCGTGCAGAAACACGAGGAAACGTCCGTTGATATTTTTCCTCGCGTCGTGCCGTCACTATTCATTTCATTCGTCCTGGTTCCTTCAGAGGCAGAACAAGAATTTGAGCTAAACCTGCTTTAAATATTCAACATATTATGTAAGATCATGCAAGAACCAGGGAGGCTGGGTTATCAGTGGGGAGGGGGGACACTCCATTGTCCATTGGACACTCCAATGAATATTTGAAGAAGGCCTCATGCTTGGATGCTTTTTTTCCTGCATTCAGCTTTCACTTAGGTTTCATGGGAGACCGAGAGTCACTGCTGGGAATGTTAGAAGCGAGGAGCTAACTATCTGCTACAAGTTCTTTGAGGTCTCTTCAGTTCTTTCCTTCACCACATGCTCCTTTTCAGATCGTTTCAGTTTTGAGGAGTCTCTCATTTGCTTTGTGATGGTTGAGCGTACCTTCTTCATTGTCTCTTCAGTAACCGCCTTGCAGCATGCCTCCACCGTACCGAAGCACCAAGTAAAAAGTCTTGTGTCTAAAGTTGATACAGATGTTTAAAATTGTTCAGCGAAATAAAAAGTTTGAATCTGTGAATTATCCCGACAAGGATTGCAGAAGTGCAGGACTTCCATTTTTCATTCTCTAGTTGCTTTGCCCCGCCCTCGTAATTCCTGGCCTATGACAGAAGAGACAGTCACTTGTTTTTTTTTTTTTGTTTGTTTGTTTTCACCAGCTTTGGTTCGGAACAGAAATGTCCGGTTGACCGTAGTCTAAATACAGAACAAACACGAGGTTCGGGGTTTGGTCCAGACCAAATTAAGTGGACTCGGTCCAGACCAATGGACTTTTCCAGTCTGGATACACCCCTGGTCTGTTCTCCAGCTTCCCTGGGTCCAGAAGTTGGATCTTCTGTATAAAAGGGACAATTGTTGTCTTTTTAGTAGGGCTGTCAACGTTAACACATTAACACACACGATTAATTATAAAAAATGAACGCGTTATTATTAATTAACACAAAATAATCAGAACATCTCCCACTTTGCGTTGGATGGTTTAGGCCTCCCCAGAATGCATTAATTTTGGGAAATTCACACTTTGTCGGGCACTATCCCACTTATAAAATGGTCACTTACAAAATAAATAAATATTGAATCATTTTTTTGTGCTTTACTCTCGTTATTTTTTAGGTTTAGACTGCTTTCTCACAAAAAACGAACTATTTGATTGGCAGTGCGGCCTGATGTCCCGGCAACACAACAAAGCCACGGCAAAGCAAAGCGATATTTATGCTGATTGTCACAATAGGTTCAATAAAGCATCAGTCCAGAGAGAAAGTTCTCCTCTTACCGCTTGTTTTTGTCCAGAAGATAAAGCAGAAAGTTTGTTATAAAGTTTTTGTTATATAAGCCTGTGCAGTGATATAGAACATTTGGGCTTTGTGACCGGAACTACTTTCATCAGAAACACAATGTTTGTTTCTTATGGCTGTACATCAGCATCTTTGTTTTCTTGGAGTAATACTGCAGACATAAAAGTCTTTACTTATCTTGCTGTTGATGGGTTTTGTGCACAAAAAATTACATTTCTAGGATATCGGAGTTTACACTTTACAAATTAAAACATTTCAGACAATTAAAATTGTTCAAAAATGTGTTCAAAAGTCTCAAATTGTCATGTCAAATTTATCTAGTAAAACATTGTGATTAATCATGATTAATCACAACATAAAAGTGTGATTGATCTGATTAGTTTTTATATCAACAAAACACTACTTCTTTGTTGAGTTTTCTTCTTTTTTTCCCGTGTCTACGTTTTTTTTGTTTGTTTCTTACTCGGTTGTGTCACAGCAGGTTTGAATTGTCAGTTTCCTTTTTTGTTTCTTTTTTAACAGTTTATGTTAGAGTCATACACTCTTTTTCTTTTGTTTTATGTATTTTACAGTTCAGTTTTTGAAGTTCCTGTCAAGTTTCTGTTCATTCAAAGTTTCATTTCCCACCACAAACTTGGTCTTTGGTTTTGGGTTCTGCACCATTTCTGACATCGGCTGACATCTAACACAAATGTTGAATTGTTGTTGCATCAACTTAGAACAAAAAGAACCTCTGTGTCATGTTGCTACAGTTGACATGTCACAAAACAAAGGAAAAACACAAAGCCAAGCCACATTTTGAACTGTATGAAGCAAAGAGTTTGTCTTGCCCCCACATCTGTGAGGAAATCTGTGCCCAAGACAAGGATGAAACAGCCTTTAGGCTGAAACAAAGATGAGATCAAGACAACGACAAGCCAACAGCAACAGGAGGCCAAGAACAAGACAGTCGGAGTGACAACGCCTGGCTTCTTGGATGGGACATTAAAAAACAACAATGAAAACAAAATATAAAAGACAAAAAAAAAAAAACCCTGATAGAACAGAGACATCTGTAGGAATCGCCAAAAAAGACACATCTGACAGGATTTATCGAGTCTTTAATGATCAAATTAATTCCTACCAACCCTCCTTCACCTTTAACACCAACGCTTTAACTCCAGTGTTGACATTCTTTCAACTATCCTAACTTTTCAACCCCTGATACAATTTAACATGATTCTGACGCCCTTCTGAAGCGGGGAAAAATAGTTTTACACTGGCGCGCAAGACTATTAGGCAAACTCAGTGGCCTTGTGGAAGAGCATCCTCCCTGAGACTGGAAGGCCGTGAGTTCTAATCCAGGCCAAGTCATATCAAAGGCTCTAAAAATGGGACCCAATGCCCCCCTGCTTGACACTTAGCATTAAGGGATTGAGAGGTTACACCACCAAACAGATCAGTGCGGCTGTGACTGCAGCTCACCACTCCCTCAGGAGGGATGGGCCAAATGCAGAGAATACATTTCATACACCGAGGTGTGTGACAACTGATGGAACTTAAAAATTAATGAAGTATTTACGCAATCAACGTAAATCAGCTTATTCTGCCTTTGAGCTTTGCATATGGATACCAAGACGGAACCAAGTTAACACCAGAACAAAAGAAGCCAGAGCAAAGACCCAGACAAGGAAGAGCAAAGATCAACACTGTAGAGGAGATTATCACAGACTGTAATTAAAAGAAAAACAAAAACAAGCTGGTAAAAGTGCAATCAGAAAGAATAAGAGTGAAATGTGATCATCCAGACTTCCTTTAAGGGAACACGGTAATGAATCGACACGTGTCACTGAAACGACAGTTTAACAAGGCTTGAAGAACAGGGGACAGCGTTACACTGCCCTAAAGTAATGTTATCACTTTTAAATCGTTTTCAGAAAAAAAAAATTATGTTTTTGGTTTTTCGTCATGTTTCATTTATTCCTAGAAACAGATTCCAATCCTCTAGAATTACTCTATGAAAAAATTTCAATTTACACCACTAATTTGCACCACTAATGTTAGGTTGGTGGTGTGAGCTGCTGTAAGCTGGCAGGAGAAAGTGTAAACAAATTGAGTGATGGGAAGTGGGGTTGGGGTTGCTCCGTGCCAACAGTTCCGCCCACAATGAACTACTGCATCTCTGAAGAAACTATATTCTAGAAGTTTTTGATTTTGGCCAAAACGGTCTAATCATATTTAGGAGATCACTGGGAACATTTTTAGACTAAAGCAGAAGATGATCCGAGTGGATTTTTAAATCGAGATTTTCTGCAGTCAAATAAGCCAGGTACACCAGTCCGAGTATACCAAATCGAAATAGCATAAATAACAGCTGGTGAACATCCAAACAGATCATTTGTGACAGGCGTTCAGAGGACGCACAACAAGACTCAGTAAAGGCCTGAAGGCGCCCTGACTGTTAACCCTCCATCCGTCAGAAGGATCCCACTGATCTTCCACAGAGCCTCACTCGCATCTATAGCTCCATCTGTCCGTCTGCCTGTGATCCTCCCCCGCAACACCTGACTTTGAAAAATGGAGAAAGAGGACGGGGAAGGACCGGATCGCAGGAGGACAGGAGCTCTTTGAGAATAGATCTCACACAGTTTCTCACACAGTCTATAGGAGAAAGGAGGACACCCCGATGAGAGACGCCTGTTGGTATGAGAGCAGAAAAAGCCTTAGGCTGTGAGACATATGTGAACACAAACAGACTCATTTGGGTGTCCGTGTAACTGCAGGAGGATCGGTTCTTTCTGTCCTGCAGAGAACCGCAGGTCCCTCAGAGACTGATTGGTAGAAAATGAAACTGTTCTTTGTTTTTTCCAACAATAGCTTGTTCTAGAACTCCACCAGTTCTGATGAACACGATGGCTCATCGTGGTGACAGCATTGTGCTCCTGTAATCACCGCCTGTCTGCATCTTTTGTTCTGAACCTTTACAAGAACCAGATGAAGGACTTGAGACTCGACAGAAGAATCAGGCAAAGACAAAAAGGTTTCTGTTTGATTGTTCTCAGCTGTCAGCCATGCAGCTCTGCAGTGCATCATTCAGCGTGGACTCACCGGCCTGCCTTTATGGAGCAAACACGGATCATATTGGGTCTGGAGGTTCTCGTATTGCTCACAAACTGGTTTCATGACAGTGATTTTTTCTCACCAAAGATTCAGGGCTGGCTCTGTGCTGGAGTTCAGAAGATTTCGGTCAGGTATTGTAGTGGTTTGCCTACTTGTTCCTGTGTTTTCAATCGAGTCGATTGTGTCTTCATTTTTGCCAATGTCTGCTGTCTTTGACTGAGTCATCATGATTCTTTCCGTTGCCAACCCTGATTCCATCCTTGACCACATCAGAACTTGGTTCTGTAACTCGACAAAATTCTCTAATCACCATTAAACCTTAGTCCCAATTGCCCGTCCAGGTAGTGTGCTCGGGTTTCTGCTGCAGCCAACAGGTCCTATCCAACACTTAAACAGCTGATAGGTTAAGTAAAGGTGTGCTGGGTGAAACGCAAGCCTGTCGTACAAATATTTTATTTTTTGATGCCACTAAAACTTGCGCACAGTGCAGGGAACCCATCAGTGTTGTTCAAGTGATTGAGTGCATACTGACTGTTAGAAATGAGGAAAATTAGACAATCAAAGTGCAGATTGTGTAGACATCGGGCGTGGATTGCCAAATAGACACATGTCAACAGCCCTCGTTGAGTGCCTGCGCTGCTACCATACGTTTTCTAATAATCGGACTAACAATCGGACGGCAGCACGGGGGTGGCACTCTGAAATCGGCTGATCATTAGGTGAATTTGGGGACCTTGGAGACCCTCATGTCAGAAATTATCGCTGCTGTCTTCCTGCCACCTGCCTGTCACCGGGCGGACAATGTGACTGCCGCCTCCCGATTACAAATGCTGCCGAGCGGCCACTTGCATGTCGGTCGTAGCGCAGTGGCACTGTGGAATATGTGACTGTAGATGTGATCTAAGCTCTCTGCTGTGGACGTCATTAATGACTAACTAATGCCACTAAAACAACATGAATCTCACCGTTTAGATGAAGTTGATGATTTACTGCCGTTCCTCTGTGTGACGGGAGAAGAAAGAGGAACAGATCAATTAGTACTGTTTGACTGTTTTCACTTTTGTCCTTGTTCTTCTGCTTCCCAGCACTGCCTCTGTAATACAAGATGAAGGTGGAAGACTACAGGAGCTGAGAGGCAGCTTGGAACTGTGAGTCAGTGTGTGAGTCAAGCTAACATCTTGCACAGATGGAGGGTTCAAGGCCACATCTCCTGATGATTGTCAAGCAACAGGAAAAACGATGATCCCAATTTGGTGCTTTTCCATCTGGACTTGATGTGAACAGAAAGTGTCCACTGTGCTGCTGGTTACTATAGCAACACATGACAGAATATTCACCTTCTTTTAGTTTTTTTTTTGTAAACAATTTTAAATCACTGTTTGAAAACAAAAGGAAATGAAGCCAGGTCCGTTTATTAGTTAACCACTTGGTGGCATCACTCTGGACTCCAGTGTTCAAATAGTCCAACATTTTGACAGAAATTAAAATATCTTGTTAGTTATGTATATATTTTTTTAACCAAGATTGTGCTCAGCGGGAACATGGTCCTTTGACTAATGGGATTCCTAAATGTTAGAGTCTTTACCTGCATTAATAAGTGTGTTAGAACAACCGACATCTGTGTTTATTCTTCCATTTTTCCCATTTTTGAAGGTTTGGATTTTGGTGAGTTCATATCTGGCTAAGATAAAGATAAAAACAGAGAGCTGACCATAAAAAGTGCTTTTAAATTGGCCAATTTCAAAAGATTATTTTTCTGGAAGGCATCTTCAAGGAACATCTGTGTTTAACTATAGCATTTATTCCCATAAATATACAACTTTATTCTAAAAAAAAAAACATTTTTTCTCCTACGTTTACAACAGTTTTTTTTTATTACAAATTTTTCGCGTAATTTTACAACTTCATTCTCTTAAATTTTTTACTTTTTTCTCATAAATTTATGACATAATTCTTGTAAAATTAAAACAGTTTGTCTCATAATTTTACAACTTTATTCCTTTAGATTTTAGCTATTTCCTGATAAATTCACGACTTTATTCTCATGAAATGTTGACTTTTTTTCTCATAACACTATTTATTCTTTTTATGGTGGCCTTAATATGCCATCGTAGTTGACACCATATGAACACTTTATTTTAAGGTTAGTGGAAAATTTGACATTTGAACATTTCTGGTTATATTTGAACATTCCTTAAAACTGAATGTGTTGCATCCTTAATGGATGGGACAGCATGGAGCATCATGGTCTCTGGTGGTCATTTAAAGATACAGCTCTGATGACTTAAAGTCGGTTTCTGCTCATGATTAAAAAATAAAACTGACTTGCACAAAAACAATAGTTTCTTACATTTTATTACTGTTGCACCATTTATACAAGTACATATAATTTTGAATGCATCAATTTCCATATCATATTTTCTGTTTATTTGAACAAACGTGTTGTGTGGAAATAGCGGTGGTGAGACATGAAATGAAAATATCAACTGTAGTTTCATGGATACAAACTGAGAAATGATTATTTACTCTTTTTTTTTTTTTTTTTTACTTTTTTTTTCTCCACTTGACCAAAAAGACAGGACGACAGGTTCACCCAACCACAGACATGCAATTTACCGAGTCAAGAGAAGAAGGAAAACTGAACGGAGAGACACAAGGCGCTCCTCCGGTGATGCTCTGTTGGTTTCTGCTACGGTTTGACGAGTGCTGGGAGGAAGACACCGTGAGTCGGATGGATGGATGGAAGGCTGACATGACCACATGTATCTGCACTGATGCAAAGGTGGTTAGAGGAAAGTTGGTCTGGAATGGTGATCAACTCTCCCTCAGAGTGAACCAGATTAGGGGATAAGAACCATGCAACCATATTTCACACGACTTTGAAGCAGTTTTGCTGCAGATGTTGACCTTCACGTCTAACTTTTTTTATTTTCTCACACACACGATTCTCCCATCTCCGATTTGGATATTTTTAGAAGCTGAACTGCAAAGCAAACACTTCCCCTTCCACCATATTTCTATGTCATTTTTGCAGAATGCAGTAAAAGAGGCTTTGAGGGCCGGCCTCCTGCTGGCCTTATCTGCTGCTGATTACCTGGATCAGGTGTGTTTGTCCAATAAGGAGCTATAATGGCAGTCTGATTAGAAAACATGTAGGATGCCGGCCCTCGAGGCCTGTAGTTTGACACCTCTGGTCAAGAGAGATGGGGGGCAAACTCTTTAGCCTTAGAAACTGACGGGACTCTGACCTGGACCGAGCAGCACCAACACACTCTTCAATAGACACTAATCCTTCCTGTTCCTGAAGTCCGTCTGCAAACTCGCCTTCGGAAATAAGAATTCTCTACCAAAGCCTTGGATGTCTACAACCATAGTTTTGGTCCCAAAACAGATGCTTGTGTTTTGGTTTGTCATTTCAGGACAGGATCGGACTCTTTCCTCCAAAACACAAACCACAGAGTGAGGATGATCAGGAGGCATCTGAGTGCTGGTTCCGAACGTTCACCATCTCAAGGTTGGGATTGTGGACGAGAGATCTGCTTTCTAAGAACATTTCAAAGATCTTTCCAGCTAAGCGTTTTGCAGATTCCATCCGTATTACAAATGTTAAAAAAAAACACTAGAATATAACTAAGGGTTCTGGTACAAAACGTAGAAGTCTATCTGAAAAAATCCCTACGACTGGAGAACATCTGAGAGTGTTTTGCTTTGCGAAGAAAAGCGATTTTTGACCCCGAAACGTCTAAGAAAAACCTCAATTCTCCACTGAAATCAACACGTTTCTTCTCTGTGTTTCCAAAAGGAGCCAAAGATGTGTTTGGAGAGAAAAAAAGGAAACTAACTGCATTACATCAGAAAACAACACTCTCTAGAGGAGGAGGAGGAGTGGATGAAGCAAAGCTGAAGAGTGGACTTCTGTAAGTCCAGCTGGTACTTAGACCCCTCCCCCGTCCTCAACCGTGGACATCCGAGGAGCAGGGAGGGTGAATGTGGAGCGGAAATGGGAACCTGGGCCAAGGTTCGGTGAGGATGACGAAGGAGGGATGGCCAACACAGACTCGTATCAAAGTTCAAATACTACAGCAGAAAAAATAGAATAAAACATAACAATAATAATAGCAATAATCTTCTGCGGTGGCTCCAGGCGTCAACAAATCATCATCGTCATCATTACAATTATTATTATTATTGTTATTATCATAATATTGGCGGGCTAGTAAACTTCATTGTGGTTTTTTTTTTTTAATCTTCATGGTTGCTGAGTTAGGTCATTTATTTCTTCATTTCCGAAAAGAAGCTGTCCATTAATCTTGAACTGCTACGGTTTGATCCTTGCTTGGTGCCTCTGTGGCATTCGCTTCCTTGGCCGGGGGTTCGGCGGCTGGTGTTGAGCTAGGCGCAGCGGCGGCGGCATCCTTTGCTGGGGCAGGAGCCGCCGGCGCCTCCGTGGGTTTGGACTCGGCAGCTGGAGGCTCAGCTTTGGCTGCTGGTGCTGCGGGGGCCTCAGTCTTTTTGGCGTTGGCCTCACCTTTGTTCTCCGTTGCCGGGGCAGGCGCCACAACCTTAGGCTCGGGCTCCTTGGCAGCAGGGGCTGACTCTTTTGCCGGGGCCGCAGCGGCTGGTTTCTCCTCAGCTTTGGCGGGTTCTGCTGACTTGGGGGCCTCTGTTTTTGGCTCAGCGTTGGCGGCAGGTTTTTCAGACTCCTTAGCGGCGGGTGTTGCATTCTTTTCCCCATCTTTTGGCGCCGCGGCATTAGCCGCTGGTGGCTCCTTGGCTGCCGTGTCGTTCACTGCCTCCTTGGTGTCGGTGGCCTCCTCGTCTTTCTTGTCCTTCAGTGCTTCGCTCTCCTCGGCAGAGGCGCCCTCTGCTTTGGCGTCCTTGTCTTTGGCCTTCTCATCATTGACACTGTATCCCTTCTTCTTTTTGCTGAGCTTTCCTCCCATTTTGGATCTCTGGAAAAGAAGAAAAATCGTTGAGTCAAACAGACTTTCCACGGTCAAGCCAACTGATAATGAACAGCTAAGAGTTTAGGAGTTTCATCAAATTTAGCCATAAATTTCTGACACAACTTTTAGAAAATTTGACTTCCAAAAATGACTTGTAAGTATTTGAGTATCAACATAAAGTATCACCAGTGGACCTGCACGGCCAATTGCAAATTGTCATCGCAACATCAGCGCGTGATACGCGTATTGCAAAAGACGATGTAAACTGCGATAAATGGTTTCCTAAAATGATGGAGCACATACTAAAACAATCTCATGACAGCTTCAGGTAATAAGAGCATCAAATAAAGCCCTTTTACAAATTTGATTTATCAAATGGAACCTTTCATGTTGTCAGCCAATCAGATGGAGCCTTTAACGTTAGATGCCCGCCTCCCATGTAAATGTGGGTCATTTGGAGTTTAAATCAAACTCTTGCTGTGAATGGAAATTATGTTTTAGTTGTTTTTGTTTTGCTATTTGTTCATGAATCCCAAGTCACATCATCACAATATTGATCTTTATTGCTTTCTATCTTGAATATCTTGATCTATACTGAATCAATATTGAATCAATATTGATTAATTTCACAAACTGCATGTTTTCTTCATATTGTGCAGTCCTGATCCATAGGAGAAAATAAATGTTCTCACAGGATGTTTTGGGTCATCTGATGAAAGCGATCAACTCAGAAACAAACACAATGCTTCGACTCTGATCGAAAACCAACGTTTAACTTCTTGCTGAAATTTTGCGTTTCCAAACACAATAACCAGAATTTGTACAAACGGAATGAGTAAAAACTATTTTTCAAAAAGAAACAAATTTCTCTGCTTTTTAGAACCTCCTGCACCAGGGATGGGCAATTCCAGGTCTCGAGGGCCACAGCGTCTACATGATTTCCAGATATTCAAGCCCTGATTACCTGGTTCAGGTGTGTCCAGCCAATTTGAACATGCCAGAGGATGGTATGATGGAAAACATGCAGGAATGTGGCCCTCAAGGCCTGGATTTGCACATCCCTGTTCTACACAAGGCTGCACGGTGGTGCAGTGGTTAGCGCTCTTGCCTCACAGCAAAAAGGTTCCCCGTTTCCCAGCTGGGGGACTTGAAACAGTGTCATCAATGGGGAACCTTTCTGTGTGGAGTTTGCATGTTCTCCCCGTGCATGCGTGGGTTTTCTCCGGGTACTCCGGCTTCCTCCCACCGTCCAAAAACATGCTTCATAGGTTAATTGGTTATTCTAAATTGTGTGAATGTGTGTGTCCATGGGTGTGTGATTGTGGCCCCTGAGACAGACTGGCGACCAGTCCAGGGGTGTACCCTGCCTTCGCCCATGAGTAGCCGGGTTAGGCTCCAGGAACCCCGTGACCCCGAAAGGGAAAAAGCGGTTTGGAAAATGAATGAGAATGAATGTTCTACACAAACTTAACAGGACCAACATGATGTTCACATTGCACTGGTAGTGGGTTGCAACTCAACTTTTGAGACATCATCCAATCAGGTCTCGGCTATACAGCCTTAATGTCACCAATAAAATCTACTGGAATGAAATCATCCTCTAATGTCTACAAATCAGACAGCAACGAAAGTTCAGTGGAAAACACGTGAAGACAAAGACAGTCGACTTTATCCATAAACTTTCAATTTAGCAAGCAATAACATGAAGCTTTCACCAGGAAACAACCAAAAGTCTTGACACCAGAACAGCCTAACAGGACCTTGTGGTGTTAACACTTTCCAGAACTATTTCTTTGTCTAGATTTTTGAGCATCAAAATCACCTTCTGATTCTTTCAACAATTGGTTTTCTTTCATCTGTTTTTCCCCCCAAGAAAAAGTAGATTATCTCCAAAACATCCATCATAACCAAGACTGCGGCATTTATCAGTATGTAGATACATGGAACACGTTCAGCATTGAAATTCTTTAAGAATGTAAACTTTTATGGTATGATCGCCTTTTTCTATTCAGTGGAGACAATATTTAAAAAGATCCCTACAGGAAATCTTCTAAGTCCATAGGAAATAAAACCATGTGTGTTTGACTGAGGCCGGAGTAATGGACTATTTTTGATTTCCAGATGGAAAACCAGGTAATGAATCTCAAAGCCATGAAACTTGGTTCCAGATTGTTCTGTGTTGAGTATCTCTCCTTAAAGTATCCTCAATAATAGGCAAACTTGCACAGTATTTTAGGATAATAGGTAATACTGAAAATATCCCAACACAAAAGTTCCTGATCATTTGCTGTGTTTGATGACACCAGGACGAGATCATCAGCGAAAAGGGTTACAAGAAACCCAGATTGATATGTAAGACCAAGGTCTAGATACACCTTCTCCAACAATCAACCAACTCAGAATCAACATATGATTGTCCATCTATCCATCCATCTTCTTCCACTCATCCGGGACCAGGTTGTGGGGGCAGCAGTCTAAGTAAAGATGCTCAGACTTCCCTCTCCCCGGCTACTTCCTTCAGCTCCTCTGGGGGGACCCCGAAGTGTTCCCAGGCCAGCCGAGAGACAGTCTCTCCAGTGTGTCCTGGGTCTTCCGCAGGACCTCCTCCATGTGGGACATGCCCACAGGGCACCTCCCCAGGAAAGCTTCCGGGAGAAATTCGGACCAGATGCCCAAGCCACCTCAAGTGGCTCCTCTCAATGTGGAGGAGCAGCGGCTCTACTCCGAGCTCCTCCTGGGTGACCGAGCTTCTCCCCTTATCTCTAAGGAGCACCCAGCCACCCTACAGAAGAAGCTCATTTTGACCACTTGTATCAGACCTCGTTCTTTAGGTCATGATCCAGAGCTCATGACCATGGGTGAGTACTGGAGTGTAGACCGACTGGTAAACTGAGAGTTTTGCGTTCTGGCTCAGCTCTCTCTTCACCACAACAGACCAGTACAGACCGCATAACGGCGGACGCTGTACCACTCCACCTGTCGATCTCACGCTCTGATCTTCCCTCACTTGTAAACAAGACCACCCACCCTGAGAGGGCAAACTACTTTTCTCTGGTCAAGAACCACGGTCTCAGACATGGTGGTGCTGACCCTCATTTAATGTTTGTTTACTATTGGAAAACAACTTAATATTGGCAATCCTGTCTCATTGATCCTTAAATCCAACTAGTGTACGCTTTCTCTGCGGGCTTGGAAAATCCAAAAAGTCCAAAAAGGTGTGATTTAACAAAAAATTGTACACACAAACTGAGAAAAATGAGAGATTATTGCATTTTTTGTGTGGTGCAATCACCCAGAGATGTCTAGAGATGACTTTTAACTTTTTTTTTTTTTACTGTTTCATGGCTCTTTATACATTCTCAAGGTTTAGGCCTCAGTGGCCAAACATATTCATTTACAACACACATACATATCAACTTAGCAGCAAAAATTCAAAAAGGGGTTCATGTCCTACAAAGCAAACTAATCTGAAAGGTCACAGCAAACCCCAAAAGCCGTCTGTGGGTCCTCAAAATGGATCCACGTTCCTCAAACATGAGTGGAACCCACAGATTTCTGGCTCAGCTTCTGAGCTGGAGACCTTTGAGCACAGGGATCACCATCTGTCCTCCTCGCAGGAACACAGTGCAGTCTGACTGTGATGTTGATGTACACACAACAAACACACAACAATTTGGCCATGCTGAGAGCAAAAGCTCACAATCTTTACTGTTTGATCCTGCAACACTCCATTCCTCAACCAATTTTAAATGGTTTTGTACAACTAGATGTTTATCAATCAGATAAAAAAATGCTGTATTTAATTTAATTTTATTCATACATCATAAGCCACGAATCACATATTGTAATATTATTGAATCTGAGGAAGAACCTCTGTGATCGTGTTTTGGTCACGCCTGTATCTCAGCTTGTAGTCTTTTAGGGCTTTTAAGTGATGAGAAGAGAAACTATCAAAATGATCCTCAAATTCTCTGTCTTCTTTTGGAACCAGTAAAAATGTGTCTCTGGTTCATGCTGGTCTGCGTTTTCTCTGGATAAAAAAGTTTTCTTAAAGTGAAAATGCAGCTTCAGTGATCCATCATCCAGTGCTGCCATATTTTATTTCTTCTTCTTATCATTTTGCTGTCTGCTGTATCTCCATGAACCCACATGACGCCTGCTCCTAAACAAATTCTACGAGTTACTCACAGACGGGCCCTGTGGCTAGAGCAGAGCTGGCGGTGGATCCTCTCAAAATGCTAATCACCACGCCGCCACTGAGTGACTTCCTCCACTATCAACGCGGGACTCCAGTGAGAGTCCGGCGCTCGGTGTCTGCCTCAGCTTTATACCAGTAACAAAGGAACTCTCTTTGCTGCCTCACACCATTTGACTCCCGGCGTGTGCTGCCAGGACAATGACTCATAATCGTATGCGCAGACAATGTGGGATTGAACAAAAAGGCCGGCTTTTTCTCGGCGAGCCGTGTGGTTTGAGTTGTTTGACGTGCTGGGGCAGGGCCCAGACAACCTGGAGAAAATACTCCCCGCTGCACACAAGCAACTGGCAGGCGGGCGCATGGAAGGGCAGGAGGAAGATTACGTCAACTAAAAGCAGGATGGGAAAAATTCAAATCGCCTTGAAAAATGGGAGGAGCTTTCTTAGACTGTATGGTGAGTTGTAGATAACAGTTTGCAAGATATCAAGTGTTTCTTCAGCATTTACTGATTTTCTTCTGCTGAACTTGAACCAGAGGTTTCAGGCATTCATTTGGTAAAAAATATTAAACTAAATGGAGTTCCTTTGACCTCCAAGTCCACTATGAGGAACCATGGAGTAGGCAGAAAACCCTAAAACCCTCCTGATTCAGAGTGATGCACAGGGAATTTAACATGTCACTTCCATGTTATTCTGCTGTAATTCCTGAATACATTCATCAGGTGGTTTTTGGGTTTGGTTGGAAAGCTTCCCCATAATTCTGATGTGACTTCCAGGTTTTATTTTTTAGGGTTAATACTTCTGCTGTCGCTTAAGGCGTTGGTCCCAACCCCCACGCCATGGACCGGTACCAGTCCACGGGACAGTTGGTACCGGGCTGCAAAAAAAAAAAAACGCAACCCAAATTTTTTCGGTTTTATTTCTAATCTGATTCTGAAGGAAAATTTCTTTCTGAAAACTGGTGGATTGTCCAAACCACATCCAATTCGTTCTTGATGCATGCCAAGTCGTTTGGTCAAGTGTCGAAATTCCATCTGCTACCTTCTTAGATTGGCCGCGCCGGCCGCAAAATTAAAACCACCAAACTAGCAAAGTTAACAAACATATTTGTTAGAAGTTTATACGTTTTTTTTTCAGTCAGTGAGGAAACAAAAGAGGAGCTTTCGACTTCAAAATAAAAGAAATCTGCGTTTAACAGACCCAAACCAGGAGTCTTTACTCCAAATATGGATTGTGACAGTTGTTCCCCCACACCATAATAGTAATACATAATAATCAGCTGTCTCGAATAATGTTGTTCAAACAGTGAATTCACATTTCTAATTTTATTTAGAAAAGTATCAGTTTTAGTAATCTTTTTGCTGTTTTTAACCATCGCACCTTAAAAATCGAACAAGGCTGAAGTTGGCGTTTTGATTTTTTTTAGATTCCACTTTAACAGTTTTGGGAAAATCTAGATCACATTTTAATAGCTCCTCCATGAAATGTAGTGTACAAATAAACTTTAAACAAACTGCAGATATTTTACAGAGAATTAAGAGAAACTAACCTCAAAAGTTAAGGGAAAGTGGAAGCAAGAAATCAATCCGACGCCAGCTTCAGCCTCACACAGACCGGTTCATGAAAATATTGTCTGCCATTAAAGCGGTCCGTGGCCTGAAAAGGGACCACTGCCTGAAGAGACACCATCCTGCTTGTGCTGCAGTTGCTGTTGTCCTACCAACCATCAACAACCTGCATCAAGCGAGTCCAACCAATCAGAAGATGCAGTGGCAGAGGTGGTTTCAAACAGTTTTGCTGGAGGGCATCTTTCTGCTCTGCAGACCATTCTTCTCTACATCTCTGTCTATTATTAGAGCAGTTATTGACCGGTCTCTGTTTTGCCTAACGGTGGATGTTTCTGTGTTTTTGCATTTTTCTGTCTCTTCCTGTTCCTTCTGATCTGGAATAGCCGAGGTTGCCAGGTCTGAGTGTGCTCGGAAAGATAAAAATTTACCACAAATAGCCTTTTCAACCCTTTAAGGTGGAGGGTCACTACTTCAAAATGCAGGATCATACCTCAGTGAGACTGTCAAACACACCAGGGTGCCCTTGAGCAAGACCTGTGTCATAAGTCAGAGGAATGTGTGAGACACTGTGAGAGGGCACAGGTGACATCCTCCTGGGCAAGTTGGAGGACGGTGAAGATGATGATGAAGGAAGCTGGTAATGAAAGATCAGTTTGTGTAAATGTGACGCTAAAAATGAGCAGAAGTCTGTGGATGGACAGATGGCTCAGTTCTCCTCAGATTTTTTCCTCCAACTCTCACCGTTTCTGGCGAGTCATCTGTCACGGACCCCTGTGCCAACTGCTGCTCCGCTTCAACCTTCGAGTTGCGACACCACTCGCACCCCCGCCTATGAACAAACCCCACCACCACCACCTTCTTCTTCGCTTCATCTGCACGCATAAAAGGACGTCCAGTTCCTGGTGAAATGGTCTCCTCCATCCAGCAGATGGGGGGGTCTCCAGGAGGTCCTGGATCTCTGCAAATCCCCGTCCTCTGAGCTGCTGTCAACCTGGCGAGCCTGGCAGGTTCTGCGATCTCGCCGCCCAAGCTGACACTTTAAAGGTTAGGGCTGTCACCGCCCGACGCCCCCCCCCCCCAATCCCACTCACGTTCTCACTGCGTTTCCACGCCGGCTGGGAAATCGAGGTGACAGGAGAAAACAGGAGGAGCTGCTGCAGCAATAAAGACTGAGGCAAGAAAAGCACAAAGCTTTTTTCCTCCTTTCATATATTTATGGCATCTTGTCAAGAACATCTATTTTTACTCCTGCTTTTGTATGGAACAGATTAGAACAGGAAGCCAGCAGCTCATTAGCTTGACCACCTCAGAACGAAACCTTTTCTGCTGTTTTTCCTTCACAGCAGGATTCTGCTTTTCACCTGGAACATCTGCAGAAACCCTCCCTCCCTCCTATCATCCTCTTTCTCTCCACTAACTAAAACGTCAAATATTTTGCCCCGAACCGTATGAAAACACATGGACACACGGCGTCCAGCTGGCAGCTCGAATACGAGCTCCGTTTCGCCAAACTGCAGTAGGCCGGTAGGAGTGGGGGGGGGCTGAGAGGATGGGCGGGAAAACTGGAGCAGAAAATCTGGCCCCGCAAACACAAATAAGAAAACACTCGTGCTCTGCTCTGACATGGGAGAAAACATGGAGGTGAAGGATCCCGGGAGAGAAAATCCCCATGGAAGAATAGATTTAGTAAAACTCCTGGTTCTGATGGAGGCTTCCTCCTGCTGGGGAGGGGTCGATTCGCTCCGTTGTCTGTCCCCCACCCCTCTGCCTATTTAAATAAACAAGTTCAACTGCTTGTTAAGACAAATAAACAGCCAATCACGGCGCAGATACAGTCTGCTTGTCTACCTTGTGAAGATGATCTGCTGAAATTCAAACAGAGCAAAATAATAAAAGATAAAAATGAAAGGTGTGTTTCAGACGCAGAATCTATTAGGGTTTTCAGACAGAAACTTCACTAAATGATCTAAGTGATTGGAGAAGAAAACATCTGCAGTAAATGGATGTATTGTGGAAGTCAGAAGAAACAAAATAGTCTGATTCAGGATGTTAGAGCAAAGGAACTCAAAATTTGAGACTTTAAATGCCCAGTCTGATCATCTTTTGACCGACAGTAAAATCGTTCACAGAACCGTTTTTACTGTGTCGTTTTCTAGAACATAGTTTCTGCAGAGCAGCAGGAGTTCGTCAGAAAACTGGCTCTGAGTTGTGGACGGGCAGAGAGTAAAACTGCGCTCATTTCCCATCATGCCTTTGTTTACACTCTCTCCCGTTAACTTACAGCCCCTCACTGCAACCCCAGTCAAACATGAATGGTGCAACAAAAACGTTGAGCAATATCAGAGCTATCCACCTGTAGAGTTTTGATCCAGATTTCAGTTCACGCGAGGAGAACAAAGACGTTCATGGATCTTTTTGTCTGCAAGTGGATGCACCAGAATGAAGCGGAGCAGGGAGCTTGTGCATGTTTTCTTTTTCACAAACACGATCTTTTACATCTGCTGCCGATTCATCACGGTTTGAAAAAAGAAATACTCAGATATACAATTCTTCATAGCTGCCCTCCATCATCAGAAAAATGTCACAAGAACATGTTAAAAACTCAAAAAAAAAACCCACAACTGTCTGTAATAGATTCTAGCTGCTGAATGGAGTCTCTAAAGTCTGTTCAGGTAAGAAAAAATGCAGTATAAGCTGATGTCTGCAGCTTCATTGGTGGTACACAACATGTGACTGATCCAGGATACGCTTTACAATCTGAAACTTTACTCAAAGTACTCAAATACAGTCACGTACAGTGGTCCGTATTTATCATGGGAGTAATTTTATAAAAATAAAACCACCACAGAGGAAATCTGTAAAGTATTTATTTTTTTATAATAATAATAGTTGTTTTAAGGCTGTAAAATCCCTCACTACACCCTTTTCTCAGACAGACATGAGCATTTTCTCTCTTGTTCAAACTCTTAAGGTTAAAACCTTCATAGAAAATTAAGTCCAGATTATAGAATGAAATCTCCAATTTGCTAACAACTAAAGATTTATGTACATTTGAAGCTGTACTAATTCTATGCAGGAGACACGGCACAGAGGAGATTGATTGACAATGGTCTACACCCAATCAGGATGCAGAACACAATGAGCTGCAAAAAAACCCCGCAATATACCAAAGGAACGCTGTACACACGTGTTTTGTGTTTTACCAACATGTTTCTTGTCCGACAAAAAAAGTGAGGAGTTCAACAGTTTTAAGTTAAATAATGCCTGTTAGGCCAACAGAGGATGAGTGTAAACGCCAAAAATGGTGTTGCCAGAGCATTTTGATAATGTTGAAGACATTTTTTTTTACCCTTTTAACACTTCTTTTAGTGTTTTCCCCAAAAGGGAACTGTCAGTGATGCAGAGTTGCATTTAAAAACACTTCATCAAAGCTGAGATTTCAATGAACTCTGCATATAAAGTATAGAGACCAAAGTCCATTGAGCTATTTACAAAAACCTAACAAAAGATCTTCACTTTTCTTTGTTTCTAATGTTTTTTATTCAACGCCTGCAGATAAACATGCAAATGAATTCACAGAAATACGGGTTCAAGTTTAAATAAAACACAACGGATTTAATTCTATTGGACCACTTGATGGCATGGTGGAGCAAATGAAGCATCAAGAAGCTTTACCTTTTAGTGAACCAGTTTGATATAAAATAGCTTCAAATGCTCAGTGAGGCTTCATGTAGAAGGCAGGAAAACAGAAACTTCAAACCTTATTTAAAACAAACTACAGCAGTTAACAATAAATAAATAAGCAAAATTAAAACAACCAGGAACCTGTAAGTTAAAAAATACAGAAAAAAAACTAACAATAATCAATAAAAGCCCAATACAAAACTGCAGAAATCATGGACTTCTACTGACTAGAATATAAATAAGACAGCAGCATCAGCAGTAGATGGTTACAAAGTGAAATCACGTGTGAAGGGATGAAAGACAAAGAAGATGAAACAAAATCCAGTAGATGTACCATTCAACAGGACAGAAGTTTTTATTGTTAAAGGACTGTTAAAGGACGTCTTTTTATTTGTCTGAGTCTGTAAAATAGTAAGAATTGAAGTTTTAAAGAAAACATCTATACATTTCTAAAAAGAGTTTCAGTTAAAAGATGATTTGATTTCCACTTAGAGACTTCCGTGCCCTTGAATCTTTAAAGCAATAAAACCAAGTGTTATTTTAACTTTTCTAGCTGTGAACCAATGCGCAGTTTAGTAAAAACATCATGCAAACTGACAGCAAAAACATGTAAACTATCTTTCTCTGAGGGCTGCAGAGCTAGTTTCTGCACCTTTTTTACATAAAGTTTGCATGTTTTTCATGCTGCTGTGTGTTTTTTTTTTTTCCATGTTTTGGATTTGACTCAGTGTCTGAGTAAACTGTTTTTCACTGAACCTTTCTGAAAAAGACCAATGATGGCTCTGTAGTTTTCAAAATAAAAAGATCATATAAGATTTTGTTTTCAGTGTTACAGAGTGTGTGTCATCAGCTGTGAAGAGAACTGACACTTGACAGAATTTTTTACCAATAGTAGTGACGCACCGTTTGTGAAAGAGCGTGACGTTTGGTAGGAAATGGCAAAACGATTTATTGTATTAATATTTTCTCCATAGAAAATGATGTCGTGAGATGTCTAAATGCATGTATTCTAAAATAATGCAATTACCTGAACTCCAGCTTTGTAAACTTAAGTGTGTACAGGCATTGGATTTTGCACATCCTAATAATCCTGAGAATTATCATGAAATTACAGAACTTGAAGACAATGACAGAGCCCTGGGTTAGGCAGGATGGTACAGTTGCAAGTTTTCTAGACTTTTTTTGAAGTGAAAATCCATTTACCAAAGCTGCTCAATCCCTTTTGGGGTCACAGTGTTGTTCGAGCCCATCCTGCTGTTGGGCAAAGGCTGGGTAAAACCCTGATTGGTCACAAACCTATTGCACGGCTGCACAACCACACTCACCAACACACCTTGGGATTAAGGTAAACGATTCATGGAAACACCAACGTTAAAAAACAAGTTTCAGGTGTAAGTTTCATGGTTTGGGCTGTCCACACTTCCCCAAGCTTTAACATCAAGCAGCCGTAACAGTATTTTTTTGTTTTAAGGCCTCTCTGGGTAATGTTGACCACCTGCCAGCGTGCTCAAAAAACTAGACAAGATCACAAAGACCAGTGTGTTAGAAAAACTGCACAAACAAGCACATACATGCGTTTAGAACAGGGGTGTCAAATTTAAGTCCTCAAGGGCCGGCCTCTGGCTGGTTTTCCAGAAATCCTGCTGATCAAGTGTGGATCGTGTGTGTATAGCAATAAGGAGCTTCAATGGCAGGTTGGTTGGAAAACATGTAGGACACTGGCTCTGGAGGCCTGGAGTTTGACACCCCTGCTTCAGAGGATCAATTCTCAAACTGGCAGAGCTTGAGAAAACTCCTGCGCTGGAAATGGGTGTTGATCGGAGCGACGACAGAGAGGCGCTGTGCTGCTGCTTACGAGTCAAAGGACGCCGGCAGCTCGGCTGAAAGCCAGTGGGGCTCTTTTCTGCTTCTGTCAAGACATTTAACGCCAAACAGAAAATCTTTCCCCATGCTTTGTTTGCTGGGGGAAACTGAAAGCAGACCAAACAAACGGAAACTGATTTTAAGCGTCTCTGCACCCGGTGACATTTTGGGATGTATTCTCTCCCTTCAGACGGTCACATGACCACCATGTCTGCAAAGCTCTCAAAGAACTTCACAATTCAGAGTTTATATGTAAAGATGACTGCAATTGTTGTTATTTCAGGCAATAAAATACATTGTTTTAGTACTTTTAATGGTTGGAACTGAACCAGCCGCAACTGTGAAATGCACAGCTTTCATCTTGTAAAAGCTAAACAAGAACATCCATTTATACAACCTCTGTTTGCTTATTGGACTGGATCAAATGTTTAACAGTTTCCCAGAGTTGAAGCATAAAGGAAGTCAGTCGCTGGACTGTTAAGGAAACTTCTCTTCACACATGAGCTTTGTTCACTTGTAGCCACAAAGCTCGTGAAGTAGATGGACAGGCTGGGTGGTACAAACAACATTTCATATCCTGATAACAACTATACATGAAAATACAGACATTTTGTTTACTAACAACTGAAAAGTTATTCTAAAATGTGTTTCAATGGAGTTTGAAGTGACATACAAAACAGAAGTTGTATGATCTAAATGTTTCTTTCATTTTAGAAGCTTTTTTTATGGAAGACATGCTGACATGAACCATTTAACACTGGAGCTTTAGTTTCAGTGTTAACATTCTTTTGACCATAACTCTTTCACTTTTAATTGGCAAAATTGACAAAGATTCATATTCCAGTTGACTATGAAGTGGGGAAAAGCTGCTTGCTCTGATTTGCAACACTTTGTAGTAGTGAAGAATCCAAGCAATCAATGTAAATGAGTTGATTCTAGTGCAGAGAAAAGCTGCTTGCACTGATATGCAACACTTTACGTTGGTAATGCGTTGCATATCAGTGCAAGAACAATACGAAAAGCCACTGTCTCTGCGGCAGAATCAACTAATTCACATTGATCGCTTAAACCAGTGGTCTCCAACCACCGAGCCATGGAAGAAATAATATCTGAATTATTATCTGTTTTTTTCTTCTCAATAATCTTTTATCTTGAAAAATCTTTTATTTTGAAAAATAACCGGCTTCCCTCCGCTACACCTTCGAGCACTTGAACTGTAAAATTTAGTCAGGGGAGCAAAATGACAACGTCTTTATTCTGAAAAATCTTTTGGTTTTGAAGACTACAGGATCCTCTTAGTTACATTTCAGTCACTTGAACGCTAAAAGTAGTCTGGTGGCGTGCAACACGAGAACGGCTGGATTTGGAACGTTTCTTTGCCAATGGATAAGGGATTAGTGCAGAGACAGAAGTTTTTATTTTTAAATTTTTTTTCTTGGCCACACGAACCCAGAGAAGGGGTTAAGCTTATGATTTTGGTTACGGTTATGGTTAAACCACCAAATAGTTCTTGAGTGCGGGTGTTTCTGCAGCTCACCGCTTTTGCAGGGGATGGATCAAATCCGGAAAACACATTCCACACACCTGGCTGCGTGACAGCTGATGGGACTTTAAGTTTAACTTTACTATCAAAGAAGTGCGACCGACAACGACATTTAGCCTTGGACGCACCTAAAATACGATCGGGCAATGCAGCAATGAGCATCTTGGATGCACATATTACATGTGGCCAACATGAAATTCATCGCTTTTGTGCTGGTCGCACGTAAATACAAATAAGATCAACCTAAAAAAAATCAGTAGGATACCAGGAGTCCCGCTGATGGATTTATCACGTTTAATATCATGACATTAATTGGTAAAAGATGTTACCAGTGTGATGGTCCACGAACACCCACCACCACCACCCGGTCTGCGGTGAGATCCTCAGGGGCTGACTGGTCCGCGGCCACACAAAGGTTGGGGAACGTTGGCTTAAACGGTCAAAGAGTTACTGCATGTCGTAAAGCGCGTGATATTTAGGTGAGTCTCTGGTATTAAAGGGTTAAAATACTTTAGCAGTGCCCAACTTCGTAACAATATCTGGACTTTTTGGTAAACATTGATGCCATCACTCAACAGTGCTTTTGCTTGCTGACTCTGATTCCTCTGTCGTGGTTCTTGCACAGATGATAAATACAGTTTGCTGAGTCTGTTTTTGGTACCGCTCAAGTGTTGTGCTGAATGAAAAGCACTGCCGCATGTCATCTGAAACTTCTCATGGGGGGGTGCAGGGATGTAGTTTTTGGTACAACACTGGGAGCCGGCATGCTTTACAAACAACTGTTATCTGATCCACGCCAGCCTTCCTTTATCCAAAACACAGCCATGCCACAGAACATGCTACATCTTTAGGTACAAGGTCCTCGGTTTTGGTTGAGAGGTCATCATGATTCTGATCTGCTTCCTTCTTCCTTTCATGTTTACTTACTACACGTTTTACATTTTGACATAAAATAGTACTGTAAAGCACCTAACCATGATGCAAACGATAGATATTTTCAATCATCCAGACGGTCATCGTACCGTCCGCTTCAGAAGCATTTCAGATGAACAGGTATTTGCATTTATTCCTTAAACATATCATAATTCAGCTTCAATCAGAATGAAGGACATAAGAATGGACGTTGCATGATTTTCCGTTGGCTGATTTGGCAAATATTTGAAATAGAGCTAAAGGGAAACAACTATTGTCTGTAATATCTTCCGTGCCGTAAGCTGCTTTACAGTTCCTGTTTAGTTGACTCAGCACGCAGTGAAATGCTTTGTTCTGCCTCTGCAGGTATCATTACAACCCTCCATGAGACGGCATGCAATGGCGTTGGTCTGAGGGCGGCTGCTCAGGCGTGGCTGTCTGTTCCTGGCTGCTGCTGCTTGTAGCTGTGGCTGAACGCTGGAGACCATGTGACACTCCTGGGGCTTCTCTGTCTCTAGCCTCATTCGAGTCCCTTCTGTCTGGAAATAAAAAACAGGGCGAACGGCCGGAGCGCCGAGCGCGTCTGACAAATTCAATCAGTCACATTAAGTGCAGGGCGGATGGGATCTGCTGTCTCTGCAAGAGGCCTCGGCAGACACTTCTGACGTGAGCGTTCGATACCTTGAGTCTGGCAGCAGCTTAATTAAGACTCAGATTTGTTATTGGCATTCAGGCTTAACTAAACGCCACATTTAAAAAAATAAACACTTTTGTTCTCACTTTTATTTCGGTGCCACTCTCACAACCTTCATCTTTTCATTGACATTTTCTATCCATCTGTGTGGATGCTACATTATCCATAAGCTGCAGCAGCTTCAGCTGCACCTACTCCATCATTTAAGTAAGACCGAAAAGCTGACCCGGATGTGTCAGAAAACCGCAAAGTCTTCCAGTGTTTTTCAGTAGAAACAGGGCCGGAGGCTTTGCCGCATTTTTCAATAACTCAGGCTGAAATGACAAAATACCTCAGTCTGTTGCACAAAGAGGAGAGAAAAGGGGAGCTGCGCTCCATGTGTTTCTTATCAAGTATCAATAATAGATTGGTTGGTTACATTTTATTGCAGTTTTTAAGTTTTTTTTAATGAGATGATCCTATAATAGTAAAATGAACTCATTTTTAACCACTCCTGACACTAACTTAAGAGAACTTTATTATATTTATATTTTTGTTTGTATGTTTATGATTTTTATCAACCCTCCAAAATGCACACGTCAGATGACTGAGTGACATGGTGATCAAATCCATTGTCAGAACTGTTTATTATTAAGTTTAAAGCACGTTCTTATTCAAGTATGCGGTTTCTTTGTCATAGCACACCCCAACAGTATCACCCCCCTCTCCACCGGGCTGCTGTAAAACTCCTCATGGGTTGACTGGTCCGCAGCCACAAAAAGGTTGGGGACCACTGTTTAAGATGATGCAGAACATGGAGTTGACATGGAGATGGTTCTGAAACCTTTTTGTCTGTTTTTATGTAACTTTTGATTAAGGTTTTACAAAGGTGAAACTTCTGTTGGTAAAACTATGAAGCATTAAATAGAAAGCTACAAAAAA
This sequence comes from Adrianichthys oophorus, assembly GCA_036245035.1. Lineage (NCBI taxonomy): Eukaryota > Metazoa > Chordata > Actinopteri > Beloniformes > Adrianichthyidae > Adrianichthys > Adrianichthys oophorus. Next base: position 29,362,035 of record BSAI01000012.1, on the reverse strand, counting down.
TGTTTAACCAAACGACTGTCAGCGCCATGCTATTAGTTTGAAATTATATAAGAATTGTTTCCTATGAGTTAATTTCTATTCAGCTAAAGCTAGTTCAGCTAGTTATCAGAGCTGCTGGAACAATGGAAAACAAATTCTTTTTCCTCCAGTTTTCTGCAGTGTACATGAGTATGACCCATCCCTGAACTCTTATCTGCTAAATACAATCCAGATGGTTGGAATGGAGAAAAATGGCTCGGGCTCAGGAGCACGCACAGAATCTTCTTGGACAAAATAAAATTTCTGTGCAAAGCTTTGGTTTCAGAGTCAAGAGTTCACCTCTTGAGTTTTTCTCCCACGGGACATGTTGAAGGAGGGAACACAGGTGAAGATATGTGTGGAAGCTAGAAGTGGAATCTTTAACTGAATTCAGAAGGAGATATATGAATGCTTGATCTATGGCTGCGTTTCTCCACAAGATCTGGATTTTTTTTAAGACACCTCAACATGGAATCTGCAGATGTTTTCTTGAAAACACGTTTGAAGAACATCCATGTTCCAGGCTGACCTTCAGATTAGGATCAGAAGAACAATCCGATAAACAGTTTACAACTCAAAGGGCATCATGAAAAGACCCAAAAAAAAAAAAAAAAACAGAACTTCAGAAGTAAATCCTTTTTGGAGGTGAAGCTCTTGAGCACAAAAATGTGAGTTTCAAGAATTTGGTCAGTTTTTTTCATGAGAGGTGAGAACATCACACTTGCCAACATGACTGAAGGCCTTTACAGTTCATGTGACTGAAACCACATCTCTTAAACCCATCTATCCATTTTCTTAACCCGCTAAATCCCTTTCAGGGTCACAAGGTTGCTGGAGCCTGTCCCGGCTACTGCTGGGTGAAGGCGGGGTACACCCTGGACAGGTCGCTAGTCTGCCCAATTCTTAAACCGTTTACGCAATTAACGTCATTCTAGCGGATTCTGAGGGGAAGAAAAGCAGCTTTGTGCTGATTTGCAACACTTTACAGTAGTGAAGTACTTACGCAAACACCATAAACCGGCTAATTTACGTTGATTGGTTGAAAAGCTCGAGTATGTCACAAAGCGTTAATTATTTGGATGACACAGGCAATATCTCAGGTGTTAAAGGGTTAACAGCACAGAAGTAACCCTGCATAGATATCCCAGCATTCCTTTATTTACACTCTCTCCCATTAGCTTCCAGCCCCTCACAACCCTAAGCTAGCATTAGTGTAGCAAAAAAAAAAAAAAAAAAAGTGCGAGCAATATCGGAGCTATGCAGCCATACAGTTTTGAGCCAGATGGCAGCATCAGGAGAAAAATATGATAGAAACATGTTAAAAACACCAAGAACACAATTTTCATTGGAGTGGGTCTTTAAATAATGTTACAGAAACCAGGAAATGAATTCCAGCCGGTTAGCAGACATGATTCTCTTTGTGTTTCAATCAATAATGCCGTCTTAAGTGTCTCTAGCGTCTTGCATTGAGGCACAGCACTGGCGCTCTCCTCGGTGGAGATTTTTGCAGCTTTTCATTTTCATCTTCATGCCTGCGCTCGCTCTGTTGCCGCCTCATTCATCTCTTTGTGGTTTTGGACATCCTGCTGCAGCAGCATCTTTTCTCTTTAACGAAGCCGATTGCTTTCTGCGTTCACCTGCCTGCTTCCTGCTGAAGTCTGCATTCGGCTCTGCGGCATGAAAAGGTCTCCAGTTTGGTCCCACTTTCACAGGGAGCCAGTCTGACGTTAGAATAAAACTGGGTGTAGAACAGACACAAAGATCTAGTTTCAAAAGGAGACGAATGAACTGCCTGAACTACATCAACACAAGTTTTCACAAAAGATATTTGCTTTTCTGATCTTTAAAACTAATAAATGGAGGTCCTTTAAAATTCAAAATTATTAGTTGCAGCTTTCCTCTATAAATGTAGCTTCTTTTAATGGAAAATAAAACTCCTCTAACAGGCAGCACTATAAACACTGCAGTGAGATTCAGTTTCAGCTTGACCTGTGGCGTGTTTCAGCCACAAACTGAAAAAAACCGTCCACCTCCAGCTCCTTTAGGTGCACATCCACTCTGTTGATGGAGTCAGATTTAATATGATGCAATAAAGAGCTGCTCTTTGGCAGTCATCCATTTCCTGAGAGGGCTGACAGAGAAGCAGCTTCTGCCAAAACCCTAACACAATAAACACGGAATACACACAGAAAAATGACACGAAATGGTTTCCGAGAGGTGAGGAATTCTTCTGATCTGTGCATGAGACAGGATCTGCACAAACCTTGAAAGGAACATTTTAACTTTGAAATAATAAACTTTATTCTGTAAAGTTGAACAGAGTTTTCAAAAATGAACCAGTGAAGCCAAATAAAACTCTGCAGCTTAATCATAAATTTTGCTCTTCATTTTTGAAAAGCAGACTTGGAAGTTTGTTAGCTTAATTTCCATATGGTAAAATTATTATTTTCCTATTAAAAGAAAATTAAAACTAAAGAAATTGAACAAAAATGATAAAGTATTTATTTCTTTTAGTCATGTAGACATTTTAGTCTTTTTCTTTTGTATTTTATCTCTGAAATGTAATTGGACTTTTATCTGCTGTTTTCAAAAAGTGACACAAAAAAAAAATGTAGGAGATCACATTACATTAAATAAACAAACATTTACAATAAGTCCTTAGAACAGCAAAGGTCTTTTATATGAGGGCAGCACAGTCCCACTTCATAATGACATTCTCTGTTTACTGAGTCATAAAAACAGGCTAAATCAGCAAATAATGACCAAACAATGAGGTTAGAAACCGTCCAAACTGAAACACAGTTTTGCTTTGATCTCACTAGAACATTGAGTCTAAACCGCGTCATTAAAAACTTGTTACGCATCTGAAGTGTAATCTGTTCTATCCTCAAGTTTGGAATATGTTCCTGCCAGAGATCAACACCACAAATCGGTCACCAGTGAAAAGTAGAGGCCAACTTCCCCACTTTAACTTGCTGCTAAAAAAAAGCTGATCACGGTCAAGAACCAAACAAATTCGACGCAGCCAGACCCATCAGCTCTTCTCTCCACACCAAGCCATACCTTACCCTGACGTTTGCATCCAATGATATGAAAAGAGAACAATGGTTTTGTGCTATTTAACACACTTAAAGGCAACATTTACTGAACACGTGACTTTAAGGTCCGTCTCCAACTACTGCATATTTTTGGCATGGAAGTAACCCTGCATTGATATTCCAGCATTCCTTATGTGTACACTCTCTCCCACTAGCTTCCAGACCCTCACAATCCCAAGCTAACATTAGTGTAGCAAACAAAAACAAACAAACAAAACAAAAAAAAACAGCAAGCAATATCAGAGCTATGCAGCTGACAGTTCTGATCCAGATTCCAGTTCAGACAATGCTTCTATTTGTCTGCAAGTGGATGCATCAGAATGGAGCAGAGCAGGGAGACTTTAGCAGTTATTGTGTCACAACCTGAGCCTTTTTCAAACCGCTGGTTTTTAACTGCTATTGATTCATCAAGATTTGAATAAACGAATACTCAGAAACACAGTTTTAACCTTAAATTTGTTTATATTTGCCCTCGATTATCAGTGAAATGCTACAGGAACATGTTAAAAACACGGTTTTCAATGGAGTGGGTCTTTAATGTGACAAGAGCCATTGCTTACTTCCATAGATATCTGCCTGCACATTACTGTTGCTCTTATGTGTCCTTACCAGAGTTTCATTGGTTCTGCTCAGGCCCAAAGACTAACCATGAAAAGGAAATGCTTGTTTTTTGAGGATCAAAACCTACTTCCTGAATTATTTTCATGTTAATTTCTAGGATTATGAAGATTCCATGTGATATCCATTTATCTTTCAAATTTCCATTCTAAAATGTATTTCACTGAATAGTAAAGAGATTTTTCACAAAACTACAGTTTTAGACCAAACAAGAGAGGAACTGGAGTCATTATAATCTCTAATGGTTTCTCTGTAACAATAATACCTGACAAAAACAGAGGAAATGGGATTCAAACAAAATAATGAAAGGATTTTAGGAATCCATATCACGTTTTGGAAGATAAAAGTTGAGTTATATCAACAATATAGACTTTTTAACCCAGCGCTAACCTAGTTCTATTGATTCCTTACTGATTTATTGGTGTCAGCTACCAATAATGTTTTTGCACCAAGTGGGCCAATTTTGGCAAATTTTAAAATTCTTTTTTTAAGTCATTGTAACAGATTTTCAAACTGATTTTAAAAATGTCAACATAATCAACGATGGCTTTTCACCGATATGCAACACATTATTAATGTAGTGCTGTGTAACTGCACAAAGCCTCTGTGTCAGAATGAGCTGATTTGCGTTAATTGCGTAAACGATTGAAGAATCACGCGAGTCGAAAGAATGTCAACACTGAAGCTAAAGGGTTAATGAACACCTCAACAAAAAGTGTACTTTTCAGAAACACTCATAGAGGGTCTGTTAGATGTTGCTGAAGTGTAGAGATGGATGCATCACAAAGTATTCTCCTTTTTCAGAAGCACAACTGTGAGCTTCTGTGTGCGCAGACACACAAACAGTTTAATAATGACAAATGAGCACAGTATGTCTGAGAAATTTGCGACCTCTGACCAGACCGCAGTTTCGCTCTGGCTAAAGCACACAAACACACACATCAGCCTGAAGGTTGCCATAAAGAAAACAAGAAGAGGCCCTTTCTTGCAAAACGTAAACTTGAGTGGTCGGCCAGCGCTGAGGAAAAAAGGAAGCAGAGGTCCTCCGTCATTCTGTGGTACAAACACACCACAATATTTCTGATACTTTTCCTTCCAAATACTCAGTGTTAGAAAAATTAGTACAATTATTTTGTAACAATTTTTACAAATAAAGACATGAAGGAATTTTGAATTAAGATGGACAAGGCATGATTTCTCTGAAAAACCAGAAGAACAGGAAAGTATCAGGTAAAACCTAGGTCAAAAGACTCAATCTGTTTGGGCAAATTACCCTTTCAGGTTTTGGAATAGAACTGTTAAAGAAAAAGCCTGGAGCAAGATTCAAACCTGCACTAGTAAACAGTAGAAAAAGAAAAAGGCCCTCCCTGCTTGTCCAGTGTGTACACCATGGGCTATACGAGCGAGTCAAATACCTGGTGTGTCCACAGCTTTATAGGTTAATTCTTGTAATCGTACAGCCTTTTACAGACCCAAGAACCACGCCGAAACTGGATGGTCTCCTGTGTTACTCTTTAGCTGTTTCCATCACAGTGGACACAATTCATCATAATTGTGAATTAATTGACTTTTTTTTATTAACTCTAATGTTAAAAGATTCCATCGATAAATGGATGAGCTTTGGCACCTGAAGGCCATAAAGATCTGTGAGGCTCACAGAAGGAAAGGTTTTCAGGCTGCTGAAGGATTATTTTAAGACAAAGAAGATAATTACACTCTTAAACTAGAACAAGATTTAAAGAAAGAATAGTTTGGGGATGACTGATGAAATAAGGCAGGCATTAGTGTAAAAGGCCATTATGAGTCATAAGTAAATGGAAAAACTTAAGAAATAATTAACATCTCAACAAATTCAGATTTTCCTGTTACTGAACCTCCTGATAACCCGAAGCCCCCAGTGGCTCTGAGTCATCACTTATTTAGAGGAAAACCAGCGAAAAAGAGAATGTTTACCCAAACGCCACAGGGAGGAAGTCCCTGCCAGTAGAAAAAAAAAAAGAACAAACTTCCACAGAAATAGCCTTCTTACTTCTAGTTGCACTTGTGAACCAGCAGGTGACCTGTGATCATCATCAACGCTCTACCATGAAAAAAAAAATGCAATAATAAAGAGTTCCAGCTGACTACTTATTCATGTTCAGGTCCATTTAAAAAAAAAGCTTTGGCAAATGTCTGAATCAGTAAATATGATCATGAAGCCGCTTCAGGAAAAGTTGAGGGAGTGATTTAGTCATGAGGAGAATCGCCACAGATCTTATTGCTGTGTCCTGCAGTCCTGCAGACAGCTGATGGCACAACTTCATGGGTGAGTCACAGCCAACGCAACACATTTAAGACATCCAGCAACTGATAAGAGCGCTGCAGTTTCTATGGCAACAGCGGGGATCTGAATAAGGAAAATCGCCATGTCCTTGGTCCTTTTATTTATATATATATATATATATATAAAAATATATATATATATATATATAAATATAAATTTTTTTACTCACTTTTACTTTGAAAAATATATTTTTAATTAAAACAATTTTTGTATCAATGTTTTTAAAAACCCAACACCTTCAGAAGAAAGAAAAAGTTTCACCCAAATGATTTGGATAACCATATTTTTAAATATAGTCTAAAACAGGAAAGTCCCAATACCTGTGTTACATATGAAAATATGACACATTGGTTTTGGAAATTACACCTACAGACGTGGTAATTCTTTGGTAATTATTTTGCGGTCAGTCACTCAAAAAAAAAAATCCACAGTTAATTTAAAATGTTGAGTTTCAAGGGTTCATAGGTCTAACAGCAAGTTTTTAAAGAAAATGTGACATTTTTATTCAAGGATTACAAACACAAAAAAATGATGTACAACATCTGTGGTAAACATTTGATTGGAAAGTGTTTTTATACTGCCTTTAAATTTTTCAAGTTGGAGCCAATTACAAACTTAACCATGAAGCCCGCCCCCCAAAAAAAAATGTCCATCAATCAAACAGTCCTCTAACTTTATAAAACTCAGATGAAATTAGAAGAAATCCTAACCTGAAGGTCCACTCTCTAAGTATAGCTTTAGAAATAACTTTGAGGTAAAGATAAAAAAAAAAAACTACTATCACATACTACCCCTTGTGCTATCCTCGACACGTTAACGCTGGGAGTGGGGTCAACAGGAACCCACAACACAGCACACTGAACTAAACTAAAACAACAAAAAACTAAATTCACCCGTGACCCTGGCAGCCATTAAATCCTGTTCACCTTTGTCATGTGAGGGATAACACATCTACGTAAGGGTGGGTTCATCTGGACCCCACAGCACAAGGGCTTATCATTTCAAGATGAGAAACAAAATGTTTGGTTGGTGTCGTCAATGAGGGAGGGGGGTGTAGGCCTAAAATGCAGGGGACCAGGGTCATGTCGGAAACCAAAACTTTAAGGAAAAAAAGCTTAGAAGAAAACACAACGAGACTAAAAAGAGGGACATGACAAAATCTGAATTTATACGCTGAAGATAATCCACGCTATAGGATGAGTATGAGTATATTCCACTCAGTATGAGCAAAACGGCTCCATCTGATCCAGGTGTTTGTGAATCAGTCTACAAATCTAAAATTGTTAAAATAGTAAGACCCAGAGGTGCACATGTTTCCAAACAAAAAGATACCTTTAAGGTTTTCTTTAGATGTTAGAGAGCTGCTTTTCCTCCCACACTTGAAACTTGTGATAATGCACTAAAGACTCCCTTTTGCGATTCTCATCAGCTGTAATCCTATGAGTGAGCTATGATCCAGTTGCACGCCGTCATCAGTCATCTCTGTGGTTTCAGCCTCTGCACATCCCAGATTGTCCTCAGAACTTTATTCAAACATCTTTCCACCATTCTGCTTTGGTCTGGAAAGGCTTTCCAGCGTCATCCACATAGTCCTTCTCACTTAGTAAATGTCATACCATGATGACAAACAAATCTGCACCACCTTCTAGGTTTGGGCTTTTAGTCGCTGACCTTTCGGGAGCAGAAGGAAAACAACTTTGTCTACCAGCGGCAGTACAGAAAGTGGAGGTCAAACAACAGTAAAACACCCCAGTGTGCTTGAGATGACTCAAAGACCTTGACGGGATGAAAGACTTGTTATACTACTGTCTTTGGCTTCCCACAGTTTGGAATTTCTTCACTGAGTTGAGCAAAGATAAGCTAGGTCACGCTGAACTGCAGAGATGACTAAAGCTCTGCAGACAGCCATAAGGAGAGTCGAATTTTACCGTTTAATTAAAATCGCTTTATTAACAGAGAAAAAAAGCTTAGAAGTTAGTGAGATTAGGTATCTCAGAAAGGTATTTTTTACTGAGACAAACAGAGTAGATAACCTCAACTCCACTGTAAAAACAAACATATTTGGTTAACCTTATTGCTAGCTTGATGGTACAAAAACACATTATTTCCTCATAAAATTATAGTTTAATGACAAGAATCCCCTAACACAGATCCCACTCTGATATCTAGTAAGTAGAGCTGTAACTTTTTAAGTATTTTACATCTTGCAGGTTTATGCGGCTTGAACTGACCACAGAATAAAGGTAAAGCTGTCCAAAAGCCAACAGCAAGAAATGTCAAAATAATTTTTAAAATGAACTGAAAAGTTGTGAGGTGTAATGTTTACATTTTACAGATTTACTGGACGGTAAAAGCTGCTTACAACCAAAAATATACCAATCTGCACACGAGTTGTGAATGCATGCGTTCACTACTTCTTCATCTAAACTTCTACTTGTGTAACTCACTGTCATTTCATTTAGATTTCATGTTTTCTTAGACTGGAAACTGCTGACAAAGTATGAAACCACATTGGACTTTATTCCAGCGTCTGACTTTAATTTTTAATTTTTGAAAGATAATTTTTAAATGCTTGTATTTCAGAGAGGAAATAATGAAATGCTCAAGAACGACTAATTTAAAAGAAAAATAAAAAGAAATAAAGATTCCTATTTCTTGTCCATGAAAAGTGGATGTTTTCTTTCCCAAAAGGCTCTAATCTAGCTGTCCTCCCTTTGGGCTTCTTACTGTTTCACAGTTGTCAAAATCTTGACAATTTTAGCTTTTGAACTCCTGTAAAAGGGAAACTTCTTTTACGTCCTTTCAGGAAGATTAGCTCTCTTTAATGGTAAGCAGTGGAAAAAGCAATTGATGTGATTAGTGGGAAAAGCAGAAGAGCACTTCAACCTAAGCATTATTCCACCCCCACATGAAAATTCCACGTATCTAGATGCTCACAAATCGCTGCTTCTGAAATAGCAGCAAAGCCCTCCGAAGCCTCATCCTGCGGGAAATCGCCGATCTCTGGGAATAGAAAGTGGATCCAGTTCATATAAAATGGAACACTTTCTCCTGAAAGCACAATTATTATCTGTAATTCTTGCAAATAGGATGTTTCCACAAGAGGTTTTAAAAAAAATCTATGAAACAAACTCCTTTCCAGGCTTTTTTTTTTTGTTTTTGGCAGGAGATGCTTTTGTTTGTAAAGGTTTATTGAAAATGATTTGGCTCTCATTTCACTGAAACAAGAATCACAAAAGGCCTTAAAAAAAACAAAATGAAGAAAACAGAATCTCCTGCTTCCTTTAGCAGTCCTTTTTCTCCAGCTTACAGAACCAGTTTAGAAAGGATTCAATGGAAAGTCTTAAATTTACAGCATTCAGGCTGCACTAATGGAGAAGAAATAGACTCCAGCAAGCATCACTTCTTTCACTTTCCAGAAAACAAGAGGAAACCTCTCAGCATAACAGTCTGTGTTAGTGAGAAGGTAATTAGAAAACCAAAATCTAAAAGTTTAAATTTAAGATTGAGTTTAGACTTTGACTGGGATAATATAGAATGCAGAGGCTGGAGACCCCCCACACCCCACACCCCCTGGAATGAAGGAAATATCAGCATGCAGTTTCTCATTCCCTCTTCAGCTCAGTTCAGAAGATCCTTGACTTCCTGATTGAAACTTGTTTGATAAATGAAGCAACTGCTGGCTGGTGCAGTTCACCAGATAACCACTAGATGGCTGTTTACGCAAGCAAATCTAACTTTATCCAGTTTAACCCTTTAAAACTGGAGCTTTGGCTCCAGTGTTACATTCTTTCGACCACCATAACTTTTTTACCCTTTATGCAATTAAACACTTTATGTTAGTAAGGTAAAAGTTAGTAAAGAATTTCACTTTTACTAATGTAAATAGTTGCATATCAGCGCAAAGGTACATTCTCTCCACCTCAGAATCAGCTGGAATTGTAGAAAAGGTCGAGGAGTTACGGTATGTCAGAGAGTGTGGGTTATTTTGCTGTTGCTGACGACAGCTCAGGTATTATAGAGTTAATCGGAAATGATCAAACTTTACAAAGGAAAAAAAAAACTCTTGGTCTGTTTTCAAAACTCATTTTTGAATTTAACCCTTTAACACCAGAGCTTTAGCTGTTGCTCCAGTGTTGACATTTGTTTCAATTCCAGCAGATTCTGAAGCGGAGAAAAGCAGCCTTGTGCTGACATGTAACACTTCACAGTACTGAAGCATTTCCACAAAGAGCGTAAATTAGCTGATCTGCGTCAGACTCAGCTGATTCATGTTGATCACGTTAACACTTGAAGAGTTTCGGCGAGACAAAGACTGTGTGTGCTGTTTGGATGTCTTTGGATGTGATTTTTTTTTCATGTTATTGCAAGTAATATTGTCATCTCAATATTGATCACTAATATCACACATAGCAAGTTTATCTCATAGTGTGCAGCCCAACTCTACAGTTTTATTTTTAATTAACTCGATGACAAATGTTTTCTTTAGCGGTCCAAAGTGTGGAGAGTTGTTTCAGACATCAAATGCTTGTGTTTATCTAAAAAGGCAGAGGCATAAGTCTTAACTGTTTTGGCTTTGGGACAACATTGAGCAACAGGAAGACACGGGCGTTATCGTAACTGCAGGGCCACACGTCACCACGCTGAGCTACAGATTAAGAAACCAAGTTTAATATATCTGAAAAAATGCCAACAAATTCATCTTGAACAGAGGAAGCTCGGTGAACCACAGCCGCCACACAGAGACTTCAGTGCGGCAGGCGCTGGTCGTCCCCGCATGAAAAACAGAAACCCATCGCTCACATCTGACCGCTGAAGGCCACGGCGCAGGAAGAGGACATAAACAACAGTGCTAAAGGCCGAGGATTTACACCGCTGATAGATTTCCTCTTATCGTAAAAGTCATTGCTTCTTTATCTGAGAGAGCAGCAATAGAGGCTCGGATTTGAGAAGCAGTCACAGAAAAAACTGTATCGCACCCCCTTGTATTTGAGTTTTTATTTATCGAGCATGAACTTGCATTTATGATACCAGGTTTATTTAATCAGTGCTTCATGAAGAAATCCAGGAGACATCATAAGTGTGGGTTTTATTTAAAAACTAACAAAGGAAACCTAAAAAAACTCACTAAATCAGGAGAAAGGGACCCAAAGTGGGGGTTGAGTGCTTTAGTTTTTGGTCATGTTCTGTTTCTGTTTTCCTCTGTCAGTCACAGCAGGTTTAAGTTGCCAATTATCCACAGCTGTCTTGATTTGTGTTGATGGTCCTCGGTGTTTTGAAGTGTCTGTTTTTCAGGTCTTCGTTGTCAGGTCAGCTGCTTTGTTACTTTTTTTCATGCTCCCTTGGTTTCTGAAACCAAGCCTGGTCTACTGCATATCGGTTGCTTCACCACCAGTTCCTGACTCCCAAAGCAGAATTAAGCTACAAAGATGACTGAAAATATGACCTTAAAATCATTGTGGGGCAGAAGAAGTAACATAAGTGATTGCAGAAGTCAGAACTGAACCCAAAAATACATTTTAAATAATCTCACTGCAAAAACCTCACCGAGTTTAAAGATGCACTCTGATGTAAATTGTGTTTTTGGTGTTTTAACGTGTTCTTGTAGCATTTTTCTGATAATAGAGGACACTAACACCAGAGATGTTGCCGGCGACTCTAAAATAACACGTGCAGTTTAAAATGGCGCAGCTTTTTCAACTGTTTATGCAGTAAAAATTTGCTAATCCCAGCTCTGGAATTAGGACATTCGCCAGGCTGGAATTAACAAAAATTATCACTTCACTACTGTTTATTTTGCATAACAGCTCTATGCTGCTTATCTACGCGTCGAAATCAGCTCATTTACGTTGATCACCTAAATACTGTCCTACTGTATGGTGTATCAGCACAAAACTCCTTTTCTCTGTTTCAAAATCCACTAGAAGTACGTTGATTGCGTAAATGTTTGAAGATTTTTGGTAGTTCAAAGAACTAGCTAATGCTCCAGCGTTGAACGGTTAACAAGTTCAAGGTCACTTCAGTTTAGAAGTTGTTTTTTGTGAAGTTTTCTTGTTTTCAGCATTTTCTGATCATAAGATAATTTTCTAGCATGAATGTAATACGAAAGGTGACCCTTTTGGATCCTGAAAGCTGATCCTGTAGCTGCATGAAATCTTGCTGCTCAGTGGTGTTGCAAAAACCTGATGGAAACTGAGAAAGAGGGCATAACTCCATTTTATGTGGGAATTTCCATAACTTCTTACAGACAATTATGACTTATACATTTATCCAACAAATTTGTTTCCTGTTTTGTTGCTGCTGAAGCCCAAACAGCACAAACAGACCTATTCTGGCACCATATCAGGCCTTTGGTTGATTCCAATTGGCTGCAGTTTTCCTCTTGTGCAGCTAAATATCACTATTTCCCAAAAGCTTCTCAGTTCAAAATCTAAACTTAGCAATAATGACACTTTTTTATTTCAAAACAAAAGCCACATAAGAAAAGTGTTGGAAAGGTAATTTAATGCTGATGACATCTAGAGTTCAGAAAAGTTTGGATCTTAATTCCTCTTTTTATCTTATAACATTTTTTTTTTTACATTAGTAACAGCGATGTTAAATATCAGGTATCAAGAAAGCCCAAGTTGTGGCAACTCCACAACAAACCAGTAGCAGACCAAAATCTCGACGGAGGTCAGTGATGAACAGATCAGGCTTCAAGTGCAGCTCTCGATGCTGCCAATCCCCTGAATGCTCTAGATCTGGCAACCTGCCTCATGGAGGCCCTAAATCACACCATGCACTGCAGTCCTATCAATCTGTCAAAGGCGCCCTGAATCATCTCTATTAGAAAAGCTACAGAGAACCGCCAAATCGCCCGCCGTGTTTTCATCCCGCCGCATCTGCCAAAGCAATTTATTTATAAAACCAGTTATTAATGCAAGATCTCCGTTTCAAAGAGGAACAAAGCGGAGTGCGATTAAGAGCGAGTCCACACAGTCATCAAATGATGACGCCTCCAAGTGCTGGAAGCTCCTCAGATCCAAATCAATTATGAATTATTTGATGTACTTTTGAACAGAATGCTTTAGATGAGATGAATTTGGATGAAAAATCATCCCTGATCTCAATGCAAGATATAAAAAAACTGAAAACATTGAACACCATTCAAGTATTCAAGTACTAGCAACATATCTAACTTCATAAGTAAGACCCAAAATGTGAAGTCCATCCATGTGAACGTCTTAAGAAGTTAAATTCTAGACTCAGAACACTTTCAGGACCTGACAAACAAAACTGACTGTGATTAAACAACCCAGACGTGAAAGTCCTGATGTTCCTGCAACTGAACCCTGGCACGGTTTACTGCAGTGTGAATGCAAACATAAGTGTTTTCGGATACAAGATCAAAATCAGAGATTGAACTTTTATGTATCACAAAAAAATTCTGGCATTGCAATCAGGTAGAGACAGGTATCTATACGGTGGTCTCTCGCTATTTCGCGGATCACCTTTTGCAGTTTTACAGGTTTTTTTGGGTGTAATTTATGCAAGCCACTTTTTTAACTGCACATTGTTTTCTGCGTCCTGATTGGCTGTAGATCATCATCTGCTTTCAGTTTGCCAATTCTACATAAATTTTCGATCGCGATCAAGCATTTGGGTGGGACAAAATAAACTAAGGTTTGTGGAGTCTAACCACCTGCTAATAAAAAAACTCACAAGAAATTCAGCAAAAAAAGAAGCATAATCCATGACTACAGAATCTTTACAAAAACAGTCTGTTAAAAAGTGACATGAACACAAAAAACATGAGAAAAAAAGCATCAATCATCACAGTGATGCTCCGGTTAGTCAAGCTCTTTCAACCTGTTAGCTGAACCATATGTTATCAGAAAGTTGTTTTCATTTTTTCATAAGGTATGATTATGTTTTTTATTTTAAGCTGACCTTCGCCCCTGCGACAGACTGGCGACCAGTCCAGGGGTGTACCCTGCCTTCGCCCATGAGTAGCCGGGTTAGGCTCCGGCAACCCCGTGACCCCGAAAGGGATAAAGCGGATTGGAAAATGAATGAATGAATGAAGCTGACCTTCATTCTGATTTTCAGGAACATCTGACAAATCATTCCTTCAAGCAGTGAAACCAGCGGCTGGTACAGTCAGGTATGTCTTTGTCCTGTGTGAGCAGCAGGACACACCAAAAAGGGAAGGTATTCAAATAATGTGCCGAACAAACCCGCCGTATAAAAAATGCAAACACAGCTGAGCATACAAACCTCCATCCTTCTAATGCCGGTCAAGTTGATGAAATACTCTTTAACCGGGGTGCTGTGTCCAAACATGACTTTAAGGTGGGTTGCTCTGAAAACGCGCCGCATTTGAATTCTGCACCAGCAGGGAGGAGAAGTTCATGACAGCTCTCCAAGCCCCCCGTCCTCACAGCATGTTTGAATGGATGCGGGGGTTATTGAGTTTATAACAGGGAGGAAGACGGAGGCGGCTGTCACAACAGTTTGGTGAAGAAATGACTGACACCTCCCATCCATCCCCATTCCCGCTGAGGGTCTGTGCTGGTTTGGCGTTTCATGAAGCAGCTTATCTCACGTGTTTGCCACGAATGTCTCAAATTGACAGGTCATCAGCGGGTGGAGACCCAGTTTACTGCACAGCATGTAAACAAAGGGAAATTAAAATCTGATAACGCTGTTTTTTATGGCAGGAGTGCAGAACTGAAGCGCGATATAAGTGAAGGTTTGGAGGAAAACGTTGCTTTGACTGGAAACCTTGTTTGACTCGACTGACGTGAGGCTATCTGTCCTGAAAATTGAGGGGAAATGGAGCCAGCATTCCAATGAATGTTTTATGGAGATGAATGAACTCAGTGCAGGAGCAGTCACACACGGATGTCCTCGTAGCTGCTGCTGCTGTACTAGAACTATATGTCTGTCAAATGATACCCAATGGTATTACCCTACATTTGTCATATTTGTTTACTGAACGCATCTTTTGCGGGATAAACCATTCATTTAAACAAAATAGTTCCATCCTTCCTGGTTCTATGTAAAAATACATTAACTCCCAAACCAAATTTTTGTTAGACTTGAATCCAAGCCCTTGCAGAACACTCTAAAACCCATCCATCTGTTTTCTAAAGAGAGGTACATCTTTGATGGTTTGCACTCTAAAAACCTCTTTGGTCTTCAAAGGAGGATTTGCTAATGACTTTGGATTATGGTTCTGGTCTGATAAAGAACTTTCATCAGGATTTTCCAGTAGAAAACAGAAATTATAGTTCCAGCCCCATATCACTATGCTACCATCGTTTTTGCTAGTCCCTCTAATATTCTGTGCTTTTCTCGTTGCAGTGTTTACGAATATATTTTTTTTAATTTCTACTAATCTAGTTTTCTCTGAGCATAGCTCAATGTTATCCATGATTTCAGTCAGAATGTACAGAACGTTCTTAAAACTAAATCAAAGTAGTCCTGATGTTAGACAACAGAGTGAGGCGTTGAATTCAATTTTACTGTATGTAAAAATTATGAAAGACACTAGAATTATTCCCTCCAAAAAGAAGCAAGAACACGCTCCAAAAATTGAGATTTCAGCTGACGAAGTCAGTCCTGCCCACAATTCAGAGGCAAATTTCTAATGACCTCCTGCCACTCTGTAGAAACTATGTCCTAGAAAATTGCACAGTTGTTTGATTTTGGCTACAAACAGCGTAAACATAATTAATAGACCATGGGCACACTTTTACAATAGACTGAAAGATGATCAGAGTGGGACTTTCAAAGGACAGATGGAGTTGGTTCCCACGGTGCCTATATCAATGATTCATGACTCTACACGTGTTGAACTTCCTCCTCTGGTTGACACAGACGGAGAAAACTTGGAATCCGTGAGCTGATGTCAGTAACACCAGAGTTGCTCCTGATCAGGTGTGGATCTGTATTTGCACTCAGGCTTCACTCCCAGCAGGAGTAATCACATTAGCATCCTAATTTCACTATGAACAGCAAACGCAGCACCAGGACTCGCCTTAATTACTTTTGTTCCTCACTTCATCTCTTTGCTTTGCCTGATTACCTGCTGCTAGTTCCCTCCCCTGCAGTTGTTTGGAACTCCATCCCTCTTGAGTGTTTTATTTTATGTGGTTACAAACTCTGGACTGAACGTTTGCCGTCACAGAGGTTTAGTGTCCACGACTTTGACTTAATCGCTGCGATGTGAGCAAACAGGCGCCGAGAAAATGTCTCCAACAGTGAAAGCAGAAGTGTTGATACGGCAGACGTTCAGGCAGATCACAGTCCAAGTCTGTGACAGGTTGAGTAATTGAGGCAGGGATCAGTCTAATTACTGCTTAGCTGTTTCCTGGTGGAATTGTCCAACGACAGCAAGACCACTGCTGAGTAATCTGCCGATGTCAGGTGAGGATGTCAGCTCCACCTGGCCCCCCACCCAGCACCGCCTGAGGATTGTTCCGTAGCAGAGTGTATCTTTTCTCTTTGTCTCTCCGTCAGCTCAGCTTCAGAAGAGCTTCTATCTCTCGTGTCAATCAATAGCACTGCGGCGTTGAGCCACCGCGAGCAGCTCTGCTTCTTTGGCGTCCCACGCCATCTTCCTTCCATCTGTATGCGCGGGTCCCTGAGGCCCCGAGCCGGAGCCAGACACGGTCCAGCATCAATCAATATCTCTGCAGAGCTGCGCCGTTTAACAGAATGGGACTTTGCCAAGCAGATTGGAGCCGACGGATGTTCCTTCAGAGGCTCCGGGAATTAAATGGTTCTAATAGTTTCCCTTTTAAAGTTTCTGCCAATTTGCTGCAAACAGGTTTACAGTGATTCTCCACAGCAATGATTTTCTTTTTGTCCTTTATTTCCGAAATACTCACAAACCCCGGGCGCAGCAAGAAATCCATGACCCCTCGTTTCTCACGAGGTTGCCACAGCAACCACACTTAGTGAGCAAAAATGTGTGCAAAAATGTGCAAAAAAATAAATAAAATGGTTTTAAGCTAAACATCTATTTTGAATTTAATGTTGTCATGGTAAGTACAAGGACATGGGAGGTTTAAATCATGGCTTCTAAAGCACAATAGAACTTATACTCTAACATAAAGACACAAAAATTGGTACGCATGTATTCCAGATCCAGACTAGAAGAAAACTCAGTTGTTGCTATGGGCATTTTGGCTTCAATTAATTTTTATTTGAAAATGTGTTTTATCTCATAGATAGTGGTAAAAGCCCTATTTTTACCCTACATTTTTTTATGTGACAAAGGCATCTGTGGTTTATATATAACGCTTAAATGGGTTTTTAGGACATGATTAAATAAAACAAATATGCTTGTGTGTAATGATTAGTACAAGTGAATTAAAGCCTTAGTCACAACCCCCCATGTGGGGGGTTGATCTGAACAGGTTTTTGTGTTGTCTGGGCTTGTGGAGGGTCATGGAGGGGAGTGCAGGTCGGTCTAGCAGTTCCCTTAAGTGCTGTGCAGTCACCGTCAGAGAAATGGAACGTACCATTGTTGTGCATGTGGTTAGTACGTATTTGCAAGAATAATGTAAGTTATATGTACTTATGATGTAAAAGTGATGCTGCCGTATGGTGCCCATATACCACTCCAGTTTGTAAGGTGTGCATACTGGCTCCTTACTGACACCTGCGTCTGGACTACTACACCCTTGCTTATCCTTGTGTGTCACATAAGTGATAGTAATGACCTGTTGCACGCAGAATACCCAAAAACGAGCATAAACATGAGTTTGATATTTTGTGTGGGCCGTCTGTGTGTCCCGTAGTTTTTTTTAACCTGCAGACGGCCCGGATCCACCCATAAGGGCAGTTGTGACCAAGGCCTTAATTGTCCAAAGTTTTGAATTCCTATCAATCTCTAATCAAATGTTAGTTGTGTCTCTTTTTTAGGACAGATGTAGATGTTAATTAAAATGTTCCAAACATGTAGACCTTAATGATTCAAATGTCTTTTCCATTGAATGAATTGTGGACTCGGGTAGTATTGGAGTTAAGATTGCTTTTTACAAACTGGAATTGAAGACTTTTGTTTTTAAAATGGAACGCCTCAAACCCTTGGTGTCGAAAAGCACCCATGACTGTCGTCTCAACTTTCCTCTGCTGTCTTAGTTTACCTAGACATAAAGTATGACGTGTTGGATCAGTGAGAGGTGGGACAAGATGTCTGCTCCAAAAAATCCTTCCCCTTTCTGCCTGTGAGCCTCGAGAATGAAGGCAGTAACTCTTCTTTGCTTCCAGGGGATTTTTACTTGATTTTTATGATCCGCTTTCCTCGCGAGATCCAACTGTGCAGGAAAACATAAAGTACCTTACCCAGAAACATCTTCAAAATCTTCACATCATTCTCATACTCGAAGGAGGGCGAAGACTCTCTGAGACGTTTCAATGAGGCTGTGGGCTCAGAGGCTGGAGATGAGCATAAAAACAGCTCCGACTGAGAGCTACTGCCCACGCAGGGCAGATGTGCGACGCCTCCCCCAACCCAACTCTGCATTTCTCTCTTCAGCATATCTCTCCTTAAGTTTCTGCTGCCAGCACACCCAATGACTTCAGAGGCGCCAACACTCCGCTGCATTTACATACCAGAGCATCTCTATTTTTGGTGTTTGGAATAAAAATCTTGCAGCTTTTTGCATCAAAGATTGTTCATGTTTTTATGATTTGCCTCAACAGATTGCGCAATTTTGTCGTTTTTTTTTTTCTTCTTAAAACTGGCAAATCAGTAAAGCCTTAAGGCTGATTTGCACTGGTCCGTCATAGGTGAGTCTCCGTTAGTTTGACACAGAGAAATAGAACATTCTTTTGTCGATCGAAATGTTTACATTTCCTTCGTTGTGTCTGCATCTCACGTCCATCCCTCCTCAACCCAAGAAGAAGGAGTTCTTACTTCTAGTCTGCTGACGCGTTAATGTCGCGGCAAAAAGCTCGAGAAAAAGGAAACAGGTCTGGGTTTCAAAATAAAAACTTCTCTTATACTTTCAAAATAAAGCAAATTTTATTTTAAATTAAAGGTGACATGCAACGCATGTTAACATTGAAGATAACATCAGAGTCCATTTTCTCCATGGACGACAGAAGTTTAGTTTAGTTTTGGAAGTACGAAAACATGACATCATTTATGATATAAAACATGTCTTTCACAGACTCTGTGAGGAAGGAGAGGACATGGGGCCCGACTGCTGAAGTTTTGGATGAGCGAAGAGAGCGAGACTGACTACTCGACATGGGGGTGGCAGGACAAACCATTCCTCTGGCAGCAGGGGGGACAGACCGGAGACGCAACAAAGGCAATGTAAATCAACTGACGGGCGTGAGACGGACTCCCCATGCGTAGCAACGAAGACGGACCGCAGACGGACCAGTGTAAATTTGGGGTTAGTCACATGCTCCTTTACAGGGAATTGACCAATACAGGTGCTGGGGATTTTTGGGTCGTACGGTCCCGTAGAAGGTTGTAGACAAGAACAACCGCATCTTAAGCGGCGTGTCTGGCGGTGCCCTTGACGTGTGGCCATCTCAAGAAATCTCACAAAAATGGAACGTACCATTGTTTTGCGTGTGATATGTGAATCAGCAAGTATTTGTGAAGATAATGTAAGTTACACACACTTATGGTGTAGTGCTTATGCTGTCACACTCAAGTCCTTGGTAAGGTACGCATACCGGCTCCTGACTGATGGCGCACAAATTCTGCACGCATGGGGTGTGTGGGTGATACATAAGTGCCTGTAGGACACACATAGATAGGCCACAAAAACTACACTCTGATTGTCTACAGTGCACACTTATCACATGAACATCACTAACATGATCTGGGAGAGTTAGAAACATGAAAAGTCCCTACGGAGTGCCTGTGTCTCACCTACTTCACCCTTACTTACCTTGTTGTATAAGTGTTCGCTATGACCTGTCGACCGCATCATACCCATAGAAAATAACATACACGAAAAATTCCTCTCTACGGGTTAACTGAGTTGTCTACGATCTTGCTATTTCGTGATGGACACCTACGTACAGGTTTGCCCCTTTTTCACTTGCAGACAGACCAGTAGGTGTGTAGGTGGGTGTGACTAAAGCCTCAACTGAACTACCTACCAATGGCTCATGCAGATCATAACAGCAAGTCAAGAAGCTTCTGCACCTGCAAACCTGATCCTTGATAGCTTTGACGATTTACAGATTCTTCTGGAAGCCTTTAGGAAACCCTGTTCCTGAAGAACAGTTGTCTTCTGGATGAGTCTGTCTAGTCTGGATAAAGCAGCACCTCTAAGCGCTGCGTCTGACACCAGCACATCTACATCCCGCAGCCAGGACTTAAATTGGACGTGGCAGCCGTCCGCTGTCTCCAGCCACAACAGTGAGCCGGGGAGGGTTAGACAGAGAGGGGTCGGCCATGCTGAGTGGCGAGCCAAGCGAGGACGTGGGACAAAGTCGACTGTGAACTCCTGCTGACCCAGAAAAGGGGGGCCAGTGTGATGAAGATGCAGGACAAAGATTATTCAGCACCACAAAGGAAACGGCACAGTCATTGTTGGTGATTTTAGTTCACTTTTACCCAAATTCCCTGAAACATTTTTTATTTTGTAAGAAAAAGTAAATGAACTCAGTAGATAAATAACTTATTAGAAAATTGAAGAAAAACCTGCCAGATCCTGTCAAATATTGAATTACAAAACACCAGTGTGTACAGTTTTCAGGACGACAGTTCATTACTGTAACTGTGTGCACAAAACCCTCCTATCCAGTGACTTCTCGCCATCGCACGCCGCCCACACACCGCTGAGTACTTCTGACAGCCCCTTGATTACGCCTCGCATTACAGGAGGAAAAAATCCAGCCAGAGATATTCTTGCAGTTCTGCTCTCCTCCTCAGTCTCTCCGTGTTGATGGGAGCTGACAGATCTGGGACTGCAGCACAAAGACGGGCGAGGCGAAACACCTAAGAGTCCAAACTCTTTTGTAGCGCCTCGTTATTTCCAGACTGAACGGTTTCAAACTCAGATGAAGGCCAGCGTTGGTACCTATTTGGAGACTGGAGGAGGCTTAAAAATGATTAGGATGGGAGATAACAGACACCAAAAAAATGATGCTTGAGAACAAACATCGTTGATCCTGGATTCTTCATAATCTCACCTCAGAAGCTGGATTTCTAATCAAGCTAATTAAAGAAATTATGAGTTAAAGATCCATCTGCAGGGTCTTTAGTAGGAAAATCCAGAATAAATGGTCCTTTTTGTTGCAGAACCAGGAAGAACCATGAAACCAGAAAATAAAAATGTAACCAAGTTTTATTCAGATTCAAATTACCTTCATTAACACGGCCTATGTTAGATTCAAAAAATTAATCAGACTCTTACTGATTTATACAATAAAGTGACGAGTCCCACTCTGATCATCTTTATATGCATTGTAAAGGGCCTGTATCATGCAAAATCCATTATTTGAACTTTCAAGTGTCTTATAATGTTCATTAAATGTTCACAAAAAATAACCTCAAAGCAGTATTTTGATCCATTCTTGGATCTCTGAGGATTTCTCTAAAACCCAGCACTCTGAGCACCAGCCCCTCCCAATCCACAAAAACAAGCAAGTCCTCACATTGTGATGTCACAAAGTGGGAACAGCTCATCCCAGGAAAAGTCTGCACTGCCAGCACCGCCCCCAGGCTAATACACACATTCACTTTCTCTGTGGAGCTAGCGGTGATCGGCAAAATACTTTCATTTTATAAGCACAATTTGCACATCCATCTTTGCAAAAGTTCTGATATTATTTGGTTTTTTGGACGAAACGCAGACATGGTGCCGAGGCCGCCTTTACGTTGACGTAAGGATATGGGTGGAACCCACAAGGAGTGAAAGGCGGAGCCTGAGAGATCGAGTCGTCTTACTTCCGAATAGGAAAAGGAGCTCGCCAAAATAACTCATATTTTATAAATAATTCATTCTTTAGTGTACCAAAAGTAATATATTATCATATATAGTTACAACTTCAATCTAAAGGTTATTTTTTCATCAAAGGAGAAATTAATTCCAGCATTGGTCACTCGTTTCTGTCTGTCTTCCCTGTATCATCTCACAGATGTCTTTGAGGGGAGGGGTTAAGTCAAATGGATCCCTTTTATCCCCAGATATGCCTCACTCGGTGTCCTAGATTACACTCATTAAAAGAAATGCAACACGAAGGAAATCGACTGCTTCCTGGAAAAGCAGTGGAAAACCTGGACTTTAGCTGAGACTGGATCTTCTCCTGTAGAAACAAAATGGCTCTTCCATTTCTGTGAGCAGACTGTGAGCTGAGATGAGCTTCCCTCTGATCTATAATTCACACTACATCCCCCAAAACCAAAAACGTATGGCGTTAATAATTGACTCCTGCTTCTAATGGGAGAAATAACCTAAAAACGCGAATGCCATAAGTTTTTGGAGGTTTGAATGACGTTAAACCCCTAAAACGGGAAAAAAGAGGCTGAAATGGTGGGGTGCAAAAGCCAAATACTACATGAATTTACAGGATTTTTCATAGATCAGTATTTGTGAGCAAACCATGGTGTGGACTGGCTGTTAAAAAAGCCAGAACTGTGACCATCTGCTGCACATTCAGGAAGAAATCAGCCTCCTCCTTGTACACGGGGTCAGGCTGTGGGGTCGTCTCGTTATCTGCCCTGCCAACTGATTAAAGCTCCACCAGGGCGACTGAGTGGATTTGATCAGCACAGACAAAGTACGAGTTTTCTGAGTTCATTGCCTCCCCACCGCCATACAGATCTGATAGTGTTGTCGCTTTCGGTTTGTGCTGTAATTTCCTTGAAGACGGGCCGTGATGTGACAGATGGCTCTGGCGATGGACGCGCTGCAGCGGCATCAAACCTCCAGCAGCACCGCAGTGGTCTCCACGCTTCTACCTTCCTTTGCTGCAAAAGCAGTACTCACAAAAAAAGCTTTGCGCTGCATAAAAATCAATTATTCTTGAAGAAAATGGGCTTGAGTCTTCTAGGCCACAAGGGGGTGCAAAGAAGAATCAAATAAGGTTACTCTGACAGCTCTGGATGATAATGTGAAAGCTTGCTTCAACTATCACAGCTGATGAAACATGACATGGTTTGAAGGGTCACTAAAGGCTGCCCTCCTGATTTGTCTTTGTTCTGCTGCACTTTAACACCAAAACAAACAGAAAAAAAAGAAGTTTAGAGTGGCTTCAGACAAAGTCCGGCTTCCTCACTGAGGAAACTCAAACCTCCAACTTCCTCATTCCTGACACGGACAGTGACAGATTAGCAAACCCAGGATCTCGGTCTAACCACATCTGAACGCCACAGATGTCGGTCAGCTTGAGTTTCACTCCAGGTCATCAGAGAAAATGAAGCTGTTCGACATTTTCCTCTGCCCTTAGCCAAATTAAACTCTGAACTGCTGTTAATGCATTTTATGATGAGATGACTTTTTAAAAGCTAAAAAGACAAAAGCACAAAAAAGGCAAAAGTAGCAAACATATCCTCTTTATCACCAAAACAGTTCCCAATGTAAATAGGGAAAAAACTGAAAGCATCACACACACTAAATGCTTGGCATGTTATATGACTAAACTTTCAGGTATTCTAGTAATTGTCTTTTATAATTGCTACATTATGGTCTTAACACTTTAACTATGTCGCCAGTGACACATAAATATCAAACCCTCTTTCACGTAACTGTTCAATCATTTACAAAAATGTTATTAAATATTGAATAATAAAAAAAACAAAGAAACTGTTTTATAATTATTTTCTCCAACATTTAGTCATTACTGGACATTCCTAGAAAGATGTTTGCTCAGAGGTAAAGCAGATCTAGAACACAGACTTAAACAGAACAACTGAATCTAAAAAATATGGAGAAGTAAAAACTGCCATTATCTTCTTTTTTTTGTGCTCATAACTTCAATCTTAGAAAGATCTTTAATGATGACAAAGGGACTTTTTTTGTCATGTGATGCAGAGTACAAATATTTTTGGAGGAAGTATGTGTAACACTGGCTGTGGTCTGCTTTAACTCTGAGCGAGGTCTCAGTTACCAGAGAAGCAGCTTTTATTAACCTTGAGAGCTGTTGGCTCATCACTTATTTTAGCCAAAAGCACATTGTGCTTCACTTAACACCTTAAATATAGAGCAGGAAACGCTGCAAACTCACCAAAAAAAAGAGAACAATTTTCACTGGTAGTCTGTATCTGCCCAGATGACTGAACTGAACTTAACACCAGTTGTTACCATGGAAACTTCCATATTTTTATGAATAAATCGACCATTACTTCAAAAGAATTAAGGTGCTCTGTCAATGTAATTGTACACTTTGTTAAGTTTTTGTCAAGCATGACTAACAGATACAAATGTAGGATTCAAACTGTTGCTACTTCTACTGCACGTAGAACTTAATCCCAAGGTTCGATCTGGTTCTGTTGGAGCTCACCGTCCAGAAATGTTGAGCCAGCCCTCCATTCTGGTTTCCGGCACTTTTGTCTAAATCTTCCAACAAAACTCATTTATTTTATTTAAATAACTAATTTCCTGAGATTATGGTGAGATTTTTTTATGAAATTTAGAGTTTCAAAAACCATAGTGTTTCATTTATGCCACTGTATGGCTCTAAGAAGGAAAAGCTGCAATGTTTTAAAAACTGTAAATCTTTCAATTTAAATAAAGTACCCCACATATTTCATTCTAAATGCCCCCCCCCCCCAATAAATCGAACCTTGTTTATGCAGTGCTCGTGCACTGTCTAAAAAAACGCGCCCTCGTGCACACGTCAGATGCGTTTGATTTTTTGATCATATTTTGATTCCCTTCAGAATAAAATCACTGAAATGATTCTTTTCTATCCAGTTTTTCTCCTCCATCATTGATAGTCAAGGTGGCATCTCTCCCATCCACACCCTACAGGCAGTGCGCATGCGCGCCGCGGCAAACAAAGGACCGGACAATGAAGGTGTCGGAAGAAGAAGAGCAGGAAGAGGAGGAAGAGGATGGCTGATAAAGTTTGACTCCGCAGTAGGGAAAAAAAACAGCGATGAGGACAAAAAAACATTTATGTGAGCGCGAGGCGGAGGAGAAGGAGGAGGAGAGAATGCACGTGCACCCTCGGTACTCCATCACCACCCCCTCCTCCTCCTCTTTTTATCCTCTCCTGGTTGTAATCACTGAGAAAACATCAATAATTGATCAGAATCCAGAAATGATGGTTTGGAAAGAATCTGCGTGAACTCAGGCGCGCTCCCGACTTTTTTGAATGGCAATTTTGACTAAAGCCCTAAAAAAGGCTCATCACACCCCTCACCAGACAGGGAGCGCACGGAGACCCTCAAACAATAATCGATGACTGATTGATTGCCGCGTGCGTTAAAAAGGTCAACAGTCATCTATCTGAGGAAAAAGTGGGGAAAATGCGAACGCGTGCACGCTAGCGGTACACACCCCTGTATATATATATATATATATATATATACAGGGGTGTGTGTGTGTGTAATTTAGAACAAATGTCTCGTGCTTTTATTCACGCGCGCGTTATAAACCAACCAGCACTAAAGCAAACAAGACAAACAAACAACATGTTTCTAAAGACAAGCGAACAAACACAGTGAGAACAAAAATGTCAGGAAGGAGCGCTCTTACCGTGCACACCAATTCCCGGCGCTCGCGCTGCTCTCCTCGCGGTCTCCACTCGCGGCTTTTGCGCTCCCCTTTTTTTTTTTTTTTTTTTTTTATTTGCGACTCTTCCGCGCGCGCTGCGGCTCGTGCCTGCTTCTTGACGGTGCGGCTCCGTGCACGCGCACACGCTGTGCTGAAAAGCGTCCACGCGTGCGTGTTTGAGCGTGTCCGTGATTTCCTGAAGATGCTCCACAGACGCGTGGTGCGTTCAGGGTCTTCACGGCGACATGTATCTCCACCAACCCCTACCGATAAGAATTCCACGTTTTTACCTTCATTTAAGTAAAAGTCATACTTGTGGTTGAAAAAAGTCCGGAAGTTGTTTCTCTTCACATTTTTCCGGACATGAACTGAGATCCTGAAGGAGCGTTCGCTGCCTTCGCGCGCCCCCTGTCACCCGCAGCCCGTCACAGGAGGACCTGTTGGTCCCTGATGCTTTCAGAGGAACCTGAAGTTATCTTTTATCAAAAGCGAGTAAACAGACAGGCGCTGGAAAAATGTTTCTGCTGCAAAATCAAGTAGATTTGTATTGTGTCCACATGAGCATCAGAACAGACTACTCAAATGACTTTAGAATAGCTATGATGAATTGTTGCAGCAGAAACGAGATCGCTTGTGTGACGTTTGTTCTTTAAGGTTTACGTTTAAACAAGACGGCAGAAAATCATATCTGCAGAATCTTGATTTTCCAGGCTTTTAGTAATGAACTATAGGAGTCAAGCACGTGACTTTTTTTCATATCAATAAAAAAACATAATTTTATATTTTAAGTCAATGACTTGTAATTTGTTAAGAAGTTTCTGATGAATTAAATTAAATAAAACAAATTCAGTTAGGGATTTACTCGTTTTTTTCTGTGGTGCAGTACTTACAGTTGGACACTAGATGGCAGTATTGGGTGAGAAATGAAACCAAACATTTGTGACAGAGAAGCCCTGCAGGGTTTAACTCTCATTTTCAGCGTTTTTTGTGGATTAATAGTTTTCAATAAATTCTCTTCTCTCTTTACTATAATAGTTTAGGTAACGAAAGATTACTTTAATAATAACAGCTTCAAGTTTTCTAGAACATAGTTTCTGCAGAGCGGCAGTAGTTCATCAGAAATTCACCTCTGAGCTGTTAGGCCGAATCTGAATTCTTACCCTACCCCTATGGCTTCTTCCTACCACTACATTTAGCCCTTCTAATGGAGAGTTATGGAAAAATAGTGTCTTTGAATTTGGACAGCCAAAACTGGCACTACCTCTCAATGACATACTAAAATTCACCAGTCGTCTACATTAGCACGTTGCTGCCAATGCTCGGAAAATACTTAACGTCAGTTTTATTACTTTAGAAAGTCATGCAAATATAACAAGTAATTACTTGCAATTAAATGTAAACTTCTGTGCTTCAGAGCAGGGTCCCCAAACGTCTTCTTGTGAGGGCCACATAACTTTTTCTTCTCTGATGTGGAGCCGGGTCTGTTTGTTGGCTAACAGAAACCGCATAAACATAAAAATGTATGGTTTTCCAAAAAGCCACACAAAACCAAATTTTAATAATCCCTTTCTGTAATCTTCACTGAAAAAATAATACAATAATATTTCACAAATTAAACCAATATCCTCTGCAGCTCCTCACACATCTCTCAGTTTGTGCAAACTTCACAATAGTGATGGCAATTCTGGCTCCCAAGAGGCTCTTCAGATCGTTTTGTTGTTTTATTTATTTTCAATGCCTTTATATAAACTTATGAACAAAGTGAATAGCTAATGTTAAAAAAATTATACTTACAAGTGTAAAATATGTTTGTGCTTTTATTTTTCCTTCCAGATTAAATGTACAAAATAAATGACAAAAACAGAAAACAATTCTTTACTAATCAAATTTTAAAGTGCAAAAACACAAACTACCAAGTTACATGTGCAAAACAACAAAATAAAAATGTGTAATGATGATAAAAGTTGGTATTGTGAAGCTGATCTGGTTTCTTCTGTCAGTAATGATGTGTCTGTTCTGGGGCAGGTTGTTCTCAGGTGTCTGTACAGGTTGGTTGTGGAGTTGGTTCTGTTTGAAACTCTTTTCTTGCAGATTCTAAATTCTGGCTTCATATTATCATTAGCAGTGAAATGGTTCCTGATTTTTCTTCTTTTTCCAGTCTCACTTAATTTCTTGACATTTTTGTGTTGATGCCATTTCTAGTTTTTGTTACACCTGACACTCTCTCTATCTTTCCATCATACTACGGTCAAAAAAACATTTTTTTTCAGTTTTTTTTTTACTTGTCGCTGTATTTGCTGTTAAAAAACAAACAAATCCTGGTTACTTTATTGTGCTTCAGACTCCTAAAACCAAAAGAGTTTTCACAAACTTCTTTGTGAACCATCAGTACCCTGCTGTTCTTGTCATTCA
This sequence comes from Adrianichthys oophorus, assembly GCA_036245035.1. Classification (NCBI taxonomy): domain Eukaryota; kingdom Metazoa; phylum Chordata; class Actinopteri; order Beloniformes; family Adrianichthyidae; genus Adrianichthys; species Adrianichthys oophorus. The sequence continues at coordinate 29,333,878 of BSAI01000012.1, read as the reverse complement.
GCATTTTTATTGTCAGAAACTGGTGTCCATGCTTTGAAAACATGCACGTTCGCCAGTCTGTCCCTGTCGTCTCTGCTGCTCTGCAGGACTAAGGCAGGAAGGAGGTGGGGTCAAGGAGAGGTCAGTTTGTTCTAGAAGATGCTGCACCCTGACACAGCTGACCCCAGCTGACCTCTGACCCGTGCTGCTGATAAGTCCTGCGTGTTTGCCAAACCGAGCCTTCAGATCCTTCGAAGCGTCTACAAACAGCGTTTGTCTCAAAGGGTCGCGTCAGTAAAATGGAAATAAAGCTCAGCGATGCTCACACAGTTTTAGTGTTAGCCAAAAAAAAACAACACTGACAGGAAGGGCGGCACAGCTAAAGATGAAACAAGATAAAGGTCAACGACTGCTGTTTGTTATAAACTAAATTATTCAGTGTGAGTTCACGCAAATAACCATAACTGAGTTTTCTTTAAATACCCACTCACATAAAAACTATGTTTTTGGTGTTTTTAATATGTCTTTGTGTTTTTCATGATAGAGGACATATATAAAGAAAATGAAGATTAAAATTGAAAGTCTTTATTCAAATAATTGTGAATCAGAAGTAAGCAAAAGTGCCATTTAAAAAAGATTGCATTTATTAAATAAAAAAATACTCTGGTGGTGCCACAAGCTCCCTCCTCCGCTCCATTCTAATGCATCCACTTGCATACAAATAGATTCATTAATATCTTCCTTTTCCTCAACTAAGTTGCCATCTGGCTAAAACTGTTCAACTGGACAGCTCCAATATTGCTCACCATTTTTGTTGCACCGCTAGCTGAAAGGTAGCAGGAAGAGAGTGTAAAAAAGGGATGATGAGGTATCAGTGGAGGTTTATTTCCCACCAACGGTCCCGCCCACAACCCAGAGGTTGTTCCTGATAGGCTGCTGCCGCACTGCGCAAACTTTGTCCTAAAATTTTGGCTAAAAACGGCATAATCATAATTAGAAGACCACTGGAAGCACTTTGAAAAAAAGATATAAAGATGATCGGCGTGGGACTTTAAACCCTTGTTGGTACAAAGAGCAGAAACATTTTTTTAATTCCCCTCAAGAATCTATCAGACATAAAAAAAATAAAAAACTTAATGGCTGCTTTGAACTTTCAACTTTAAATTTGTTTTTGGCAGTTCAGTTCAAGATGTTCAAAACAACCTTAGATCAAGCGAACCTTCTCCTTCGTGCTTTTCATTTGCAGCAGTGTTTCCTCACCTTTGACTTAGAGGTCTGTCACACAGCCGACACTTTTCTGAGGAAGATGAAGCCTGAGGTCACAGGAAAAAAAACTGGTTGAAACATCAGAGGTGATTTCAAGAAAAGCTTTGAGGCTCATAGTTCTGTTGATTCAGTGAAGACAAGTCAGGACAGACAACTCAAGCTCTGGTCTGGCTGCACAGGCTGTCACAAACATCTGTTTGAAATAAGTTTGAAATCTTTTTGTTTCTTTCAAGAATTTCTAAAATGTCTTTTTATTCCAAGACTTTTGTGTCTGTATATATGTGACGTGTCATTATCTTTTCCGTCAACAAAGGAGCTTGTTGGTGGGTGGTCAGGATTATCGTTAGCAGCAGGAGGCCGTTAGAAACCAGTTTGACTGAAAATCCCTTTATTTTGCATCTCCTGCTATTTCTTTTATTAGGAAGTCCTCTGGACTCCTTTAGAGGGGCCCGGAGTACCTGGGGGGGGTTTCCAGTTCCTGTTAATGAGGCTTCAGGGTTGCTGAAGGCATTTGGAGGAACAATTTGTCCATGGACTGACTCCATCTTTTAGTGAAGAACTCCAAACTCAAAAGGTGTTTCTGGAATCTGCAGATGAAGTCACTCAGTGTGTGATGCTTCATCTGGAACAGCAGTGACTGTATGTTAGATCTCAGAGTTATTTTTGTTTAAGGTTTTAAATTATTCTTTTTTTTTTAACTAAATGAATGGCGAGTGAAACTGTTATAAACTTGTAAAAAAATGTCATACATTTTTAAAATAAAAAAATAAAAACTTTAGCCTAATCAGTGGGATTTAGCGCCCCCTCCAGCAGATGGCGCCTTGTGCCCAGAACCGGCCCTGCGTACAAAACACACATTCTTGAACACGCACTTAGCACATGGTGTTCACACTAGACAAGCAAGGTGTGACTACTTCTACCTTTTCTTTTGCTACTTTTTACTAACGTGCATGTCCGCCACCTACAGTTGGAAAGGTCTTGGTGCAAAATGTCAAAGCTGTGCAAATCTCGCCAATTTTGCTCCAGTTTTTTTCTTTCACAGCTCTATTATGATAAATAAAAAGATTTAGAACGAATCTGAATTCTTACCCTAGCCCTCCGGCTTCTCCTTACCCGTCCAATTGTAGGGGTATTTGAAGTGATAGTGGTGTCCAAAATTCTTTTTTAAGGGTAGAGCAAAGAGACTTTGAGTTCTGTATCCCTCTGCCGGAAGGGGTAGCCGCGTCACGCTGTGCCACGGCGGACAAACGCATTTCTTCACATGGCAGTGCTCTGAAGCACAGAAGTTTACATTTAAATGCAAGTAATTACTTGTTGTTTTGCATGACTTTTTAAAGTTACAAAATCGATGTTGTTATGTATTGTCTGAGCGCTGGCAGATCCGTGCTGATGTAAACAATGTTGGCAACAAGAATGATAGCTTAAAATGCAAAAACATTGAAATGTGTTTCAGGAAAAAAACACTCTCTTTACTGACTGTCTCAAATTTGACCCACACAATTTAGAAAAAAATGTTAGCAACAAATTTCGCATTCATTCAATATAGCAAGTAGTCATTTGAAAAAAATAATTAACAATAGATGAGCTTTCTCACCATATAGACTTAGCTAAACTTTTCCGTCCAAAAGTGTTTTTGAAATTTCATGGAAGCAGCCATTTTGAAACGAGCAAGAGCAGCTCTTCTACTGCCTCTAATGCCACTAATAGTTAAATAGGGTTATAATTCAGCCTGATGCTTTAGTTCTTCATGGCCTTGGATTTCTTTGCAGTAAAAAGATCAGGAGACTGTGTGGCTGTGGAATATGTGTGGTCCTGCAGAGAAAACACAACGGTCATAAATACTGAACCAAGATGATTAGCTGGCCTCTTCTCTTTCTCAAAAAGCTGCAGATTCCACACATTTTTAGAAGCAGAAGAAGGAAAGCAATCAGGTTTGTTTTATTTTGAACCATTAGGCTGAAAAAACTGCCTGTTTTCAAAAGCAGTTTGATATGCAACTAAAAGTTTTCATTTGGTTTGTTTTATTTTACCTTAATAATGTGCCTTTTTTTCCGTGTCGTGACTATTTACAGATTAATTTAACAGATTTAATAGTTCTTTATTTATTTGTGAACAACTTTTGTTTGTAATCTATGTTTGGAAACTAAAAGTACACATCAAAAAATTAAAATAAAAAAGAAGGTTTGAAATAAACATAATTGCAATTAGGAGCCAAAATTAAATTTAATAAAGATGCAAAAATAGCTTTTTTTGTAAAAAAAAAAAAAAAAAAAAGGGGGGATCTATTTATTTTAATAAAGAAGAAGTGAGAAGTTCATTGAAAGAGTAAAAACTGACAATTTTGCTTCTTTTGATAACGGGTTTGAGAGTTTATCAAAGGTATGTTTAGTTTCAATGCGGTGTGTTCTAATTCTGCAAGACTGGACAAATAAAAGAGCTCTAATTTCAACACCAAAATGAGGCAAGTTTTAACCTTTGGCCATAAATGAAGAAAACAATTCTCAGAACAACGTCAAATAAACCTCAGGTAATGACAGGATGGGGCATGCAGATGGGAGCTGAATGCTAAGGGTAACTTTCACTCCAACTCAGCACCAACATGTCTGTACGTCAATTTTTGACACAAAAGGCTGGGGGCGGGGCCGCAATCGAGCTAACGTGAGTTTAAAGGGAGAGGTGGAGCTCATAGATCGAGGCTAAATACAGTTTGGCCCCAATTATTGCTGCAAAGCCCCCAACTTGAAATACAGGGCAAGCATTGCCGAGGGGGACATGATCCAGACACACCTCTGTGACAAACACTGAGGCTGTGTCTGAATCCCTTCACTGGTCACTGCTTAGTGCATCTTATAGTGCGTTCGCCATTTTGTAAAGCTTTTCAATTCTACAATTCCAAAAACAAATGCTCTAGGAATGTCCCAGAAGTATCTGCAAAAAAAACAGTGAGCGTCGATGCTCACTAGATTAGTGAATATAGACCACAATGCATTGTGTTTGAACATTTTTTTATGTGAAAATAACGTATTTCAATGTTTTTTATAAACCATCTAAGTTTTCATCATCAGAACACACTTGATTCATAAATAGTCTTTGTAAAATGTTATTAGATTTTTACTTCAGGAAATTGGTGATGTAAAATTTGGAGTGGAACAACTGAACCAAAAGGGCCACTGTAGCTATTGCTACACGGATGTAAACAGAGTAGGAAAAGACGCAAAACAAACATGAAGTAACAACGTGACACACATTGCTTCTCACACTGTTGACTCGACATTCTGTATGTCACAAACACTTATCAGTGAACCTTTTTTGTCGCCTCCTCAGTAACCGCCTCGCAGCGTGCCTCTCCTGTACCAAAATGGCAAAAGTAAATGTTCTAACTGACGTTGATACATTTGTTAAAAATTTGTCAGCAAACAATAAAGTATGAATAAGTGAACGATCCCAACAAAGATTCCACTATGATTTCTTTATCTTGTTGCTTTGCCCCACCCTCATAATTCCTGGCCAACAACTGAAGAGATCTTTAGTGACATGGTTTTGTTTACAAGCTTTGGTTTGAAACAGAAATGTCCGGTTGACAGTAGTCTGAATACAGACCAAATGCAAGGTTAAGGGCTAAATCTGGACCATATTAAGCTGATTGGTCTGGACCAATTGGCTTTCCCAATCAAGCTTAGAAGTTAGGGAGTTGAGAGGGAATCCAGACATAACCTGAGATTGGTGAAACTTTGCACACGGTCAGAACCAGACCAAAACGTATGTCAATTGGAATGTGAGCATCTGAGCTGTTTCAATAGCATCCCTTTAGGATAGAACCTGGAGAACACCCTCTTAAAAAGGGCATTACCTGCAAATGTCACAGAGGCATAAGCTTTGAAACCTATAATTTTCTCTTAAATACACAATAAGGGTGAAGGTCAGAGGGCAGCCGGCTGCTCTGCCGAGCTCCGCCAGGTTGAGCACTGAGTGCTAAATAGTGCATGGGGAGGTCAGGGTGCAAAGCATCAGGGGTCAAACATCTAATTGCATGGCAATGAATGAAGTCACACACACACACATGAACATACACACGCATACACACAAATACCTAACTACAAAGAAGTTAGTTCAAGTTAGTGATCTAAAGCTAAAATGTTAATGTTTAACCACATAACTAAATAATAGATAATAAACAAAGCTGCTCCTTGAAAAACCAATTTATTACTAAACATCTTAGCTTGTAGTTTGACATTACTTTGTTAACTTTAGTCGTCTTACAGTGCCTAACTAGTCACAGAGTGCGTGCTTTTATGTTTTTGTTAAATTAAATACTTTTTTTTCTACATAGAAATTATCTTTTGCTTTTTGGCTAATTATAATGTTTACTTTTTTTTCATACTCAGTAACATTCACCTGTTTTCAGCATTTCTTAAGTTAATATACAAATTAGCTGTTTGTGCAGCCTTTCAAAAAAGCAATTGAACTTTATTTTATATTAGCTTTTAAGCACAAAGCTCCAACATATCGACTTTGGTATCGCAGAAAAATGGCAACCAAATTGGTTTCATTTTGCTGAAGCCAGAGGTAAGGAATTTTCTATGGGTGACGTCACAATCACCCAGTCCAGTTCTCAAATTCAGTAAATGGTGTTACTACCCAATCTGTAATGGCTATCCATCCGTCCCTATGTGCAAACATCACATCACTTCCTCTTTGAGGTCAACATTGTGCCAGTTAAGCAAATTTTATTTAGATTTGCTCCCCAAATTCATGTTTTTGCATGTTTGTTGTTCAAAGATTGTACACTTTGTAATTCAGTGTAAAATAATTAAAGTAAAAACATTTATAAAAGATCAGGTCCGAGGAACACATAATTTTGCTGGAGCCTGAAGTAAAGTATTTTTTATGGGTGATGTCACACTCACTCAGTCCAGTTGTCTTATACAGTCTACTGCGCAAAGTCAAAGTTGTGGAGATTTATGAATGTACTTTTAAAAATAGGTTATAATTTAATTTTGTAGATTTCTGTTATGCGCGTCATTTTTACTCCTTTGGCTGTCATGGTTTGGAGCTTCAGACCTTCTCATGTTGACAGCAGGAGGAGTAAGTGAGACTGGGGAAGAGGAGGAACAGGAGTAGGGGGCGGAGCTTGGGGCAGTATTGTCCTGTTTGAGTGACTGACTGAGTGCGGGTTTCCAAAAGTTTCACCGGCGTCTCTGTCGTGCGTTCCCCTCGCCTGCAAAGGTTCGGTCGGGAGTCCAGAGACACAGATTCGGAGGTTCGGAGTCAGACGAAGAGGAGGAGGCCCACCGGCGCGGCGCGGACCCGCAGGAGGAGCCCGCGTGCGTTGAGGGCTCACGGCGTCCCTCCTGTTGGATGAGTGACTCAGGAGACAAAGAGTAACTTCAGTCGTCTGCAGCAGTTGTCAGGAGGAAGATGATGCGCTGAAGACCTTCTGTTGTTTATTTGGAGTCGAGCAACCTATGAACAACTTATGACTGGACAGGCGCGCGCCTTCCACGCAGCAGCCCTCCTGGATTAAACCCAACTAGGGCGATGGATAACTTCTTCACGGAGGTAAGGAGGAGTATGATGCATCCCTTTGAGATAAACACACCTTAAGGTGCAGCACGCGTGCGCACTGGGGATCAATTAAAAACCTGTAGGTTCTGTATGGTAAAACAGTCATATGGGTCTCATAGGATGTCTGGAGGTGCAACACTGCAACATGAAACATCACAGGAACTTTTCCTGGTGGGGTGTAGGGGGGGTCCCAGTGGATCTGTGGTATTTCCTAACTTTTTTTCTCTAGTTTCCTCCTAGAAAAAACATGTAAAGCTATTATTAGACCTTTTTGGTTACATGGATGTTATCTCTGAGGACAGTCAGTAATGGAGCTGGGGGGGTCATTCAGCTCAATTTGTTGTGCTTAATCTTTGCCATTTGATCTTGACAATAAATGCTTTTGATTTAAAGCCTATTAATGTAAAAAAAGTAAAAAAAACAAAACAAAAAAACAACAAATCAACTGGTGGGCTGGTGATTCAGGTTAAACTGTGACTTTATTGTTCCAATAAACTTTATTGAAAGCTTACTGAAAACCTGTAGCCAGAAGACTTGTTGACATCACTCAGGTAACTATGGCTGACTCATTCGGGCTCCTGTCATCGCCTCCGGTGACGTCTCAGGCTCAGGTTGGTTCAGCGATGTGGTTTAAATCCAGTTTCTTCCCCTGATGCTGTCCTTATTGGCTGTCCCGCTTTTTTTTTTAAAAGATCACAGTGCTTCGTAGAAGCCGAAGGTCACTCGGCTCTATGCCAGCACTCCAGCTCGCAGGAGCTGCAGAGTTTTCTTCTCCATGTGCCCGTGCCATGATGAGCTTTCAGCACATCTGGATGTCAGTCTCTCCTCAGGAGCTGGAGATAATCGACGTTTCCCAGAGCTGTGAGAAAGCAGGCGCACAATCAACTCAAACGTTGGCCTTCGTATCAGCTGGCTAATCACAGCTGGAACAAAGAGACCAGTCTTCAAGGAAGAGGATGCTTGGCGAGGAAGTAAAGCCGCGTCAGTCTGAGCAGAGAGGAAGCTGGAGTGTTCATAGTTGTAATCAGGAGAGATCCAGTCTGTGAAGCTCCATCAAGTTGTGGTCTGCTCCTTTTGTCCAGTTCTTTCCGCGCTAGACAGGATCCATTCGGGTGCAGCTGTTTTTGAGAAGAGGGGCCCTTTCACTCAATTTGTTTGTACAAAAGTCTAAATATTAAGGTCTAATCTCGATGAGCATGCTGCTGGTGTGTTGTGGGTGCATACAGAGCAAACATCTTCAGGGTTTCTCCTGGGGTTTTGCTTTGGCTCATTAGGGCCTGATGTAACATGTGCTAGTTGAATTTCTCGTGTCCCAAGGGCATCTCTGTTGGTTATTGTTTTCTCTGCAGATAGGAAAGAGAAGTGACATAAAGGACGTCAAGAAATCATCCAACCTCGTCTCTCCATTCTTTGATTTTTTTTTAAGGTTTTACAGACAAAATCAAGAGTGTATGATGAAATCTGAACTGCCCCCAAAAGGCTTTAAACCATGACATTTGCATCGGATAAACTTCTACACCAAACTTGCAGCTTAAAGCAAAGTGTGTTCAGGTGAGACCTTGGTCTGTCATCTGATGACACTTCAGCAAACAAGCACAACCAAAAAAATATAGATTCAGCTAAAACAGCAGTTACAATCATTCACTGTACATGAAAACTGGACAGAGTGATCCCTTCCCTTCCTGAATTCCAAATATGAAGTACCTGCTGGCTCCAAAGAGCCAAAATCCCATAGACTGAGACTCAAACCTTTATTTAAGGGTTAATATTTTCTTGTTAATCCAATTTTTTGTAAAGACCAAAGAGGAGGGTTATGGATGTCGTAAAGGAGGATATCAGGATGATTGATGGGAGCAAGGAGGATGCAGAGGATAGGGTTAGATGGAGACAGATGAGTCACTGTGTTGACCTGTAAAGGAAGCAAAAAGAAGACATTGCATTTGCTGAAACTTTATAAATGGTTCTTCTAACAGACTACGACTGCCTGCTAACCTGCTCTTGTGTAATTTATGGATCTTAACACAGTAGCCATTATTCTATACTGCCATGACACAGCCGATGGTGGTGAAACTGTCGTTGTTAAGTTAACATCTCCTGAAAAAAATGAAGGCGTCTTCATCTGCCAGGATACGACTTTTGCGCTAACAGCTCTAACTTTGGTCTTTGTAGAGCACAACCTTGTCTGTCCTGAACCCCAGACATTTATGGGTGTTATGACCTCATAGTTTAGGGCGGATACTCAGTTTGCTGTGTATCATCTCGGAATCAAACCTTTTTTCTATTACAAGGTTTTACTGCTGCCCGGTACAACCATAGACCCGCATGAGCAATTCTCAGAAGTTTTTGGGTCATTGGGCTTGCTCAAAAGCACTGCAGGTAGGTCATACACTGCTGAGTCTGTGCTGGTTCCAGGGCTCAAACCAACAACCCTCCAGCTGGAGAACCTTGTCCCTAAATGCTGGCCGACCAATGCTTACTACTGCCAAAATAGATCTGCAGCTGACCAAAACAAAAGTAGCCTTCACAAGTAAACAGCTACGCTTACTGCTAGCATAAAGCTAACAGAACTACATAAAGACACTTTCTTTCATCCTCCTCCACCAAGGCATCATATCTGCAGACAGCAGAAAAGAGTCAAAGTCCGCACTGGGAAGTTGGGTTGGTGCGTCCTCGCTAGATGTTATCAAACTCAACCCTCTTTGTTTTTCTACATGACAGCATTTCGTTTTGTTTACTTTTTGAAATCTCACACTCATAAAAACGAAAATAGACTTTTGCGCTTAAATGGTTAGTTGACCGCCATTTTTCAAATGTGTTCATCAGACAGCAGAATCTTGGCTTTGTCCAGTTTTCCTCGTTTATCTTTGAGTCTGCTGACAACAGCACTACGAAGGTGTGAACACACCTCCATGTTGGAGGGGGTGTTGTCTTCAAACCAGCAGAAACACTTCTTGTGTGACATTCATCAGGTTGAAGGACTTTGAGTGTTCCGCTGGACCTCACAACACTGCTGAGACTCTTAAGGGTTTTGATGAAGAGTGGAGATGCTTCCTCCAACAGGAGCTCCCTCCTCTCTAATTATAGAGCTAAAGCCCAAACCGTCTGGATGGGAGTCACTCCTTTGAAAAAAAGCCTGAGCTCCAACCCAGACTCCTGCTTTTCCCCACTCAGTTGTTCTGGTGAAACATGAGCGGGCCTTTCCCGTCCAGGAAAGGCTTCTCTTCTTTTACTGTTTGATCACCATGGGTCCAACTTGACCAAAAATCTGTCTGGGAGACCGACAGCTCAACGTTTGTTTTGTTCAGTGTCCCATGAAGCACCTTGTTATGGGAGGCAGGAGGACCTGCAGAGCATGTTTGTGTTGACACTGCGAACTCTTAGTCTGTGACGGTTGGAGGGTTTGTTTTTATTTGAAATGGAGGGTGTGGAGCGCAGCGTGCTTTCACCTGCCCACCAATCGGAGAGCAGTTCTGCTTCAGTTAAATGAAGTAGGTCAGAGATAAGTCGGGCTTCAGGAAGCTCACCTGCCCTGAGGGGTATTGGCTGAACTCCCTTCTCTTCCTCGTTGCAGAATCATGCAGGGTAAATGTTTTCTCTACTTCCAGAGTTTATGTTGATAGCGCTTCATAAAATCTGGAGTCAGACTGACATTTGCATCTTTGTTTTTAAATTTAAGAAAGGCCATCCAATTGTGAGGTAGTGCTGTCTATATCCTGTTTTACACCCTGAAAACAGGGGGGGGGAGCACTACACTTTTTAGTCCGATAAATGCCCAACTTCAACCCATGTTTGTGCCGTCTGTTTGTTTTATTTAGCTTGAATTAGTGAAAAGTTTAGTGTTTGCATCAATAGGTTCGTTGTCTTTGACATAAATCTAACAGCATCCAGCCACCTCATGACAACCTCAAGAGCTGACCTGGCTCCACCTTCTTGATTTAATGTCAAACCAGCTTCAAATAGGAAGTCATGGAGTTACTGCAGTTTCTGCACCATAAGGTGCACTTAAAAGCTTCAATTAAAAAAAAAGACAGTGCACCTTATAAATACATGAATTCTAGTTGTGTTTACTGATGTCTAAATGATTTTGAGACGTACACAATGGTCTGTCAAAATGCAGGTTGGTTGTTTTTGTGAATATGCTAATGCTGCTAACATGTAGCGCTGTTGGACTGTTTCTTTATGATTTACTAAAAAGTTGGGAGATTTTGTTTTTCAAAGTATCGTTTGTTTTAGCAATATCAGTTTTTTTTATGAGTTGCAAACAAGGTCTGCAGTTACAGGTTTTGTGCGTATGCTAATGCACCAAACGTTTGATGTTAAACACAAGTTATAGAGCATAGGGGAACACGCTTAATACATTTTGACTGACTGATGAGCTTATCTGTGACTCTTTTGTCTCGTTTATAGTGTATGGTGTGCCTCATGATATAATTTTGAAAATAGCCTTACAATGCGGAAAATACGATACTCTTGTGTAATTAAATGAGTTTGGGTGGGGAAAATCAGTGACAGGGAGACCGATTTGAAAAATGTTCAACACACATCCAATGGAGGTTTGAGTTCTCCATTAAAGTTTTAGTTTTCATGAAGGTTGGACTTCCTGTGCTCAAATGTTAACAATTTCAGGTCTATATTCTGCCTTAAATGTCTGCATTTCTCATACTCATAAAAAGTAATTGCCCAATCATAGACTTGAGACGCCCTCAACACAAAGTTCCACTCTATTTAACGGAGCAACAGTTTTATGACGATCTTAAGCAGAGGAGGTACATGGCTTCATTTCCTCCCTCAGTTTCTCCTGGTTTGTTGAAATGCTGAAACGCGACACCTGTGGAGCTGGGGGGGAGTTCAGACAGCTTTCAGATTTGTCGTTTGTTTGCCGCAGACGGCTCCTGGGCCTTGATGTCATTTAAGAACCACCGTGTTACACGTCCAAGGCAATTTTTTCTGTTCTCTAGTTTCCTTCAACAAGTCGCCAGTTGGAGTCTGGGGAATGCTGGAAAAACACCACTATCTGAGCTTTTTTTTATATGTCATGGTCACAGATTCCTGTCATTACAGGAATTTTATCCTGACATTCCACTTTATTTGTGAAAGATACGACCCATTTTTACCAAGAACTAAAAACCTTCTAAACTTAAATGTTTGCAACCCCATAAACCTAAGTGCTACATGTGAACTTTATTCAAAAACTAACACCTGCCAGTGTAATGCCAGAGCTACAGGCCACACCACCAACCAATCTGTCTAGCCTGCTTTTTGTGAGAAAGCAATCTAAACTGAAAAATATAACAAGAATAAAGTACTAAAAATTAATAGAATATTTATTTCTTTTGTAAGTGACCATGTTATAAGCGGGATAGTTCCCGATGATTCATTTTCAAAAATTAACTCATGTCTCAATCCTGAACCACCAGATGCAAAGCAGAAGACAGTCCCTACTGATGTGGAATATATCTGTGTAAACATAACCTACGATAGGTGAAATCTGTGGAGTAAGATTCTAGGTGTTTTAAGGGTTTAAAACCCATCAATAAACACTCTAAACATTAATACTTTAATAATTTTCTCTTGTTTAAACTCAAAGTGCAAATCTTCATAGAAAAATAAGTTCAACATTATAAAATGAAAATAAAGATATGATTGTGATCGGAGATTTATTTAGATTTGGTAAATTGAACGCATTCTGAACAGGAGACCTGGCATGGAGGTGATTGATTCACATGGTCAACAGCCAATCAGAATCCCGAATACACTGCACTGTAAAAAAAAAAAAAAAAAAAAAAAAAGGCAGCAAAATAGCAAAAAGTGAACTGTTTTAAAGCGAGGGAACATTGTATTTCGAACCATAAAGTGCAATTTTGATAAATAGAAAATGATCTGCCTATTTTCAAACACAACAGGATATTATGCAAAACAGCCAAAAAATGTGGTTTGACTGCACTAATCAGAATGCCCGGTGGGGCCAAGAGGCAGGCAGTTGGTCAGACGGGTTGATGTGAAGTTTTTCTTGTGAACTGTATTCTTCATGTTTGCCTCTTTCATTAGCAAAATTCAGCCTTTGTGGAGATTACAACACGACAGAAATGTCAAACTTTATTGGAGGAACTCTCATCAATGTTCAGTTTTAACACATAAACAACAAAATGTTGCACTCTCTTTTTAATTCATTTTTTAGAAGCACAGAACGTAGCTCTGCCAGGGTGCTGACTGGCAGAAAAAAGAAAGAAAGAAAAGAAAAAAGAAATTTTAAACATCCGCTTATCTTATTTGATCCCGTGCTGTGAATGGCGCCCGCACTCCTGTAATGCTCCCAACGTACAATCCATCAAGTGGTGCGACTTTTTGGTTCTCTAAAGTTGTACAGAAACACTTTGACAGATTTTTGAGTGTCGTGCACCACAAAAAATTAGTTCCAGGGCAGTTACCACAAGCAGAATTTACACATAAAGCACATTATCAATTTTTGAGAAAATGAAGAATTTTAAGCGATTTGTACTACTGCCTCTGTCTTTAAAACTTGGTTGTGTTTATTTACCTTTTTTAAAAGATGTCTATGAGTGTTTCCTTAAGTAAAGATTACGTTACCACCAGGATCAAATGGCCTGAATAGATGTCTGTAGTTCATGGGCTCTTTGATAGTTTGCAACGATCCATGACCGACCTGACTCGTAATACTTTCATTCCAGTGATGGACGTACCTTCATGGAACAAACCCGAACCCCAAGTCTTGCCTTAGTGTAAACATTTAGTTGAATTTGGAGCAAAAAATGTCTTTCCATATTCTCATGGTGACTAATAACATTTTTTTTCCTGCATCACTTTGGTGTAGATGGGAAGAAATTAAAAAAAGCCTAAAATAGCTAGCTCAGTTTAAATGTGGCTCCTGAGGTAACACCTACTCTGAGTCTGGACATGAGCCAGAGCGGTCTGCACTCAGTCTGTAGCTTTTTCCTGCTCAGCTGGCAAAGTGCAGACGGGGCAACTGGGACTGTGGGAAATCAAACAAAGTCAGAACTGCAGGTCCAGACAGCAGGTCTGTTTATTTAAAATCCCTCCATTTTCTCTCATTTATCTAGATTTTTTTGGAAGTAGCTTATCAGCCTTTAGATGAAAGCAAGAGCTCATGAGAAGCATGGACTTGATCATTTATCTAGGTATTTCAGAGGAGCTGGTTGATAAATCGCAGAATTGAACTTCAACTGTTATGATAAACAAAACAATGCTTAAAGCATCAGAATAAAAGCAAAACTAAAGTGTCTTGGTGTTGCCATAGCACTAAAAATGAGTACTTTTGTTGGACAACTGTCTCAACTATTGAGAAGTTTTCTGTCATTTCTACCATATTTAAAAAAGTATTTGTTATTGTGAAAACCTGATCTTTGGGATGTTCCATCATGAAGGCAGATTACCCCCAAAAGATCTGTGTTAAATCAAGATGTCTGACAAATCTGATATGTTTGGACAAATATTAGCTGTCATTGAAGATTAGTTTGTTGAAAATTCCTTTCAAGCAGAACTGGGAGGCTATTCATGCTGGATCCTGGAAATATTTCCTGAATTCTGGCAAACAAATCAAAATTGACCCAAACTAAACAAACCTTACACCTTCATTTTGACCCTGCAGTCTCCAAATCTTAGAGGAAAGAGATCCAGGGTCTCCACAGAACGGTCCAAGGGATAGCAGCCATCTGTGTGCTGGTTCAGCTGATGTCAAGGTCAGAGTCGGCGTTGCACCCCAGGGTGGTATTAAGGCGCCTCTCACTCATCTTTTGACTGTAAACACAAGGGTGTGTAGATTAGTATTCAAGGATAAGAATTAAAGTTGTCTTCCAGATAAACTGCTTAACCTGGTTAAGCTTCCTGAAGGGTGTATCTGCCAGTGCCAGAGGGACCAGTGCCTATTCGTCTTGCTCGAAAAAGGATCTGCATTGGGGCAACGGTCTCTTTTGTGCTTTTTGCCTGTTTCCAAAAAAAGCACAAACATAACAAATTGTCCTTTGACCAAAGAGATGGAAATGTATTTTAGAAAAATTGACGTTTCTGTTATTAGCATTAGGACCTTAAAAAAGTTTAATAGCATTTTGAGGCATCAAGTTATCACAAAACAAATAAAGACTGTCAGTCCCCACAATTCTTCACTCTATTTCTTTTTTGTTGTGGTTTTTACTCTCGGAGCCTCTCTAAATGTTCCCACAGAGGTGCTACAAGTCTGCACTCGTCTGAACATTCACCTCATTAGTTGTCTGGAGTGGATATTTGTGGTGAAACATTCAAGTGTCACCTGATTAGAAGTGAAAAAGACCCCCCCAACAGAAAAAAGCTTCTAGATATTTGAGATGAGGTATTTGTCACCTGTAATGTACTTTTCTACAATTCTGCACTGTGTACTCTTTAGGGTGTCCTAAACGTATCCTGATTAGTCACCTGTTCTTTTCTTCTTTGTTTATGTTTGTCTTTCTCAAACCTGATCCTAAAGGGATTCCATGTTTTCTATATCGCAATGTTGTAATGTATTTAGCTTAGACCATCATCAAACTGTGACAAAGGCCATCTGTGTTTGGTGGTCCTGGGGGGTGGTTTTATAAAGCGGTATCTTTTTTTTTTTTTTTTTTTTTTTAATTTTAGGTCAACTATATTTTTTAAAAAAAACCACATACTTGGCACCATTTTATAATTTTTGTTCAAAACTTGTTTGATGGAATAAACATCTGTTTCAATTCAGGAATTATCATTGATTTTAAGTAAATATTAGTTTTTTATGTTTTCTTAAGCCATCATATTGACCATGATGGAAAATCATGTGACCTAAGAGTCTATGATGTTGCTCTCTCCCTTATGTTTGGTATTGATAGAGTGCTTGGCTCTAATAATTGATCAATTAATTTGAAATAATACAATACAAAAGAAATAATGGTTATTACCAGGAATATTTACTTATATATACTTGTATAAAATCTAAAATTCACAGAAATTAAAAATGCAGCTAACAAATTGCACATCTAAGTCTTTGGTTCTAAACCTCTTCTAGACCACGACCGTGATTTGATATTGGACTTTTTTTTTTACGGACTGAAATTTGGTGGCTAAAATGTTTTTTTGCTTCCAGCTTCCCTAAACTTTTTTGGGATCTAGTAGTGTGCAAAGTTTTCAGATGAAGGATATACAGATAGAATACATGCTTGGATGTAGCTGCAGCTCAGTAGGACGATGTTTGTACCGTCATTACACTTGTTTTCTTTGCATTAATCTCATTGATGCTCCTCTGTGAATCCCTGCAGTAACACTGGAATCTGTGACTCGCTGCATGTGGGGCCTTTTCATAGTTGGTCAGAGGCTGAGGGTACATTAAAAAAAAAGTAAATTGAGGAGTGGGGCCGCTTGGCTGAACTGACACTAATCCTTTGGCGTCCTGTGGCTGCATGGTTCCCTGCTGATGAAACGGTCAATAAAATCCTGCTGGGGAAGTTTGTGGAAAGCTGATTTGACTGAACTCTATAAAAATGTATTGGGGGGAGAATCTAATAGTCTAATGGAGGGACAAGTTTGGGCAGGACAAGTCTGGATATGTTTGTTCTTACTCATGCTTGTTTGGGTTTGTCCCAGCTGTCACTGATGAGAAATCTAAAGGTGTTCCATTCAACCAGTGAAGTTTGGTTTCTTACTGCAGAACTTTAAAAAAAAAAACATTTTACGATGCATATCTGAAGGCACTATTCACTTGTACTCATGTTGTACACACCTGACTCCCAAACTAACCACACATAAAACTGATTGATTTACAGATTGCAGCAGTAAATTAACAGAGAAAGCTGCAGGAAGGAAGCGATTTTTCAAGTTTTTTTCCTTTACTGTAAGAGCAGAACAAAATGCCTCAAAGGGATTTCTGGGGGCAGTTGTCAGGTCAAGCATGAGGAAATGTGGAGGAACGCTGTTCCTAGGATTCAAGAGTGATGAATTTTCTTGACAAAGTGCTGCCTGAGTTCAGAAGTCGTTTGTTCCCTAAAGCGTTTTCTTAAAATAACTGTCACTTTAATTGGGGGTGCCTTTAATTTGGTGAGCTGTTGCTACTCCACACAACAGAGGCAGTTCATCATTGATCAGGGAAGAACATTTTATTTCACTTGTTTGTCTTTGCAAAAGTTCTTGATGGGTAATCCCTAAACTGTATTGAGGATTCACTTATTGTAGGAATACACACTTGAAAATCACGCACTTTAAATGGTTTATGTCTTGGTTCTTGTCCAAATTACTTTAAATCACCATCAGCATTTGAATCTTACTTGGGATTAAGCTAAACTTCCAGTCAGTCTACAATAATGTTTAAAACATAGTCTTATAAGAAGTCCTTAAAATGAGCATCTGCTGAATGCTCTTTAACTAAATTATGAATATAGTTAATTGGACATCCACATTTTTGCATCTCTAAACGTTTTTCCTCAAACTCCAGTTGCAATCAATACTACATTTACTGAATGCCAGTTATCGGAAACCCTTTTATCTCCTGGTTTCGGCTTTAGTAGTAATATATTATCCAGTGAGTAAGTAAGATTCCTGTTTAGTGTTACGCAGTCAACATCAGTCAGTTGCCTCTGATTAAAACTACAACAATGACAATGGTAACGGGAGGGCGGCGCTGAACTGGTTTGAGTCAGATTTAAATGTCATTGTTATGCATTAGAAGCAATGGTGTTGTTTCACTTGGTTCTGAACATGGTATAAGTTTGTTTTTCTTACTTTTGTTCTAATTTAATTGAGAAACGTCCTTTTTGTAATCCTCTATGCAGATGATGTAGTCTTATTTATCTATAAAAAGCTTCAAGAAAAACTGTGAGGTGTTCAGAAACTAGGCTCACTCAAGCCAGCTAATCAGCAATTACTGAAGCAGGATTAGCTGCAAATCAAGCGGAGCAGTAGCTCACAAGGAACAGGGTTGGAGACGCCTGGTTTACCCGATCAATGTGGATCAGCTGAGGCTGATGTCAAGAAAAGCGGACAAACTTGAGCTGATTTGTGCTTCCAATGACTGATGGAATATCCTAAAGGCCTTAACTGTATTAGTTACGTATGTTGTTCAAATTAAGCATTATGTCAATTTCCTATTGTAGTAAAGGCGTTTTTGTCGCCATAACAGAAGGATGTCAAAGTTTCACATAGAAGTTTTGTGTCAGTCCTACCCATGGGAAATGGTGAAAAACACTGTTTAAGTGTCCTTGATTAATGCCTCCTTAAAGTTAAGATGTTTGAAGTCTAAATAAGCTGACTGATCACTTAGGCAAACTGATTTACAGCTCTGTTGATTTTTCAACCCTTGTTTATATGTTTGGTTGGCTTGTTGTGGCGTGAGAAAAGCTGATGGATGAATAAAACTTTTGTTCCTGATGGGCTTGCTGGTTTCAGCTCTGAATTCCTCAGAGTTTGACTTGGTTAGAGATCATTCCAAGATGGGAAACACTCCTGGTTTGTAGATTTTAAACAGATTTGAATTAAATACTTGAGATTTGGACAAAAGCAAGCTTTTATTTTGATTTACGTCCTGGTTTACCAGTAAATTTCATCTCAGTATTGCTTCCAATAAGTTTAAATAATCATTTTTCAATGTAAGTGTTTCATTTGGTATGGCTCTTGTCAGAGTGGATGCTCCAATATTCTTAATAAACACACATTTTTGTGGCTCAAAGCTCAGTAACCCTTGTTTTAAAGATGTTCCAGCAGATGCTGAAGCTTTCAAACAGACAGACTATTAAACCTTCACAAGCCAAACCACCAGAACCATCAGTCTTCCTTGTGAGGGTGTTAGGCGACTAAGAATCTGTTCCAGAAAGTCACCAGAAGAAGCTAAATGCTTGGTGTGTTTATTTCTCACACTGAATTGTGCAAACACACCAAGATAGAGCAAACAAGGCTATCTCTGGAGTTTAGTGGGTCTGGCTGCCTCAGAGGGATTTTATGATGGAAAAACACAGGAGGCTTTTTTTTTAATGCCAAGCCTGATATGAGAAACGGCTAATTCCCTTGTCAGGGGGAGAAGTTTTAGCTTCAGCTGCAGTTGCTGTTATGGGTTTGTTTTCAGTCTCAGATTTCTTTAGCTGAGTAGAACGTGGTGGTTTTAATCAAGAAGAACAGCAACAATAAAAGAATTGCCACCCTTACCTTATCGTGAACTTTATTAAATGACCATGTATCTTCAAATTGCTATTGAATGCTCACCTTCAATCTTTTAACTTCCACTTATCTATATATGGGTCATGAGGGCAGCAATATAGTCGGAGGCCCTGTCCTCCAGAATTTAGCGTGAGCTTTTTGGAAGTTTTCTCTGACTTTTTGTCGACCATCAAGCTCGTTCAAACTTCATCCTATTACTGATGAAAAAAGACCTTTCCAAACCAAGACCAAAGACCTGAACAGGCCCCCACATTTTGTTTTTAAATTTAAAGCAATTTACCGAATGTCCCAAATGTTGCAGTTTCTCAAATAACCACAAGAGACTGATTTCAAATGGGAAAATTTCCTATTGACTGCAAAGCTTCTCAACAAACATACATTTATGTACAGCCTTGTTTCTTCACTTTGCTTTACACCAAATTACACTTTTTCTGCTTGACATAGTTGGGCGTTATAAACTTCAGTCAATATGGCCCTCAACTTCGCCTTTTAGAATCCTAAGGGAAGTGTCACATTATCACTCAAGTTAGTACATGTTTTAGGCCGAAGTAGAATTCTTTGACTCTTTAACACTAGAGTTCAAGCTCCAGTGTTGACAGTCTTTGATTTACCTAAACCCTTCAACTGTTAATGCAATTAATTCCAACAGATTTTGAAGCGGAAAAAGCAACACTATGCAGCACTATACAGTAGTGTAGTAGGGTTTACATAAACTATGTAAACTAATTTAGCTTTTTTCCACTTCAGAATCAGTTGAAATTCCATGTAATACGTAAACAGCCAAAGAGTTACGGTAGTTCAAAGAGCATGTGCTACATAGCCGTAATCAGCTCTGGTATGAAAGGGTTAAACTATGACACATACCACCCTAGCCTTAAAGGCCAACTTCAGTCATCTTTTGATCTATTTTAAAATTGTTCCCAGTGGTCTTTTAAATGTGATAATACCATTTTTAGATAAAATAAGACAAAACTGTAGTTTTCTAGGGCACAGTTTCTACAGAGCGCCAGCAGTTCATTGGAAATTCGCCTCTAAGTTGTGTGCAGGACCATTGGCATGGAGCAACCCGGCCGGCATTATTCCTGAGAGCTCACAGTATACACTCTCTCCTGTTAGCTTATGGACCCTTAAGAACTCCAACCTAACATTGCTGATGCAACAAAAATGGCAAACAATACAGGATCTATGCAGCTGTACTTTTTTGAGCCAGATGCCAGCTCACATGAGCAAAACAACGACGAACATGAATCTATTTGTCTGCAAGTCGATGTATCGAAATGGAGCAGAGGAGAGAGCTGGTGGCTCACCTATTGTACTACCTACGTCACTACTACAAGCTTTTTCAAACGGCATTGTTTCGTCTGCTCCTGATTCACAAAAATATCAATAAAGAAATGCTTTTAAACCCATTTTAATGCTTAACTCTCTATATCAATAACACAATATTTATTGTACGGGTTCTTTAAATGCTCATATGTATCTCAGGCTTAAATACCAGTTTCATTAAATCCACCCAATAGATCACAGTATGTAGTATGTAATTTGTTGTTGGTTTATAATCCTCCTATAAATGGAAACAAGGAAGGAAAATGGGAGAAAAGCTTTAATGACCAAGAGATATTTAGTGTTTTTCACTATAGTCTGTTCTGTAAAGCACATTTTTGGTTGCAGTTTGGTTCGGGTTGGGATTTTATACCAAGTGATCTTTAGCACCTGAAACATGTTACCTATTTGCTGTCATAACTTTGGAAAGCTGACCTCGTGTCAGTCCTGAGGATGATTACAGCTTCCCACAAACCAAACAATCCAGAGTTTGGAGTCAGATGTCTTCTGCTGCAGATTCTCCGGTGCTGGAGAAGGCTCTCAGTTTTGCAGCGAGTCTGAAGGAATGCAGAATATGACCCCATGTCTGTGAAGAAACGTCCACCACGCTCAAGTACAGAAGCAGATGTGCTAACCTAGATTTTCACCATTCCAACAAATTAGAAAACAAGCTGAGATGTTTCTGAAGGAGCTTTGTTTGCGGTGATGCTGCTTCATGATATACAGGCCACCAATTGTGTCCTTTAACCAGCGGCTGAGGACATAAATGTCTGCTGATGCTTTCAGGTCCCAGTGAAGTACTGCTTTAATTTCTGCAGCCACACAGTGACTTTTGAAGGGTAAAATGTTCTCATTGCATACATGAGGTGTCTGTTCTTTGTCTCAGAAGAGAACCTGAGACAGGAAGACTGTGTTTATATTCTCACAGTTCTCAATGCAGCCGGTTTGCCATGCCAGGCCGCTGCAGCTGGAACCCACATGGGTCCTGCTGTGCCGACTGCCCGCCTGCAGCTCCCAGGATCACACTAACATGTAGAAATACTCCTTGGAAGCACATGCACCACTTTGTGTGCATGCTTTTCTTTTTTTTTGTTGGTCCCATTATCGCACACTTGTACAAACAGTTCAAACTGAAGGAATGACAGTGTGCACACAAACACAGGGAGAAAGTAGGTCAGGTGGGCTTTGGTGAATGAAGTTTGGACATCTCCTCTGACCCCAGCTCAGTTAGTTCAGCTTCGTCATTGTTGATCTTGAGCTGTTGAAAGTTTTTCTCTTCTGACTTCAGAACTCTCCGCCTGTTTGAGTTTGACTTTTGCTTCAGAAGCGCAGAGAAATCCCTTCCTGATGGATATTCCAAAAGACTCATATGAGTCACAGTCACGACATTTAGTTCGTCTGAAGCTGTTCAATGGGATTTCCTCTGATGTTTATGGACTGCTTGATTGAAGGATTTGATTCTTACACGTTCTTAAATCGTCTCCTCAAACAGTTTGATTTCCAACATGAACACATGTACATCAACTGATTTTAGCCTGGCATTGATCCGACTTTGTGTCATAGCGCCTAAACAGGGAAATGTGGCTATATTTAAACCAGAGCCCGGCTTCCTGTGGTCTGATCTGACTTTAGGAAATCTGGAAAGCATAAACTGAATTGTTGTAGCAAGGAGATGAAACAAAAACACTGATGTTTCTTTGGGATGGGAAAACCGTGTGGAGATTCACCGCGTCTCTGCTTTGATTGAAGACATTGACAAAACCGTCACATTTAGGCTCAAACTCCTCATTAGACCACATCACACAGGAGAGAAAAAAAGAAGGGAATATGTTGCAAAATGTACAGTTTTTAGTTAAAGTCCTGCTCGGATCATGTTTTGATTCATTGTAAAAGTGTTCCCGGTGGTCTTTTAGTTATGGTTATGCAATTTTTATCCAAAATAAAAAAAACTGTGACATTTTCTAGGACGTAGTTTCTGCAGAGCATCAAGAGTTCATTAGAAATTTGCCTCTGAATTGTGGTTGGGACCGTTGGCACGGAGCAACCCCCCTCCCCTTCCTGTCGCCCATAACTGAGAGCTTTTTGTTTACACTCCCTCCCGCTAGCTTACAGCCCCTCACACTCCCAACTTAACATTATCAGTGCAACAAAAATGGCAAATAATATCGGAGCTAACCAGCTGTGCAGTATTGAGCCAAATGCCAGCTCGGACGAGGAAAACAAAGACCTACATGGATGTAGACGTCTACAAGTAGATGCATCAGCATGGAGCAGAGCAGGGAGCTTGTGGCCTGCCTCTTGTATTTTCCACGTCACAAATGCACTGTTTTTCCAACAGCATTTTTTTCATCTGCTCCTGATTCACAACAATTTGAATAAAGAAATACTCAGAAATGCAATTTTTAGCTTTATTAATAATTTAGTTAATTTATTAATAGATACTTTATACTTTTAACTTTATGAAGAAGCAGCCCAGGGATTTCCAATTTTAAACTGTCAGAGCCGCTGTCCATGCTTAGTTAGTTTTGATCACCTGGAAAAGCTGCATTCATCCTGTTGGAGTCAGCAGTAGGTAGAGCTAGATAAACAACGAGGTCGGAGATTTGAAACATCCTAAAAATTCATTTACTCAACAACATTATTAAAATAACTTATTAAAGTGTTGGATCCTTCTATAAGATTTAGGAAAAATCAGAAACTTTGACGGCAGAACAAGAGATAACCTTAATTACCAAACAAAAGCTCAGTTTTTGTGAGGACACTGGACGTGTGAGGCAGCGAGGAGAAGCTGTCCACAACAGTGATTAGGAGCTGAGCTTGTGGGGCTCACAGGCACCCGCCAAACCGTGAATTTAGATTCAAACAGCATTCAAGCTGCCATCAAAGCTCTTAAGTGGACCAAAAGTTACCCTGGAAAAGCAGGAAGCTCATTAACCAAGATCCCAGTCCAGACAGGAAGTGCGATGGAATTTCTCGACCTTAAAGCCATTTATTTTTTTTTTTTCCCAGTCAGACTTCATCTGAACATGTTTCTCTCTTTGGCATGAACAGAAAAGTGTGTTTACGTTGGATGGTTGGAAGCTTGTTTCATGTGGCTGCCTTGTAATGGGAAACCAGACTTCGTCAGCCGCCAGGTGCTGGCCCTAAATAACCAGGGAATTCAAAGAAAAGCAGTGAATGTGGAAAAGGTCACAGTGCACAGGTGCTCAGACTGCTACATAAAACTGCTTTGGCTCTTTAGTTTTTTTTAGAAAAACCAAAAGCTTTTTCAGAGATCAGAAGGAGATGGATGAGTTGAACCAAGTTTTGTTACCTCCTTTTTCTCTGGGTTTTTTGTTTCATGCTAAAGAGGACGAAGGAGAAACAATTTGAGGCAAATCAAGTGAATACTTTAACTGGTCTGGAACAGTGAAACGGTCAAAATGAATTCAGTAGTTTCCAGAATTCCCAAAAGGCCACAGAGTTGTTGCTGGTGAATTAAGTCATTATTGTTTTTGCTTTTCCAAGCAAGAAACCAAGGCAAACGTGAGTCAATTTAGTGAGAAACTGACCAAGTGGAGCTAAGTTACTTCTTAGTATTTGTTCTGGGAGTTTTGGGCTCATAGTAAGTGAAAATAATTTCTTCACAGTTTTGTGTGTTTTGCATAGTTTGATTCTTTGGGAGCTGTAAAAGCTCCTCAGACTGTCCTGGTTGAAAAAAGGGATTTATGAACCCTAAACCACATCTTGAACTCAGGAGCTGAATTTTAGCTTTAGTTACAGTTAAAACCGGATGGCAGCGCATCTTTAAAACAAGTATCAAAAATTAAAATGACACTGAAATAAGGCTTTCTTGGTTTGGTTCTAAAAAGCTTTAAATGTGACTTCCTGTAGATTTCCTCTAAAAAGAGCTGCTGTTGGTGTTTCATAATAACTTTGTTCCAATTCCAAGGCTTCAAGCTTCCAGTTCAGAACAGCTGTTTGCTCCATCAACTCAAACTTGCCCACTTTTGTTGAACACTTTCAGGAAATCACAAAGATTTCCTCATCTGGAAGGAAAGAAAGCTGCATGTTCCTTTTGTGTTCTGCTCAGTTCTGCAGAGTTCTGCAAAGACAGCAGAACATTCTGTTTACTCACATCTGAAGGAATGTTGTCCTCACTGCAGCTCAGATTAGTCAGAGTGCTCAGCTGTTCAGGAACATAAAGAGACCTGTTGAGAGTGAGGAGATGCTGACCAGAAGAAGATGATGGTGATGGGAATGGTTGGTGCTAACCGTGACTCAAATGCTCCTCAGGAAGTGCCGGCAAACAAAAGCTGGCAGTGATCTGGACTTTGTGAAGAAGCTCCGATGAGTCAAAACCAGCAATTTGTTTGTTAAATTGTAAAAATTGGCTTCACGCTTCAACATTTCATTCAAATTAAATTAAAAGGACATTTTCACTTAAAGAATTCTATGTATGGATGTGAAGCAGAGATGCTCTTACCGAAGCCACATGCACCCCTATGGTGGCTGACCTGTACGGATGCTGCAGGTTTATGGGTTGCCCGGGCCCATGAAGGACGGTTGCATGTTATGGCAGGTGTGTCTTGCAGTTGGTGTGGCTCGTGCACCCACATCATGGGTCGTCATGAGATTGGCACGTTCCATTGTTGTGCATGTAGTAAGTGTATTGTGAAGTATTTGAAAAGCTACTGTAAGTTGCATGTGCTTATGACGTACAGGTGATGCTGTCATGTTTGGCCCTCACTCTAGTCATAGCGAGAGTGCGCGTGAAAAAAATGTATTTACATTTTTTGTATATAAATTATCAAAACATAGTAGATTTTGAAATAGTCTTGGTCAATTGTTCATATTTATTAGGTTTTTACCTCAGGACTTGTGTGATGTCATATTTACCATTAAAAAAAAGAAGTGAGCATGGCGTCTAAATTCCTTTTCTAAAATCCAGGGCACTAAATAGTCCTGCACAATTGAGTTTTTTAGTAGTTATGGAGTAGGGAGAGAATTTGGACATGTCCTATATGTTCGTTTAAAGGCACGTTTCTTCAAAGCTGCACACTTCAGTTACAAGACTGTGGGAGGAAAGACTTGATGGTTCAACGCCATTGAAGTCCTATTCTGGGAATTTTTTAAAATTTAATCTTTTAATCATCTTTGCCAGTGACTGTGCTTCAGCAAAAGTTCATAATCCCAGTTGACTCATGAAATCCCACCATTTCATCCAAATGGCGTCCCTCACGTGTTCTGACAACTACCTAAAAAGAAAAAGAAAAAATTTTGAAGTGGTGAAAGCAGTCTAGAAAGTGACAGATTGACAGAATGTTGGCATGAAATTCCTGTGTCCTCCCACACAGGTGGAACAGGCATCAGCCATGTTAGTGATAGAGGTTCATCTCTGAGTTCCGGTGTGCGACAGGCTGACAGAAAACAGTCTGGGGAGTGCTGACTCATCAGCTAATAAGCAGGTACAGCCACTCATCCCACCTGAGTGAAGGTAAACTGGAAAATCGGGAAACAGAAAACATGGATAATTGGATCTTAAACCTCTTGTAGTTCAAGCACAGCAATCTAAAATGTGTGCAGCTGCATTCCCATGAGCCCTCATGGCATCTTTCTGAAGGTTTGGTCCTTCACACTCAGCTGCTTAAACTTGACTAAGCCTCGGTCACAACTGCGCTTACGGGTGGATATGGGATGTCTACAAAAAAAAGGGCAAACCTGGATGTTGCATGCATGAAATATCAAGCTCATAAACCTCTCAATGAGTCCATAGAGAAAAATGTTCATGCACATTTTTTTCTGTGGCATGCTGGGAGCGACAGGGCATATATTTAACATGTGAGAGTAAAGTAGGGAGAAGTTGGTCAGACGCAGGAGTCTTGTATGGATTTTTGATTTCTTCGATTCCTCTATATCCTGCGGACATAGGATTAGCCTGTGGACAGGGTGAGGGGTCAGTACTCGCACCTTACTAATGACTAAAGTGTGATGTTAGGCCACCATACAACAGCATCACATGTATGTCAAAAGTGCGTGCAACTTACACTAGCCTTACAATTACTTCATGATACACCTACCGCACGCACGACAATGGTATGTTCCATTTTCAACGAGACTCAAGGAAACTGCAAGACACACCTGTGTTCCCTTTAAGATGTTACTTCAACCGTCAGTCGTCTCTATGGACCTCTATGGGCCCAGAAACCCATAGCACCCGTATGTGGGGTTGACCTGAACACGGATCTTGCAAAATCTTAGAAATTGGGATAGGTTTTTAAAGAATTAACAAAAAGAATCAAGAAATCCATTGTTTGCTTTGGGGGTTTTATGCCTGAGGAGACAGTTTTTCAGACAGAAGTTTGGTAAAGTGGGACCAGGTCAGAACAATAAACTGTCATGTGGAGCATGGAAACACATCCATGAACACCAGGGTTTGCTGACAAACTCTCCTCTGCAGTTCTGCTGTGTTTGAGGCTGTTGCTCCCAACTCATGAAATTAAGTCTGCTCCAGTTTTCTACCTGATGGTGTGATTGTTGTCCAAGCAGGCAGGCTTCCAAGTCTCTCCTGAGTCAGCTGCACGCTGACATGGATCCACCCCACAGCTGCTCGGCAGATCCACACAGACGTGCCTTCTAATTATCCCAAAGCAGCGAGGAGAGTTTCATCTCCCCAAATTTCACAAGGTTTGAGGATTTAGTGTGGGAAAGGGCTGCTCTTTGGTTTAAGGCACCCTGAAAGCTTCTCTGTGGAGCTCAGAGGTTTTTAATTCCACCGAGCGTTACCATCACTGGATCCTCGCCGGCTCGTCAGGGTGTCATTGTTAAAATGCCCCTCCATAACATGATCGCTGACAACCGGGGGACGCTGAGCAGCTGCTTCCTGTTGTGCCTCCACTCATCACTTTTGTCCCACCCCCTTTCTGACACCAGAGTCCTCTGTGACCTCTGACCTCCCAGACAACAACCTCTTTTGTTAATAATTCAGGCCCACCAGGTGTTATGTGCTGGCGGGAGTTTTTTCTTTGCTTAGGGAGGTAACGAGAATCAACTTAGAGTGTGTTATTGGAACATTAAAAGAGTAAATGTTGAACAATAAGCAGAGGTAAAAGAGCTTTTGCTGACGTTTAAAAGTGCAATAGCGCTTTAGTTTATAAAAAGCTCCTCTCTGATGATTTGTCAAACCCGACTGCATCAAAACAGCTCAACTGAGAGACCAGTAAACAGAATAATCTGATGTGCGACAATTATCCAATAGATTACCAAAAATGTGAAAGTAAGATGATTTTTTCTTCTAAATTAATCTGATAATTGACTATAAAGTACAGACCAGGATTTTCTGTTTTGCCTGTAAATGAGTTCAAAAAAGTAAACTAAAACTCTAAAGTAGATGATTTAGCACAATTCCTTCAAGTTGCTCCTCTCAAACATGTTTGTGTTAAAAAGATTTGGTGCACGATCAGAGTAAACCGATCCTCTGTGACCTCGCTGTGGCACAACTCAGGAAGAAAAAAAAAAAACAACACTTGGACCGCACGCTGGCCCCGTGACGGACAGCCTTCTAGGAGCGGAGGACGGACTCAGAGTATATTCCGACCACAGATCTGAGAAGCTTTGGGTGACGTCGTCAGCGGAGAACGAAGGGCTGAGGCACAAAGTTGGGGAAGGTTGTTAAAAATGGAAAGTGTGGTGAGGGGAAACTGGAAGGTCTGGATGAAAAAGATTTCTTTGTGCATACGTGAAACTGAACTGTTTTCTGTTCTCTCTGTTTTCTCACGCCAACTTTAAAAAAAAAAAAAAATCACCTCTGACAGTTAGACGTAATGAAAGTCTTGCTAGAGCCTGTAAGTGCCTTTGAAAAGCTCACCTTTAAGGGCCTGGAGCTTCCTACTAACACAGGGACTTTTGCTTTTGTTTTGACCTGAATGCAAATAAGCACAACACGACAATGACAGATTGCTGCTCAGCTGACTTGCTAGGCAAATCTTTCTGGGCCATAAATGTGAGGTGGCCAACATCCTTTAGCTTTGCATAGTGTCGTTTGATAGTATGGTAATGGGGTTTAAGCGAATCTTCAGGTTTATTTTCTGTGTTTGTGTTTTGTCTGGTCTGATAAAAACGTTGGCAAATAATGACTTTTGCTGCTCTTTTAGCTTGATGTCATCATTATTATTCAGCAGCTTTTCAGAGTCTACATCATTTTTGTTTTTTAGGAGTAACATTAAAAATTTAAATCCAAAGGTCGTCTAAACATTGAAAGAAGGAAAACAAGACGAGAAAGCTGCTTTACTACTCTAAATAGTCATTCATAGAAAATTGGTAAAACTGTAGCATCCAAAGAACACTCATTAATGGTTATGATCCAGTCCAAATCAAATGTAAAGTTAGACCACTGCGCCTGACGCTCAATATGCACCACAGGATGTCTCAACACGTCCGTACATTGACTTAACATTGAGACCTGACCGTTGACTGTATAAGAGAACTGGACTGAGCAAGTGTGACATCGCCCATAGAAAATGTCACGTTGGAGCCAGTTGACAGTGATTGGTCCGAGTCAGTCTGAGCCAATGTTTCTATGGCAACTACAGTGGCCAATCATGAGTGAGCTTGTTCGAAGTCCACTGTTTATAACTTGAAGAACCTGCGATAAAGAAAAAATATGCTGAAAAAAAATAGGATTAGAAAGAAGATGTTCAGAAAAGAGCAAGAATGGTTTATTAATGGGATTTTGGCTTCTTGGAAACAGCAGCTACTTCCTGTTTGGAACACAATGGATTGCTCAGTCCAGTTCTTTATATATAGTCAAGATACTGGGTGCCCCCCGCGAAATGTCTTTTGTGTCTGAACACAGTTAAGAACAATTTCACCACAACATTCCAAATTTCAAGGAAAGATTATCAAAGTCTCTTCAGGGGTGCAGCACTGGAAAAGTCCAGTTTGTGTAATATGTATGAAAAACTGATGATTTTATGTCCAAAAAGCTGGGTGAAAGTTGGAGCAGACCAGCAGGTCTGACCACATCATCTTCAGTTTTCTGTATGCAGGAGTGCAGGACCACTGCTTCATCCACATGCTGGGAACCGAGCCAGCAGGCGGATTAATGCAGCCCACGAAAAACTATAATTATTATGCAAAGTTAGTTAAGTCAGCGACTCTTTGCAGCCTCTGAAATGAGTTTTATGTGCAATGTTGCAGCTGACCTGCTTGTTCCTGGAGTGTCGGGTCATCCACATGCACCCCTGCTGAATGCATGGGTGTTTCCATCTGCAAATGTACACGCCGGCATGAGTTCTCCCTTGTCCTTCATCATCTTCATCAGTTTCCCCACAAAGGGCCTCTACAATGCAACACTTTGGGAATGCCGAAGAGGAGTGAACAGGCATTTTGGAGAGGGTTACCGCTTCCCAATGTAAATCTGTTTAATAAATCAAATCTGAGCTGCTGCTCCAGTTATTCGAAAGCCCAACTGAGATTGGGCCTCAGAAAGGATCCCAGCTGAACCTGTGGCATGTTTTAATAAAGAACAGAGAAGGAGAACCTGGTTCTGGATTATGGAAAGAAAGTCTGAAGATTCAGAAGGAGCCGGATGTGGCTGCAGAAGCTTCTCACTCACAGATGGTTTCATTTAACTCACAAAACAACCAAGTTTCACATTCTGCTCCTAAACTGAAATGCTAGAATTCTGGGATTTTTGTATCCCAGCCTGATGGGTTTCTTTGGAAGCAACATTTATATATTTTTTAGGGACAGGAATGTTTTTTTTTTTCAGGAGTTTGGGGCCAGCAGGCTCTCTGCTTTTAGAGCTGAGTGGTCGGTGGTGCTGCTCGCTGATCCGGGTGGTTACCGGGTTTGTAACGTCTAATTAGGTGCATTAAGGTCTGGAAATTCAATAAGGAGGAGCTGAAGTGAGGGCAGCACTTATGATGACAAATGATGTGCACTCCAACATTGAACCAAATCCTGCCAAGGACGCCGTGGATCAACGAAGAAAAAAGACAAACCAATGTTTCTTAGGTTTTTTTTATATTGTATCCAAAGTAGATGAGAGAACTTCTATAAGAGAGCTTAAACTTCTGAGCAGAAGAGACTCCTGCAGAAATTCAGTTTAGTTTGTATAAAGGAGCTTTTTACAAATTATTAGCTTTGTTTTTATAAAAGGATGAAAGAGATACAAACTCCTTTTAAAAGAGATTTTCCTTCCTGTTGGATGGTTTTGGGCAGAAAATCTGTTTTCCAGGGAATATTTAAAACATCCAAACATTTACATTTTTCCTGTGTCTTTTCTTTTGAGAAATCTTTTTTTTAAATGTATTTCATAAACTACACACTGGTTTTTATGTTTCATTTCTGTACTAAAAGCTAAAATAGTGAATTTTGTGAAGTCACAAATGACTTTGAACAGAGAAATTCCAACATGCCAACATAAAATGATTTCAGGTAAAGTTCTGGAAATGTTTCAGGTAAGAAATCTTGAACGCTGGGCCACCGCTGCTTCACCAGCGTTGCTCAAACGTCGGTGGAGCGGTCATTAGCGTCTTACGAGCGGACACGGCGTTGATGGAATGGTGTCGGGCATTGAAACAGCGATGAACTTGATGTGGCGTTGTAATAGCGGAGCCGGTAATTGGCCAAAAATACGGGGAGAAATGGACATCGAATTAGCCCAAGAACTGCATCACCATGGATCCTGAGAGACGCCCGCATGCGCAGAACGCCTCATACCTACACTGAAGCAACCAACGCTACATCAACGCTAGCCATAGCGCGCTGCTGCTAAACCGATGCTAAAGCTACGCCGGCTTCAGCGGTGCGTCGCTACGCCAACGCCCGCGTGTTCGACTCTTTTTCCGCCATTTTGTGCGCAGTGACGAGCGTTGTTAAAATTCGGCGCCGCTCCAGGTACGTTCCAGCAAAGTTCAGGCGGTGTGACCGGGCCCTAACAAGTTGCAGAAGTGGTCATTATGTTGCTGTTCCTGTTGCTCCCAGCAGGCCTGTAGAAAACGTGCCTGGACATTTTCTACAGGCACACCATCAGGTTTATGACCGTGATATTTCGTGTGAGCCACCGGTGTGCCCCGTACTATCAGCCCATATCCACTTGTAAGGGCAGTTGTGACCATGGCTTTAACGGATTTCTGTGGAACATGCCACTCAAACTGCTGTCACTCAGCTGATCCTGAGATGCCATCTCGCTGTCTGTGTTCTGTTTCAACTCTCATGTCTTTTTGCTTTTATAGTCTTGACCACTGTGGGAAAGGGGGCTCTAGAAAACAAGCTGATTGACGTAACAAGACTAAACTTACCAGCATTTATAGTCTTTCTCAATTTTTTATTTTTTTTGGATTCTTGTTCTAACTTTTGGAGGAAAAGATCTCAGATCTTCATTTTCTTCTTCACATTTAGAGTGAACATTTTCACTCTAATTCCACCAGTACTAAACCAAAAGTGCTGATTTCTCTCGTTTGTTTAGTCTTTTTTCTGCTTTTTGTGTCAGATCACTCATTCGTGGTTCTTTTTGACATTGTTTAGGTCTCCCAGACTGTTTTCTGAGTCAACACAAGAAGTAAAACCTGTCTCTGTAATTCCTGACCTTCAAATCCAAATCACTTCTCTGCATAACTGCAGCGGATTGGTTTCTCTGTAGCCCTGCAGGCGTTCACGGTCATTCATCGATTTCCTCTGGACCAGGTTTTCCAGACGACATTTTCCTACCAAACATCGGTGCCTTCATTATTTTTATTGCGTCTTCACATGGAGGGGGTCTGAAAACATTTCCCCATGTCAGAGAAAGACGCTTCAAACAGTCTGTCTTCTGTAAAATGACTAAAGGCAGGAAGGAATATATTATCGTTTTGTTGGAGCCTTCTGACTAACAAAAGTCTGAGATTCTACTTTGAAAACAGAAGTCTTATCAAAGTTGCCTTTTTTTCTGGATCTTTGTTCTCTTTTTTGTTCTAACAAACTCTATAGGTTCAGTTGTAAATCATGTCGTTTTTAGCCTGAGAACTCCCCTCTAAGAGGTTAGTCTTTAACCTGCATTCTCCTGTTTCCAGCTCTAGATTTGAAAAGCTAGCCTTTAAAAAAAGTTAGTTTGAAACTTTCTTAAGAGTTTTTTTGATAGTAAAAGCTTTCACACATTTCAAAGGAAGCTCATCCTTGAATGTGAAAACAAATGAATGTCTGTAGTCTAGATTTCCATGAATTCTGAGGTGTTTTCTTGTCTTATTGAGGTTCTAACTTGAAACTTGTTGAGGTTTTATCCAGTGTATGCAATAGTGGAGACTGCATAATTTCTTTGAAAGCTTTGGACAGATTTGTTTTAAAGGAGAATGCAGAAGAGCTGACCGGTGCTCAGTTGCTTCAAATCAAAAAGGAGCAAAGGCTTTTTTCAGTCATCAGATAAACAATGTTTGACGCTCTGCTTCTAAACCAGTCTTCACCTTTGTTCTTCCTAAAACACTTTAAATCACCCTTTTCTCCTCTCAGACATCTGCGTTGAGCTTGTATAAACATGAAGTAATGAAAGACATGAAAGACGATCTGGTCTTTTTTGGTCTTCTGCAGGCGAGACTGATCATCATCTTTATCATTCGGCATCGTTGTGAAAGTGCAGTTATTGTTCAGTAGAGATGCTTGAAGTCATCAACACTCTAGTAGGTTGTGCTGAAATGATGAGAGGCCACTGGAAGAAAATCCAAAACAAAACAACAGGTCTCAAACTAGGTATCATCTTTTATAGCTTAGTCAGAACAGCCTTTATGGGTGGATATGGGCTGTCTGCGGGAGAAAAATGGTCAAACCTGTAGCAGACACACAGGTGGCCCACGCAACATTTCAAAGTTGTAGACCGCTCTGTGAACCCGTAAAGCGAAAATGTTTGTGCACATATTTCTACAGGCATGCTGTGAGCGGCAGGTTGTAGTGAACACTTAGCAACACATAAGGGTAAGTAAGAGTGAGTAAAGTAGGTGAGACGCAGGTGTGTCGTACAGATTTCCTTAATTTTTTGACCCCCCCCCCCCAAAATCCTGCAGACTCTTCAAGAGCCCTTAAGTGCTTTTCATGTGATAAGTTTGTGCTCCTAGCGTGCCCCGTCAGGTTTGCCCTTTTTACTCCCGCTGACAGCCTATTACTAGCCGTAAGGGCAGTTTTAACGTTGTAATGCTTTACCAATGACTAGAGTGATCATAGTTTTTTCTATTGGCGTGCTAGGAGCGACAAGTCGTTATGAACACTTATATATCATGCAAGAGTGAAGTAGGGGGAGTAGTCCAGATGCAGGAGTGTCATATAGAGTTTTCATTTCTGTGATTATACTATATTCTGCGAATGGCGCAAGGGGACCGTATTGGTCAGTACTCGCACCTTACCAATGACTAGAGCACCATACGGCAGCATCATCGTAAATCATAACTTACATTAGCCTTATAAATATTTGAAGATACACTTACCACACGCAACAGCAATTGTATGTTCCATTTTCAACAACCCCTTAAGGGGAACTGGGCAACACCTCCATTCCCCTTGAGATACACCTGGAACCTGCTACACCTCACTACAACCCTCTATGGACTAGGACCACCCAAAAACCTGCTGCTCCCTTTGGGGTCAATCCCCATACTGTACGGCTGCATGTGACTATAGCTTTAGAAGACAAGATTACGTTTTTGGTCTTTTTTTTGGTCTCCTGATGACAAACCTTAATTTGTTAAGACCCATCTCTGAGTCATCCCCATTTCCTCTTTCACATTTTGTACTTTGGGGTCAAATGTACCCTAGAACAGAAGTACGAAAGCTTGTGAGTCCTAATTGCAGGTTGTTGAGTTTTGAGTCTGTTTAGAGCATATCGCCTGTGTACTGTTTTCCTGTGAGCTTCACCAGCTTTAAAAGGATTCATTTCATTAGGCTTCAACCGGAAAGATCTCGCAAAGTTTGAGTTTAAGGCGGCAGCAGAGGGCTGCAGCTGCTGGGGGAACGCCAGCTTTGTCGCACAAGTGGTGCAGGTGAAAGTTCAGAACCTGCTGCTCGGATTATTGATGGAAAACAGCTGGACCTCTCCTGCTTCTTCACGGTTTCGTTCTCGCCAGGCGGCGTAACTTTACATGCACGTTTTCCTCACAGGCAGACGCTTGGGGGGCAGTGGTTCTTGTTGGAAGAAGTGAGAATGGGACGTCGAACCCTCACAGACGTTCCCATTGAACACTCTCATAGACGGCACGTCTATGGTGAAGAACAAGACTCAGTTTGTTGCATGAGAGGAAGTGGAATCTCTCAGTCGAGACAGCTGCTCATTCCCAACTCCGAAGGCGTACGAACGCCACCCCTCCTCTGTGTTCAGCTGCCCGCAGAGCGAGCTTCAGACGAACATGTAGAGGGTATGGAGACGGGTCAGTGCTTTCAGGACGGGAGGTCTGAGATTTGGTTCTGGCTGGGAGGGGGTGGCAGGACAGAGATAAAGGCCAGGAAGAAGCTCCCCTCTGGATAATGGAAGAATAGAATGACTGCAGAACCTGAGTGACAACAACAGATATGACTGCATGAAGCTCTGGTGGACATCATCTCCTGAAGCCTGATAAAACTGCAGAGAACCCAAAACAAGATGACGTTTTTAGTTCAAGGCATTCTGCATAATTGTTAATGTGTCAATTTAACCATAAAACCAGCTGAATCCTAACCTCCAGCTGAAGATCCATTACCTTCCCTGTAAGGCAGTTCTCTCAGCGGGGGTCACAGGCCCTGATCCACAACTCCTCTCCAGAGTCTTGCGTGTCTCCCGGTGTAAATGTTGGCATTTGCTCGGCTGTGCCTCCATTTAGTTTCATGTCGGGGTTGGAAAGTGAACTTCTCAGCAGGTGGATTTTAGAGGATCCTAGAACTGGGTTTTCTTCTTTGAAAAGTGGCAACTGTGAAAGGTCAATGGATCAATTCATAGTTTCATGTGACATCACATTGTTAGTGGAGTGCCTCCTGGAGTCCAGCTTACTTGATAATAAACACAAAATCTAATCTTGTAATAATGAGTCACCTGAATAAACTAATGATTGATGTAGTGACTAATGATTTGGCCTGAGTGTTCCCACCAGGTTCCTCATAAGTAGTAATTTAAACTTAACATAATAAATAAAAATATATTATATCATAAATAAAAATATTAAATGCAAAGCAGTAATAATTTAGTCCCACTCCAATCATCTTTTGATATGTTTTCAAAGCGTTTCCAGTGGTCTTTTATTTATGATGATGCCGTCTTTAGACAAAACCAAGCATTTTTGCATCTGCTCCTGATTCAAAACAAGTTAAAGTAACTCTCAGAAATGCAATTTATTGCTTTATTTTCTTTTTATGTGTCCTCCATCATCAGAAAATTGCCACAAGAACATGTTAAAAAACACAGTTTTCATCGCAGTTGGTCTCTATTTAACACTAGAGCTGTCACTGGTGACAGCTAAATACCACATGCTTTTTGACATACTGTAACTGTAACTCTTCCACCGTTTTTGCGCAATCAACATGAGTCAGCTGATTCTGTTGCAGAGAAAAGTGACTTTTCGTCTTGGCTTTGCACAGATAAACAATAATACATTTACTAACATAAAATGTAGCATAACACTTCAAAGCCGCTTTTCTCCACTTTCAAATCTGCTGGAATTATGTTAATTGCCTAAACGTTCAAAGAAAGAATGTCGACACCAAATCTAAAGTTTTGGTTTTAACGGGGTATATTTGGGGATTCTAAGTTATTCCTAGGTGGGAATGTGTGTGCCATCCAGGGTGTACAAAACTTCACCCAGCTGTAGCTGGGATAGGCTCCAGTAACCCGGTGACCTAGAAAGGGATTGAGCAGGTCTGAAGGATGGATGAATAACTAAAGAATTGTTCAGTTGGTCTTTGTGTGGCCGTGATAGAGACTCATGGTTTTAAAGCCCGGCCTCTTCCATTAACGAACATTTTTCTAGTTTTTTTTTCTTGAGTTTATCATCAACTACAAACAAGGCCTTTGAAGGTGAAGTCCAGACAGTCATTGGTGATGGATGAGGGGGTAGCAGACGGTGGTGGTGGTGGGGTCCTGAGAAGATTAGGGGAGGAGGGAACAATGAGACCCTCCTCCTCTGTCAGCATAAAGAGGCACACGCTGCCTGCAAACAACAGGAGTGTGCTCGCTTGTGCAATGGGGTCTTGAAAAGTGTGCCGAGGGGGAAGCTGGATGCGGCTTCGGGTTCCTGCTGGAGTTGGACCGCGTGAGGAATGTCCACAGAGCTTTGTGCTCGCCACAGTGGAGCATCTCCCTTTGTTTGCTCTCTTTTTGGAGCATCAAAGAGCCGAGGTCAGCCCTTCTGATGCCTCATTCGCAGTTTTCCTCTTTGTTCCACAAAACCCACAACTTCACCTGACTGTCAGCATTAAATGAGAGGGGGAGGGTTACTCTGTGTCAAATTTTTATCTCCTCAGTAGGTCACAGGGGCTTTAATCATGCCGCTGAACTCCACACATGGGGGGGGCAAACAGGCAGACTGATCCACTGCTGACGCTGCAGACCTGAGCTTTACTTCCACCTGCTTTCTACAATCATCCATCCAGGTGCCCCCCCCCCCCCCCCCCCCCCCCCGGTCAGGGGGTACGGGGAAGAGGGGTGCTTCCGCCTGCTCCAGTTTGTTTTTGTTTCTTTACAGATTTTAAAGTCAGACTGTCTCCTAAATTCTTGAAAGCTCAGCCTCTGTGAATATCTGATGTACCAGTCAGTGATCGGGGGGCCCTTGTGTGACCTCAAGCAGAGAGAAACCTAAAACTCCATCAGATTTGCTTAGATGAGAACCGATTCCCTGTTTTTGCTCAGAGAAAGGTCCCTGCTTTGGTATTTCCATGGCAACCTCAGAAGCATTGTTAAGAAAATTCTGCACCAGCTGGACGTGCACGCCAGCCACATGATCAATAACAAAAACACATTTATTAGTAAGTCCACAACCGTTATCATGAAATCTAATTTTTCAAGCAGGTTTGTTTGCTGCTGATCACCATTGTTCTGTTTTCTTCACTGTTGGAGACGTGTATCGATGTGTCCTCCCTAACATGCTCTTCTCTCTCTTCAGGGTGACAGAGTGTGGTTACGGGAGGAGGAGCAGTACCTCCCCAGCACCGTGTCCTCCTGCTCCGGGGGAGTGGTTGCCTTTGCCACAGACTACGGCCAGGTAGGCGATACAGCGAATAGTGGAGGATCACGTCTCCATCTCTGAAATTGCATTTTTAGGACAACCCTAAAGCTTTAGTCATGTGCACCTGTACAGGGATTGACCCGTACAGGTATTGCAGGATTTTGGGTTGTTCTGGCCCGTAGAGGACTGTATCTCAAGGGGATTGCAGATGTGTCTTACTGTTCTCTTGAGGCTTGTTCGGCCACTTGAAGAGATATCATGAAAAGGAAACATACCATTGTCGTGTGTGTGGTAAGGGTATGGTAAAGTATATGTAAGGATAATGTAAGTTGCACACACTTTTGATGTACGAGTGATGCTGTCTTACAATGCCCTTACACTACACTCTAGTCGACCTTAAGGTACGCATGCAAATGCTGCACGCACAGGATGAGCTCATGGAACGATACCCACACAAACTACACTTTAATTGTCGAGTGTCCAAGGCCGAATATGAATTCCTCCCCTACCCCTAGTGCCTCTCACTTAGTCAAAAGTCAGGCTGCCTGCAAAGAGCGCCTGTGAAAAGCACTAACAGGCTCCTTGCCCAGTCCACAGGATTTGGGTGAGGTAAAAAAATTGAAAATCTGTATGACACGCTGCGTCACTCCTACTTCACTTTTACTTGCCCTTGCGTTTTGTAAAAGTGTTTGCTACAACCTGTCACCTGCTGCATGCCCATTGAAAAATGTCTACAACTTTGATATTTTGCCACTTGCATGCCCGCAGGTTTGCCCATTTTTCAGCCCCAGACAGCCTGTATCCCCCTTAAGGGCAGTTGTGACTAAGACTTCAGCAACAAAGATGATGATGTCCTTTGAGAAGGTCCCGCTATAGACGGGAGCACACTTCACTTATTTCTGCTCCTCTGAAGAGGATTCCTGTCCTCTGCTCCTTGTCTCATAGTAAACAGAAAGCAGAGGCTTAAAGAGATCTTCCCATAATTTGGGATAAGTTCAAGATGCTGCAAATCCCTTAAACCCCATCTGGTTCTGCATGACGTCTTTGATCCACTTGTTGTCACAACAGAGAAACCAGAGGAGTTGAGGGTCAGATGGTGCTCAGGTTCCCGTGGGTGTCATGTATGGTTAGGGTCGAGTCTCACAAATTAACTTGAATCTACTCACGCTGGGCTTTCTGAGGTCAGACTCAGCATTTTTCCGGGGATGGAGGCCTCCAGAGGCTGATGTTTACTTTCAGCTCCACATCTTTACATCTGTTAGATTTTGGAATAGCCTCAATAAAAAAGATAAGACAAAATTCTACCACAGTTTGAATTTTAAATTGTATTCAAATGTAAGACAAAATAGATAGATAAAATAAAACTCTTGCAATGTGTGATATTAGTGATCAATATTGAGATGACAAAATGACTTATGAAACACAAAAATTTAGCAAAATAAAAAAACAACTAATACATCATTTACATTTCACTAAAACAGTTTTATTTGAATAGAAGTCAACATAAATAATACTGCTTGTTCTTTCAAGAGGAGACTGAGAAGAAGTCACACCTACTGTTGGAAGAGGCTTGGTACGGAATGTTGAAGTGGTGCAAATTTTGCAAATCTTCCTTCAGACTTTTTTCTTGCACAGCTGTATTCCGATTTATTAAAGATCTGGTGTCATATACCACAATGGACAATGCACTAACCACATTTATTCATTTCTCCTTCATGATGAGTATTCAAACGGTTGATAGTTCCATGAATTAAAAAGGACACCGTCCATACATCACCACCAAATCCGAGTCCCTGACTGGTCAAAGTTCAACTGGTTTAAGTTTTGATGCACGCATAATTGCCGTGCATTTTGTACAGAGCCCCAAAACAATAGCGTAGCTACACATGGACTATGCAA
Organism: Adrianichthys oophorus; assembly: GCA_036245035.1. Classification (NCBI taxonomy): domain Eukaryota; kingdom Metazoa; phylum Chordata; class Actinopteri; order Beloniformes; family Adrianichthyidae; genus Adrianichthys; species Adrianichthys oophorus. The sequence continues at coordinate 29,294,549 of BSAI01000012.1, read as the reverse complement.
GAGTTTTGAAGGAGGAAGCCCAAAACGCACATATTTACATTTACAGATGTTGAAAACAGTAGCTTTAACCCGCGTCTCTGAGCCCTATTTGAGCCTAACACGACTCTTAATTTTGACTTATTTAAGTGACAAAAGATTGACATCTATCTTTTTTAGTCTTTTTTTAAACATATATTTGTATAAAAAGGTTTGTATCTGTAAATACTCTCATTTAAAAGCTAAAAAATAAATGAAAATAAGTTGTAATGGGAAATCAAAGAAGCAATAAAAAAACCTGGAATTTGTGGAAAAGTCAGTTTTCTCTGGAAAAGTCAGAGCATTCACTTGGGTGAATCGATTTGTACTTTTATGTGACTAAAACATATCCAGAAGACAAAGACATGAAATCATCAACATGATCAATGCAGTTCTACCACACTGGCAAAGACTCAAATCATATTTTCATTTTTTTATACATTTGCAGCTTCCAACCCCCCACCCCCACCTCCACCCACTCACACACACAAAGATAAATCTGGCTCATGGTGGCTCCAGCTCCAGATAAGCAGAGAAGCCTTCACACATCCATAGCAATCATGTGGATCTCCAGAAAAAAACAAGTTCTTCTCACACCTCTGGTGAGATCCAGCGACCCCTGTGGAAGCCCTGAAAGTTTCCCTCTGAAGTTCAACCTTTCTATCAGTTGTTCTCAGTCCCACTAAGGCCTTCCTGTGCTGACAGCTCCAACAAAGACTTCCTGTGTCGAAGCAGAAGGTTAGAGCCTGTGAATGTGGTCGCTGAGGGATTTAGAGTTGTGTTGAGCTGGAATATTGTCCCCAAGATTTACAGATTACAGATTAAGTCATTCTTATTTTCTGGGTGGGGTGGACCCACTGGATGCTCAATTGTTCACTGGATTTTGTATTTCCATTAGACTTTTTTTTTCGATCAATCAGAATGATGATGGGTTGGGTTCACATTGATTTAACTGAGCAAAAAATTTACTTTTTTTGCTGTCACACCCCAACTAACTAAAGATTATAATCCTGTGCAGCAACAGGGATTTATTGCCAGTTTGCACAAGCTAACATGCCTATCTGGTTCTGATGTATCGTTTCTGTTCATCCATTAGAGGAGATTTTCTCTCACACATTTTTATTCAACGGAGAACTCCTTGTAATCTGTTAACCACTGATTTTCTGGTTTAAAAAAGTAGGATGATCTGGACTATATTGGATCAAGACCACCTTAATTTTTAACTAATTGGGTTTTAACAGCTGTTGATGACCTCTGTTGGAACTTTGAAAAAATAATCTGAGCTGAAATTGGATAAAAAGGTGATCTGTTTGTGGTCAAACGTCTCTACATGTCCTCAGTCAGACATACTTCATGTAATGAAAGGGTTTATTCTTCTCTCTGACTTTCTTCCTGTTGTTCTGAAAGTGTCAGTGAAGCAGGAATACTCTGATTAGTTCAAATAAATCCAGAGTCGTGGTTCTTGTGAATGTAATCCAGATTATTGTCTTTATTTCGGTACTTCTGTTTAACTGGATGGCTTTCACTTAATGGGTCACAAATGGAACACAACTTTATTAGAAGTCATTAAATTTTGTAAGAGTTTTAATGTGATTTTATTGAGTTTTTAAAATCCAAAATCTGTGGTTTGTTTTAAATACTATTTCAGTCAAAGCTAGCTTTTGAACTTGCCTACATTTTTATTTGTATCTGAGTACAAGGTGCACATTAGTGCTGAGTGTTGCTGCCAAACTAATGAACCCATTCAATTATCATCTACAAGTTTGAGGTTTGATTTGACTCCACATGAATCTTTATTTAGAAACAAATTTCCTTTTGAACCTGTCTTCCTTCTGGCGCCTACCATATAAAGTCGATTCAGTCGTCATTTTTTGGCGATACAGCCACCACCATGTTGGTGCCAGATGACGTCAGTAAGTAATGACTAGTCCGAGTCGGTCTGAGTCATTATTTTTATGGAAACCACTCTCACCAATCAGGAGTGAGCTTGTTCAAAGGCCACACACCTGTCAATCAAACATTTTGAACATGCAATGTGAGACCACAGGCTTTTATTAAGGCATCTGATTGGTCAGGATCTAGTTTAAATGACTTGCACTATAGAAAAATATTATAAAAAAATTGTATTAACAATTAAATGTGAAACTGTATCAGAACAAGAATGGTTATTCTGAAAAATAGAATGACAGAGTAATAGCTATAGTAATAGCTAAGTCTGTGGGATTTGGGCTTCTTGGAATGAGCAGGTACTTCCTATTTGGAACGCGAGGGGGGAGGGGTCACTCAGTCCACTTCTGCTATACAGTCAATGGTGTTGGACATGATCCATGATCGTCGTTTCACAACAGCAGGGTACCGGCGGTGCTTTCCTCTACTGTTTCTATGGAAACAGTAACTCTATGACCCTCTTGTGGTGTTGGAGACCACTGGTTCTGGTTTCAAGGGTGGGGTGGGGGGCGGGGGGCCGTAAGCAGCTCATGGGCCCAGGTTCCTCTGGTCTCGCTCTGGTTTCATTGTTTTTGACAGTGAAAACAGACCCCTGCCTCCCCATGACTGAAGGGACAAAGCAGCTAGAGATGAACGGTAATTCAAAGAGCATCTGTTGCTTTTGATAATGATGGGGTGGGGGGTGGGGTGTTACCTGTTCATGTCTGTGAGTGTGAAGGAGAATGAAGGGAAGGGGGGGCTCAATTCTCCTCTCATAATAGGGAGTTAGGTTCCTCGTTTGTGACACTGCTTGTGGACACATGAGAGGTGGAGATGACGGAGACTAGCTGAAGCCAGCTCAGTGGCCTTGTGGTAGCGCGTCCGCCTTGAGACTGGAAGGTTGTGAGTTCAAATTCATGCAGTCATACAAAAGACTCTAAAAACAGGACTCAATGCCTCCCTTGCATGACACTCAGCTTTAAGTGTTGGTTTGGTGTCAAACTACCAAATGGTTCTTGGACGTTCTTGAGGGGCTTAGCTCTTAGGCTAAAGATTCTCGTTGACCCTGACCTGCTTCTTACGTTTGTGTGGCAAAAAAATGTGTGAATTAAAGTCAAATGGATTCAGTATTTTAGCAGTAATATCCCACAATTCTTTGTGCTCCCCATGTAAAAAACAATTCAAAAGTACTTTGTTCATCACTTATTTTCCTATCAAAACCATACAACTTATCATCACAGCTTGCCCTTTTGGGTGGATATTTGGTATGGATATGGAGCGTCTGTAGGTGAAAAATGGGCAAATCTGTATGGGGCACGCAGGTAGCCCATGCAAAAAATCAAGGTTGTAGACCACTCATTGAGCCCGTAGACAATATTCATGCACATTTTTTTCCTATGAGAATTCTGCAGGCAGTAGGTCATGCAAGGTCTAGCAGGAGGGTAACTTAGGTGAGATTGTTTATTTTTCCGACCTCTCAAATTCCTACGAATTGTGCAAGGAGACTGTTAGTGCTGTTAACATGATGAGTGTGCACTTCTTGCCTACCCTGTACAGGTTTTGTCCATTTTTTTGTCCACAGACAGCCTGTATCTAACCGTCAGGGCAGCAAGAAGATGTCGTTTCCGACGTTTGTGCCACAAATCTTTCAACAAATCATTGGGTCGTTTCTTCAATTCAGTTATTGAACATGTTGTAGCCTCCAGCTGTTCTTCAAAATTGTCCAACAACCAAACAACACAATGGTCTTCCTATCCTATGACTTCACTTCTTTCTTTGACTTTTGACCTGTCACACTATTCTCATGGCTGACAGGAATGCTTTTTATCTTGGGCGATGTGTTGCAGGATCTTCACATTTCCTTCTTTGTCTGAAGTCCCAGCCTTAACTCTGAGTGTAAGCTTCTCAGGATCTTCAGCTGAAACCCCAAACAAACTTCAGAGGAGCAAACAGAGGTTGCACTAACATTTATCTGGAACGGGACACGACTGAAGGTCATCGCATCAACAAAAACTTACGTTGTGTTCTGATGTACCAGTTAGAAATTCCACACTGTGAAGACCTGCTGATGGATAGCTGAGGAGGAAATCCTGCGTTGAGGATTCAGATTTTCCCGTCAGTTTTCAGTCCGGTTTGAATTCACTTTCTTGGTCTGTGCGAGTGAGAACAGCAGGCTTTATCCTGACTAATCTAGGAACAGATCCTGTTGATCCAGAAGCCCCCGACCCCCCATCTTCAGAGATTTACTCCTGCAGCACCTGTCGCTCAGTTTATCAGCTGACCGCTGTGGTTTTGGTTTTGGGATGTGGCAACCCCTTTTGTGTCTCCAAAGACGCACTAATTAATTAAACGTTTGCTCCACCTGTTTGAATGGAGCTAAAAAAGGAAAGAGAGGGTTTTCACACTTGAAAAAGTTAGATTGAAGAGAATAAAAAACTCCACAAACAACCACTTTACAGTCCCACTTCGATCATCTTTTGATCCATTTTCAAAGAGTTCCCAGTGGTCTTTAGTTGGGATTTTGCAGTTTTTAGCTAAACTCAAGAAACTCGTGTCATTTTCTAGAACATAGTTCTTGCAGAATTCATTAGAAATTTAACTCTGAGATGTAAGTGGGACTGTTTGCGTGAAGCAACCCCGGTTTCCCTTCCTCTCCCTCTTGCTGAGAAGTTTGATCAGGAAGGTTGTGGCCAACCCTGGGTATTTTCTACATAACTAATACACTCTTTTTAAAATGACTTTTTTTTGTCTGCTGCTGACTTACAACGGTGTAAATAAAGAAATACTCAAAAATGCAATTTTGATCTGAATTTTCTTTATATCTGTCCTCCATCTTTAGAAAAATGATACAATAACTTGTTAAATACACCAAAACTGACATTTTCATTGGAGTGGGTCTTTAAATTCCCATGAAGGCATGGAGGAGCTCAGCAGCAGACCAGGGCAGATCTATGGTTGGGTGGAAAGGACTTTATGAGGAAGAACAAACTTTGGAAGTTTGAGTTTCGTGTAAACAAACTGTAATTGAAATTGAATTTAAAAAAATGTAAGTGGAAGTTGGTGCTTAATTTACAAATGTTCTTCCACACATCCTCTTTTAATTATAAATAAAAAAATCTATAACATTTTGCATTTTTTAGTCAAAATCTCCAGTATGTCTGTGAAAGAATCTGTGTAATCAACAGGATCACAGATTTATGGTGATTTTTGCACAAAAAAATCTACAGAGTTTTACAGCTTTTCACTGTAAAAATCTCTATTAAAAATGAAATTCCAGGACCGTTTTAGTGAAGGATAAAGTCCTTTAAAAAAACGTTGTTTTCCTCGTCCGAGCTGGCATCTGGCTCAAAACTGTATGGCTGCGTAGCTCCAAACATGCTCACCATTTTTATTGCACCAGCAGTGCTAGGTTGATGGTGTGAGAGGTTGTAAATTAGCATGAGAGCATATAAACAGATGGATGATGGGAAGTCGGGGCAGGCTTACTCCATGCCAACAGTCCCGTGCACAACCCAGGGAGGAATTTCTGAGTAAACTCTCCTGCTCTGCAAGAACCATGTCCTAGAAAACAATACCTTTTTTATTTTGGCTAAAAACAGCATAATCATAATTAGAAGACCACTGGGAACACTTTCACAATTACAATTAGTTTTACATTATTCTGGTTATTTATGTCTCAGTGGGAGTTTTTTTCTAAAGCAGTGGTTAAACTTTATTTCTCGAACTTGAACTATTCAAAAATAAAAATGAGTTCTTTTCTGCAACAAAGATTCAAACAGTAGAGTTTCTCTGATGTTCCCTCTGCAGCTCCAGGTATTTACCGGTGGCTGTAAATAAAGTCTACACGGAGGTTCGTCTAACAGGTCTGACATGCGGTTTGATGGTTCACCACTGAGTCAAAGGAAACATTAAAGCACACTGGAGCGGATCATCTGAGTTTTGTATTTTTAGTCAGACTTTGATCTGAGGAGACAATAAATGTCTGTTTGACTCTGATTTTATTTGCAGACATCGGTGTGTCTTTGTAGGGATTTCACCTGGACGAGACAATAAATCCGTCAGGACTGGTGGGTCATTCTACAATCAGAGAAGCGTTGCTTCCTCCTGTAGTGTCACTGCGGGAAGAATGAGGGAAATGGTGTCTGGCAGGATGCTGGGAGGCATTTTGGGTGTTAATGTGTGAGGTCACATGTGAGCGACTCTTCACACAGAAGCTGCCTTTCTTTGGAGCACCAGCTACAGCTGCTCTCAGAGCTGCTCCAGAAACCTACAAGGTCATCCGCCACTTCCCGATGGGGAAAAGGCTCCGTTTTATTTTTCTCTTGTACAAAACCAGATTGCTAATCCAAAATAGAAAAAAAAGAAATGCAGGAAACAAAGAGAAACAGTCAAAGTTACAGCAAAGATCAGAAATCACAGAAATGTTTGTAAAATGACTGAAACTTCTTTATGTTCACGTTAAATCTTATTTTGTCTGGTAGACATGTTGAATGTCTTTTGAATTATCTGACACAGATTATTCAAAGTTTGCAGAGATGTTCTGCAGGGTTTGATCCTTTCTTTGTGGTTCCGCAGACTTCCTGCAAAGCTTCTGTAGACCTCCTTCAGACCTTTTGCAGACCTCTTGCAGCTCATCTCCAAACACCACTGCAGACCTTGCGCAGACTTGCTGCAGCTCTTCTGCAGACCTTTTGTAGAGTTCGGGCAAAACTTCTGCAAACCTCCTGCAACCCCTCTGGAGACCTGCAGACCTACTAGAGATCCTTTGCAAATCTCTTATGTTACATACAAGTGCTGCGCAATCAAGAATGTGCTCAACGCAGGTTCTTTTAGCCTACGGTGTGCGACCTGTACTGTGGCTACCCGATAATAGACGTACTCACAGTTTGAAGAGGCTTGGTTTAAAATATCGTGAATCTTGTTTGTTTTTTTCACGGCTCAATTCTGATATATGAAAGCGACTGGGTCATATAATTCCAGCCGGGCACAACCACAATTATTGTTTTTTTTCCTTCACGATCAATTAATAAACAGTTGTTTAAACAACAATTTGGTACATAGAACCCGAAAAACTGACTGAAAATCTTGCCTAGCTACGCGTGAGCACAAGAGTTTTGAAAGTGAAAGCCTGAAACGCGCATAGACTTTTAATAGGAAGTGGTTGTTTGAGACCGGTGTGAACAAAGTTTTACAGATCCTTATAACCCTTTTAACAGACCTCCTGCAGGCCTAATGTGTACCTCCTGCAGAGATCAGGCTAGCTGTGAATGAACCTTCCTGACTTTCTTCATGAGCAGTGAAGTGTTGGTCAGTAACAAGCACACGAATGTTTGCAGGACAAACACGTTTCTTAGTGTGAACACAACACAAGTTGCCATTACGTTTCCATACTTGTTCTTGGTTAGAGACGCAGCCTCAGATCTATTTGTTTATGTCTAGCTTTGCTGTTAGCATTTCTTGCTGTGTGCCTAAGGCGGTCAAATGTTAACATTACAACCCAAGGCTTAAAAGATGAACAACTTTAAACGGCTAAATTGCAGCTTGAAGAAAACCTTCGTTTTGATCCAAATTATGAGCTTAGAAGTTTATTTTTGAGGAAAGTTACTCATATTTTCTAGAGCAGCAACCAGACTGTCTTTTTTGCTTTTATTTGTAGCTTTTTAGTAAAATTTATGACATTTTGATATTGGTGCTTCCTATTTTATATTTATTTGAGTTTCTGTACGTTTTTTCCTCTCAAAGCACAAGGACTGTAAAATTATTCAATGTGGACATCATATTTGCTGACTAAGATGGCTGATCATTTTTACTATTTCATACCTCTAACATTAACTGCATTCTCATAAAGTAAAAAGCAACACTGTTAAAACATAAAACTTTCTCTTAAGTCCTAGTTGAGAAGTGATGTTGGTGGGTCAGGATTTATTTCTTCATCATAACCAGAACCTTTTTGTTTGAGTTAATTGATAACATATTTCGTCTACATTTCTAATCTTTAAATCATAGAAAAACAGGGTTTGAGTTATGACCCTTTGACCTCTAACACGGAGCTGCATTCCTGTGTGAAAGAGTCTCAGCCTTCACGCCTCCCTGCCTGCGTGGGGTCTGTAAAGCCTTGAGATGTCTGTCTGCTGTCTTCATGGGTTCTGGTTAAGGAAGTCCATGTTTTCTTGATTTTAATGAGAACTCTCTACAAATGCAACAGTTTACAGTGAAGCTCTCATGTCTGTTTCCAGTTCCCATCTCTTTTTCCTGCCATTTACCACTATCAGCGGGGCATTAGAACATGTGCGTTTAAGACTTTATGTTTGACTAGTTTTGGTCAAACTGTGTTCCTGACAAAAGGGAAGTAAAGTCTTCATTAAGCTTTCACCTTGTTCCGCATCTGTCATTTCTATTACTGGAGTTCAGTTTCCCATTTTTATCAGGAGCTGAGACAAAGCTCTGATAAAGAGTTTGGCCCTGATGTTCTCTAAAGCCTTAGTCACAACTGCCCTTACAGGTGGATGTGGGCTGTTTGTGGGCAAAAAATGGGCAAACCTGTAATGGGCCTGCAGGGGGCCAGAATGAAATATCAAAGTAGTAGACCACTCTGTGAGCCCGTAGAGCAAAAATGTTCATGTACATTATTTCTACGGGCATGTTCGCGAAACGCAGGCGTATTGTACACATTTTCCAATTCCCTGAATTCCTGTAGACTGTGTATTCTTGAACGCGCTTTTAGCATGTTGTGTTCACTCTGGTCTGTCACTAGCGCATGTGGTCACAGCTGGAAGAGTTGTGGTGCAAAATGTTGAAACGGGGCTAATGTCATGGATTTTCCATACGTCACCACCAAATCTGAGTCCCTGATTGGTCAAACTTTTAATGCGTGTTCATTGGCCGGGTGTTTTGTTTGCAGAGCCCAAAAATGGGCTTAAAAGTTTCAGTGACACATGAATGCGAGAGTTTTGAACGCGGATGCCCAAAATGTACGTTTACGCGTGTTTACATTGACTTTGAAATGATTGCTTGACTGACGTTTCCGAGCCCGGGAAGAACATAGCATTAGAATTTAGGAAATTAGACAATCAAGAGTGTAGTTTGTGTGAACATCCTATGGGAACTTTCTTTAAACCTGCACACCATGTGCGTGCAGCAATTACACAATGTCAGTAAGGAGCCAGTGCTCACACCTATCTAACGAGTAGAGTGTGGCGTAAGGTCACCGCACAACAGCATCACCCACAATACAAATGTGTGTGCACTTCGCATTAACCCTACAAATACATTACAATACATGAAAATTGTACATTACGTTTTCAACGAGCCTCAAGGGAACTTTGAGACTTATCTGCGTTGTCCTTAAGATGCAACCCCTCTCTCTACGACCCTCCATTGGCCCAGATAACCCAGAAACTCGCAGCACCTGTACGGGGTCAACCCTCATATAGATGCGTGTGAATAAAACTTATGGAATGGATCCTAAGGTATGGATTTTTTCTATGCCAGGAGCAAATTGACCCATGGGCTGGTGCCATTCTGTGGCCCATGATTAAAGAACTACTGCTCTAATGGATTTAGTGTAAACAGGAATGGATATGCTCCAACTCACAGTTAAATGTTTCCTGACAGGAGAAGCTCAAAATGAGTAAAAACTAACTCAAAATGCTTCTAAATGTCTGAGTTGAAGTTCCTCTTCTCTTCTCTGTGCTTTCCTCTAGGTGTACACCTACAAGCAGAATGCACTGAGCTGGCAGAAGGTGCAACCCATGCACCACAGCAGCATCAGAGGCGTGGAGGACATGGCGACCCTTGAGGACCTCCACGACGGCGCCATCATGCACAACCTCTTTCTGCGCTACCAGCAGAGACACATCTATGTAAGTGGCCTCTGGTCTGGACTCTGGTTCAGGCTCAATTGATCTTCCAGGAAATAGACCTGAAGTGTTTCGAAGTATTACCACAATCCCGATCCAATCTGCCTTTTGGAGTAGTTTTGCGTTATCACCGTCTGTTTGTCAGTCATGCGGCAGTCTCCTGTGAACACTTGTGCTGGTTCAACCGTTTTGTAACCGCAGTGAAGCTGCTGTGAGACTGGAAGCTTTTGTCTAAAATAAATACTTTGAAAACTTTTAAAAGAACCAAAAACAGAAGCAAGATCTAATTTCTGTCGTCTGTCTAACAAACTTCTGGCTTATGTTGTCAGGTAAATTAACTAACAGAGGCTCTGCTGACCTCAGTTTGAGTGAAACCGTGGAAGCTCTGCTCCGGCGCCAAACAAAGGAGTATATGGGACAAACATCCCAGTCCCGTTTCAAACTCATGGATTAATGGACAAACCTGACTCGCCGCATTCCTCTGCAGAAGCAGCCAGCGACAAAGGCGGCTTTGTGCTCTCTGCGCGCATCAGCCACACTAACCTTTGACAGATGCCATCTCGTTACTTTAATGACATCTGAATGCTCCCGTATGGTTGAAATTATCCAATCGGTTCATCAAAGATGTCCTGACTGCTCTCTTTACAAATAAAAAAGCACAATACAAGAACTGCAATTAGGGGACAGTTTGAATGGCGAGATTTGGTGCTAAATTTTAGCTAAATTATTCACATTACAGAATTTTGTTGCTTTGTTCCAAAAGGCCATGTTTAGCATACATGTCCACAAGCATGAATGAGCTTAGAGCTAGATCCACTTTTGGCGTGGCATCTGCAGCTGTCAGTAATAACCAAGAACTGGTCTGTTTATTGTTCCAAAACAACTGCAAGACCTAACAAAGAGTCTGGATTAATGGGATTACATATTAGAAAAGTATTCACTGAGGCTGTGTCTGAACTCCCTCACTACTCTCTAACTATGAAAAAATGGTGTAGTGCGGGACTATCCAGTGCCCTAGATTTTAGCACAATTCAGACACCACATTCACAATTTTTAAAATGGTAAATATGAAGTCACCAATTTCCTTAAGTAAAAACAAGTGTAAACATTTTCTGAAGAATATCTATGAATCCACCGTCTCGAAAGGTTTATAAAAATTAATTAAAATACTTTTTTTTCCACATGAAAATCGTCCAAGCAAAATGCATTGTGGTCCACATTCGCCAATCTAGTGAGCATCGATGTACACTAGTTTTTTGCAGAGACTTTGGGGAATTTTCTTTGGCACTTTCTTTGGATTTTGGAATTGTAGATTCGGACAGCTCTACAAAATGGCAAACACCCTATATAGTGTCTTATGCAATGAATAGTGTAGAAATTCAGACACCAGAACATGGATATGTTTAAAGTCAGTCCCTTTTCATGTGCCTTTTAGACTCCAGGGCAGGGGGGTCAAATCCAGGCCTCAAGGGCCGGTGTCCCACATGTTTTCCAACCAACCGGCCATCAAAACTTCTTATTGGCTAAGCACACCTGATCCTAATCAACAACAGATAAGGCGAGATTTCTGAAAATCCAGCAGGAGGCTGGTCCTCGAGGCCTGGATTTGGAAACCCCTGCTCTCACAAAGACTCTATAAGAGATGAAAAAAACCTTTAAACGAACGGTTTAAAGTATTTTCAAAGTTTTAAACTCGCTTCCCCCTGAGGCGTTCAAAGTGCAGTGCCAAAAAGTGCAAAGCCAGAAAGCCAAAATCAGTGTGCATCCATGGTCACTTGATTGGCAAATATGGACCACAATGCATTGCGTCTGAATGATTTGCCATTTGACATAATTTAAGTAAATGTATTTTTGATAAGTCATCAATGTATAAAAGTGAAATATGTTTTGTAAAATGTTTATATTTATTAGGTTTTATGGCAAATGGAAGACGTCATATTTGGATTTGTGTTAAATTCGTGGCACTGGATAGTGTTGCACTACAGAGTCTTTTAGGGGTATGGAGTAGTGAGGGTATTCAGACAACGCCAATGTGTAATGACTTTTTTACAGTCCAGTACAGACTGCAGGGGGCGCTATTTGGCAAATCCGGCGGTTTATTCAATGCTGTTTGCAGCTTTAATTTGGCTTTCTCTCCAGTGAAAATATTGTGCTTGTCTAAAGTGCATTACAGCCACTTCGCTTTGGCGCAGTTGAAATTTAACCCCGAGGCCGTCTTTAGTCTTCAGTTGCTGTGATTATAACCAGCTGTGCCATGGACTGGTGCACTCATTCATCTCCCCGGCAGATTCCAACCCCCCCACTTCCAGCAGGGGGTCAGTCAGATCAAGAATTCCCGCCACAGGAATTTTCATCCTGTGTTTGAGCCACCTTTAGATATGTGTCACGTTTAGAAATAACAGAATATTTTAGCGAGTTTAATTATGAACAATATAATCTGTATACACAGTTCCAACTGACCAAGTAAATGATTGGAACTTCTGTTAACTACATTTAAGTACTTTTAACTGCTTTTAGCCAACTCAACTATGCTCTAAACTCAGTTTGAAAGGAGTTGGGAAAGCTCTCTCTCGGTTTTGTTGACCACTGGGACTGCAGGATGCTTCCAGTCACTTGTAGATTTACAGAGGAAATGACAAAATTCATGTTTTGTTTTGTTGTGTTGCAATATTGATTTACTGCACATGTTCATACAGGGATAAAGACTTCCTCTGGTTTCTGTGATAGTGGCTGTTTCGAAACTCAAAAACCAAACATTTTCCACGATTGCTTGATGGCTCCTGGTGTCATCCCAGGCTGTTTTTTTTTAGCTTATTTGGCTTTGAGCTGTAACTTTCAGACGATGTTATGTGGAAGTACCTTTACAAGCTGGAGGGATGAAGCAGGTCAAACGGTCGTTTTAGTGTTGAGAACAGCATTTAACAACACTCCCACAGACAGAATCCATCAGAGAAATCTGAGAAATTTCAGCTATGCTTACTGTGCTTGATCCCTTTCTGTGCAACACAACACGCGGCAGACATTTATTGGCTTGTTGGAGTTTCAGCTTGGCTTATTCACCAAAAACATTCCTTTACTTTCCAAAAAAAAAGTCTCATCTTGAAGAGAAATGACCATGGAGGCATGAACATGCAAATCATTCCTCACTGAGGTAAGAGAGAAGAAACATTTCATCACCTTCACTGCAGAGCACATAGTAATGCTTACAGAGTGAACCTCGAAGACCTGCTTTTAGCCCAGACACTGATGGAAGTGACCCCACCACTTCCACAGGCCCGGAGTATTCTCAGAACTATGAGAGATCGAGAAAACTGAAGAACGTGGAAAGAAATCCAGGCCTCACTTGTCTCTAGGAGATCATCTCAAAACATGGTCCACTAATCCATACATAAAAGACTGAACAAACTTTGTGGCGAAACGATACAGTCCAATTCTTTTACCCAAATGGACACAGTCTAAATATTTACAATTCATTTGGCATTTCAAACTATAAATGAAAATGTCTTTTAACATGGAAACTTTTTTTATTTAAAGCAACAAAAACAAGAAGTCTTTTAGACTTTAAAAGCTTTAAACAATGAAACCTGTCATTTTGGGTCTTTTAGACTTTTGTTCTTTGTGGTTAAATACATTGTGTCATATTAATTTATTCGGGTATTGTTTGCAGTACTGTGAAAAAAGGGTTTTCATATGTTTAGTGCAGCAACACACATCCCTGTGGTTCACTTTCAGCCAACTGGAATTGACCTGACTTGGTAGAATCAAGTTTGTGTTTGGACATCTTTTAGAGAGCACAACAGGAGGATAAACTGATAAAGTTTGACAAAAAATGATCAATTTTTTGATAAACTGATAAAGTTTGACAAAAAATGATAGATTTTTTACCTTTTTACTGACATAATCTTGTTTGTAACTGAGGTTTTTAACCGGCGCTGCTGTGGAGTGCTTTAAGTGGACAAAACTAGGTGACGTTACTCTTTTTTTTTAAGTCAAAGCATAAAATGCAGAGACTCTTGAATGTAAAATTTTGATAAAAAAAAAAAGATAAGTCCTTTTTTCTATGCATTAAAGTGTGAAATAAGAAAGAGGGAGCTCAGGTCAAGTCTATAAATAAATGTAGTCATACATTGACTGTGTACATACAATTATTTTACATAGGTGTATAATTACAGCATTGATTTTCATTTGATGTAACAATATGCAAACAAGCAACTAACAACAGTGTCACAAAAACTGCAGCATTTTCTTGAAATGATGCTGTAATTAAATGAAATGTGCTGATCAAAAGACTGTCTAAAGAATGTTAATAATAAATAATATAGCTTAAAAACATTAGTTTACTTTTCTTTTTTGTATGACTTGCTGAAACATACATAGAACATTCAAGACAAATTCTAAGTGCATTTCTTCCGTCCTGTAAAACATACACAATGTAGAATGAAAATGAACAAGACCATGCTAAAATAATTAAAAAAACAACAAATACAATAACAAACCTTGTTTTAGGTCATTCTCTTTAGGAAAGCTCCAACGGGTCTTAGGGTCCACTTTTTTTTGCACTTGGGCCTTCACAAGTTAACTTTTAAAGGTGACAATAAACACATAACCTTAAGTTTAAAGTTGAATCACTACATCTGGACTTATTGTCTTCACTTCTTGAAACATTTCTTCACTTATTTTAGATGCTTAATCAGTCCACTCTTGGCGTCTTGGAGTCCACTCACAGAGATATTGCGACCATCTCTTTTCACTTTAGTCTGGTTTAAGCGCCTCTGCTCATAAACTCAATGGTGAGAACTCTGAATCCAAGATGTTTTTCCTGGTCCACCATTGCAACGCAGCAATTTTGGAACAAAACCACTGACACAGATTCTTGTAGACACTCTGATCAAAAAGCAGCTTGTGGAAAATGAATTTACATTTTGGGTTTTGGACAAAGCTGCCTTTTAGCTCAGAGCTTTGATTACTGTCAGATGTACAGCAGCCGTTTTCAGCAGACAGCTCTCTTTGTTTTTTCACAGACCTCATCATGATGTCACTTCCTGTGTATAATTTCACTTTTTCTGTCATAAAAGAATAAAAAGCCACTAAACAAGTGGTACGTGTGGTTTTTAGCAATTTCTAGCATTCTTTGTTTTGTTTTAAGTGGGCCTGGCAAAGCCTCCATGTCCATCTGGTGGTGGTTCAGCATTTGTCAGGAAGACAGATTTGTCAGGAATCTGGTGGACAGATTACTTCAAGCTCATTTGATAAGACTTTGAATTGGAGGCTTTTTTAATAGCCTGTAGGCCTGTTTTGTATTTGACCTTTAAGGTGAATTGTACCTCAACTTAAAGAAAAAAAGTAATTTTGAAGAACGATTTCATTGTGGTTGCTTTCTTACACAGTGGCCTTTAGAAAAGCCTTGCTATAACGCACTTCACCTTTCATGGCCTCACAGATTTGCTGATTTTTAAAAATAATTTTAGATGCTTTTTTTTTTCCCCCCCAACAGTGCACTTTGTCGTGATTGGCTGTTGACCTTGTCAATAAATCTTCTCAGTACTGGGTTTCCTGTACAGAATGCGTTCAGTTTTCCAAATCTACATAAATCTTCAATCACAATCGGATGTTTGGTTTCATTCTTTTATACTGGACTTGTTTTTCCATGATGATTTGAACTTTGAGAGTTGAAACGAGAGGGAAAAATGGAAAAATCATCATGTCTGTCTGAGAAAAGTGTACAAAGTGTGTAGTGAAGGGTTTTACAGCCTTGTAACATCTATTATTCTTGTAAATAATAAAGCTTCCCTCTTTGCGTAGTTTGCCTATACCAGGTTACATTTAGAATGTAACATAGCAAACACACACAGACTCATGGTCTTAAAGATAGATGTGCAGACTAGGACAAAACATATGTCTGCTCACAAACAGAAGAGTGGTTTCATTCTAACTCAGCTGTCATATCATGCACCGGTGCTTAAAAGGACGGACATGTGTGATCCCATTCTCCAAGTTTAGCAACACTTCTTAGAACCCTTTTTAGAAAGATGTGATCTTTTGTGAGTACTTCTCCAAATCTCAAGATGAATTCCAGGTAAGTTATGAAGAGGTCAAATCCATTCCCGGGAATGAAGAGAATTTGCATGAACATTTTTGCCCCACAGACTGACAGAGTGGTCTACAACCATGATAATTTTAGGTTTAGCCATTTTTTGTCTGGACACACCCCATATCCACCCATAAGGGCAGTTGTAACTAAGGCTTTAAACAGTTTTCACTTTCATACTTGATGTGTATATTATCTTATTGCGTTTATTGTGCAATGAAGCTTTCAGTTTGCCAACAAAGGTGTCCAAACTGCCTCATGTTACACTCCGGAGGGCATCAGAGAAAGAGAGGAGAACATCCTCCTCTCACCTCTGCGGGGATATTAAAACCAAACAGCAGACTGAGCTCACTTTAATCACAATCTACAAAAAATGGGCAGGAATTTATAGCTGCTGCATATTCCCCCCACATTCTCCTTTACATTTCCTGCCGTCAGTCAGTCAGGTTAGTCGGCTCTTTTCTTCTACTGCCGTTATGCTTTTTCTCCATCTGGTCTTCATTTCCCTCACGGCGTGATTTTCTGGCAGAGATTTTCTCCCCCAGCTCTGCAGTTCCACCATCAGCATCGGCTGACGCCTTTCTGTAAACACTTCCACGAATCAGGATCCCAACATCTGACTGTGTCAGCTTGATCCCTGCTGCTTAAAAGGAGGACCTCCATCCAGAGGTTTCTTCATAAAGGCCCTATAATGCTTACTTTACCCAAACCTTTGTTTTGTCGTTGGTTGCTTGAACTCAATCAGATGCAGAGTCTGAACCAAAGTAAAAGTAAATAGAAAAGATATTAAAGCCGCAAGCGGCGTTGTATGGCCTGCAGGCGCTACCCTTTCCTCCCCTCGCTGCCATTTTTGACCCACCCTCACTGGCTGAACAGCTGCTATACACCGCTCACTCTCCCTTTTCTCTAGTCTACCCTGGTGATGTGAGTGGTATGTAACAAATTCATGAAACATTTGCTTTCTTCAAAGATTTTGTGTTCGTTTTTTCAACATAGCAACCATTTTATTTTTTGGACACCTTATTGTGACGAACAGGCTTTTGTAATTTTTAATTAAACTTTTAAATTTGGGCTTTTTCTTGCCAACAGAGGTTTTTTTTGTTACACATTTATTGTGTTCATATTATATGTCACATAATTTCAATAACCCTGAGCCAATGATTCATGTAAAATGTGCGAGCAACAAGGAAAAGCCACTTTAGTGAGTTTGCCATGCTAACGCAGTTAGAAATCTAAAACATCTAGACCAACGTTTTTTTCCCAAGTAGCTTCCTAGTGATGCTTGAGGAGTTAGGAGGCGATAACTTCAGGCCTCGAGGGCCGCATGTTTCCCAACATACCATGCCCTTGCATGTTCTAATTGGCTGGACACACCTCAACCAGGTAATCAGTCATGAGTAGGGCTTATTACTCTGGAAACCATGGAGACACTCGGACCACGGAGGAATTGTGCTCGTTGGTCAGGTGAGCCTGAGTCTGGATCGTTTTAAGTGTTTGTGTTGAGAATTTGAGCCTTCTGCCGCAGAAACCATGTGAGAGAAAAAAAAACCCAGCTCTTTTGAGTTTTCTCTGTTTCACTGGATAATGTTCAGGAGGACTGTGATGACGCGTCTCACAAACCCCTTAGGCTGAAAAGGTCCAACAAGACCTGAATAAAGCAGGTATTTCATTACTTATGTCACCTCTGAGGCATGATGGGGTGCATTTTGATCAGGTGTGAGGTTGTTTTGTGGAGGGTGGGGGCGACTGATTTAGCTCTCAGCTGACCGAATGAGTCCTCCAAAGCACAACATTATCCTAAGGAATTTTCCCATGTGAAGAATTCCTCCAGCTCCATCCGCTCTCGTGTTGACTTTCCTGATGATACTTTTTGTGATGGCCAGGAGCATTCTGGGAAATGCTGATAATTTTTCTCTTTCATTTGTCACGAGGCTGTGGACCATGTGAAAGTGCCGCAGGAGAAGCAGTCAGTGTTGAGTTTCATGAGTGTTTGGTGACTGGAGATGAAAACGAGATCATTCAGGCCAAAGTTATTAAGTTTTATTTTTATTAAATCTAATATGAGGCAGATGTATTTTTTTCCTCAAAAATGCCCCCCCTCCCACCTGAGTTCAAATAGTTCATAAATTGGATATATCACCGTAAATCCTTATAAAAACGTCCCACCTTACCTTTCTGCTCCTTTATAGGAGCTACTAGTGCCTGTCCTTGCAGTCCCATCCCTTTTAGAAACAGAAGTGTTCAGAGCATTTTCTTTTATTTTAAAATTTAAACAACTTTTAAGCCAACCAGGTTGCAACGAAGTGTTTCAATTCCTCAAATGACCACTAGAAGCAGATTGCAAATGGGAGCATTGGAGATTTCCACTGCATTAGTTGCTGTGGTTTTGCTAGTCTGTGTGCTATCTTATCCCTCCTATGAAAAAAGTGGATAGGATTTCATGTCTGCCATGGACACAAGTAAAAATCAAAAATCATTGAAAAAAAAAGTTCAGCGCACTGTCTTGAGGGTTCCAGATGACCCCACCAGTCACTGATGAACCCCCAGTGTCGCTGCATAACTTCAGGCTTCACTTTAGTCATTCAGAATCCAGCAGGTGACATCATAGATTATCCATCCAGTGTTTTTATGCCTTTGGTCAGGATTAGCTAAATGGATGTACTGTTCTCGTTACTTGCTAGAGTTACATTCAAAAAATAACCTGTTTTTAGCGTTATTTTTTTCCAAAATTCTAGATGTTTTAAGGTTGTAAAACTTCTCACTACACACTATGCCTTTTTCTCAGACAGCCATGAACATTTTCACTCTTTCTTTCAGAATTCAAACTTTCATAGAAACGTAAGTCTAGTAATATAGAATAAAAATCAAGATCATCTTTAAAAACTGAACACATTCTGTACAGGAGAAACAGCATGGAGGAGATTGACATAATCTACAGCCAATCAAGATACAGAACACAATGCACTGTCAAAAAATTAAATAAACCATGAAAAATTCCATTTAAATGAATCCTCAAAATGGTGAGATCACAAAAGGTGAACCGCATTATAGCGAGAGAACACTTTATTGAATAGTTCTTAAAGTTATCCCTCTTGTATGCATATAGACAATGGGAAGCTAACCAATCACATCTCTCTGTGACAATGAGGTGGACATTTGAATTTTGTGACTCCAGTCTGCAGTACTTTGAGGCTTAAACCATCCACTCATGTTGGAAAAAAGTTAAGACTGTACTAATGATAAAAATAGCAGGTAAGAGTTTATTATCTATTTTAGGTCAATAAAAATGTTTACCACCTGAACTTATAGCCAATAATTGCCTTTACTCTTGTGTTTCTATAATTATCTGCTCAGAAGGATTTGTGTAATTGGCGTGAAAAAGGCAGCAAGGTTTTAAGTTCGGAGAAAGTGTTTCCATTTGGCTTTCTGTCTTCATGGACTGTTTTTCCCAAAACAAAGTGGCGCTCTGCAAAAACCTCCTGAATTAGCAGTGTGATCTCACAGCTCCGTGCATCGCTGTGCAAACTCACTTAATCGTTGCTATTACGGCTGTAATTTGAGTTCCTTGAACATGGTTTCTGCTTAGACACGACACTGAGTTCCAGGAAGAAATGTTTACACTATTTTTTATGCTTACCCATATCCAACTAGACTTTTTCATTATGAAAGTGAGTCTCCTGCTCGTGCTTGTTTTAGCAAGACTTGACTTGGAAGCTCTGCTCCAATTTAATAAAGTTGAATGCCAGTTTGACTAACTGTGTTAGAGGTAATGAAATGATAATAAACGAGGAAAAAATGATAGAGGATATTCAAACAGAAAAATACAGAGAAGTGTATGTTTCCATGGGTCAGCAGGGCCTGTGTGGGATTAGCAGGATCACAGAGTCGAGTGGTTTTGACCACAGAAAGCAGACGCTCTGCAGACCAGAATGTCCCACTCTCCCTCCCCTTTTAATGCATCTCTTTTCCTGCTTGAGGCAGTAGCCTAAAGTGCAGTTATGGGAACAGTGTGCACAGTTCTAACAAGATTTTTACTTTCAGTCCAAGGTGCACAGACAAAAATATTCCCAATTTGTGAATAATTCAATTTAAGAAGAAAAAAACCCATCTACGTTTGTGGTTGTTGAGGCCTTTTTAGAACACCTCCTCTCAAGCTCGATTCTTAATAAAGCTGGATCTCATATTGTTTTGCTTAGTTTTTGCTTTTTTTAATGCTCCATTAAACGTTGCTTTGTATCATTCCCGATTTTATCCTGGAGAAATTACTGCAAATAATGTTTTTCTGTAGACTAACCAACTTCCCCAAGTCCAGCCTGAAACTCTTTAGTTTAAATTATAATCATCTGCAGTTATAGTTGCAGTTTGTAGTAATTATATGTGGCTGTGTGGCTCTGTTCTTAGGACCTCCATGGAGATCAGCTACAGCGTTACAAAACAAAGCAACAGACACAACGTGGAGGAAGGCGGAAAGGGCTGAGGAGCTGGGGTGGGGCTGGGCATCAGGGTGACACATGAATCATTAAAGCTACAAGCTCCCCCCTGCGCCCATAATCACACCCAACACAGCAGACCGCCACAACAATCAGTTTGTGTCAGACTGGGATTATGGCTGCAATAGTGTTGTATTAAAATAGAGACCACCATAGAGGTTTCAGGACCACGACAACCATTGTGTTTTTATAATGTGATGGGCTGAAAAAAATGTGTTATGAGTTTTATGCCTTTATGACAGTGTTTTTTTAAATTACCATAACAACCCATATTGCTTCAAAAATCTATGACAGTTTTATCAGTAACACATTCATTGTCTATCCAACATCATACTGCATAGAGCCATGCATGTTATAGAACAAACTCCTCCATGATACATTTTATTTGAGTTTCTAAGTAATGTATCAAGGGGAGTGAATGGTTGCTAAGCAAAGTTATAAAAATGAACTTGACCATACAAACCTTCAAAATTTGCCAACATATTCAACAGTATGAGATAGGAAAAAAGTCATATGGTTGCTATGACATGTCACCTTTGCAAAGGCTACTATTGACTCCTAAATTTGGAAAGCAGTTTCGCACTGCTCCGTCTTTCTGGTTTGAAATGCGCCTTAAGCTACGTTCGTACCACCCTCTGCAGCGTGCATTGAACTGAGCACTCTTAATGAAACAATAAAGTCTATGATCATGGAGGAGAAATAATTGCGGTTTGTGCCCGGCTGGAATTATATGACGTTAAGTTTTTTAATATCGGAATAGAGCTGTGAAAGAAAAAGCATGGAGCAAGATTTGCGTGATTTGCACTGCTTTGACATTTTGCTCCCAGCCTCTTCCAACTGTAGGTGGCGGACATGCATTAGTAAACAATAGAAAAAGAAGAACCCCCTCTCGGCTTGTCCTGTGTAAACACCATTTGCTAAACGCGCATCAAGAATACACTTTTAGCACGTAGCATCAGATGATCTACCAGCTTTTCATCTCCATGGTTTTCATGTTATGTGGGTGTGAAGGCGTCACTTTTCACCTGTATAGCAGCCTTTTCACAGCCTGACAAAGTGATGATGAGTGTTTCCCTCAGCAGCTGTTCTGAGGTACAGTCGACTCTCATAGACAAATGCTGATGTGCTCCCTTCTTTTCCCCCTGAGTATTCATGCATGAGTCATTGAAGAGCAGCCAAGAGGCATTTTGGCTTTGCAAACTTTCTTCTTCAGCAGTTTGTTTTGTTTTACTTTGAACACAGAAGTCTGAAACTGGTTTTAACGAGAAGCTGCTGCTGAGGTTTCTTGCCAGGTTATATGAAACTGGTAAAGAGCTGATGTGCTACTTCTCCTTAAAAATGGTTTTATACTCTTTGGTCTTCCCTTAGCAATTAGATTATCTATAGAGCATTTGGCTCATCTCCACCTCTGCTTTCTTTTTGGCACCAAAGATCTTTTTTATGATTGCATTTACTGTATATAAGGTGATGAGAAAAGATGCACGTATTTACAGTCATTTAAATATATTGTGTATCGTCTGTCCTGCTCTGTAGACGTACATCGGCTCCATTCTGGCAGCAGTGAACCCTTACCAGCTGCTACCTGGTCTGTACGACCGACAGGCCATGGAGATGTACAGCCGCCACCATCTAGGCGAGATCACGCCGCACATCTTTGCCATCGCCAATGAATGCTACCGCTCGCTGTGGAAGAGGCTACAGAACCAGTGCATCCTGATCAGGTGTGTTTTGTGTTTTCTCCTCATCTAGAAAGATCCAACTGTAGTTTTTATGTCATTTAAGTTCAAAGTCCAAAATGTGTCCAAAGCACAACATTTGACTTTGACCTGTTCATTTTTCTCCTTCATCTCCTCGCAAGTTCCTGTTTAGGATATTTATCCTCAGCTTTCAGGGGTCGCATTGAGCCATCAACCATATCTGGCCCTTTGAGTAAACCTCTGTGGTCTTTATCCACACTTTGATCCAACTCTTTGATCAAGTTTCAAGTCTCCTGGTTTCTTTGGCTTCACCTCTGACAATCTCTACACTGCACAGAATCTCTAATCTGTCTCCATCCTCTGTTCGCTGATTTCCTTCCTCACATCCTTCCTCTTTGCTTTTAGCCAAGACAACTTTTTAAGTCTTACTTCAAGCCATTGTTTCATCTGACTTTTATAGCTTCGAAATGATAATATTCAGCCTCCCAGTTTAGCAAAGGCCGGAAGCAGGAGAAATTCTTGTGTTTTTGTGTGGGACAACTGCTGGTTTGTGGTTGTCGAGGTATCCTGAATACGTGCCTGCCTTACATTGTTTATATGTGGTCAGAAGTATTGTTCTCACAAAGAAAGTATCCGCCGAGGAAGCTTAATCATGTAGCAACTGTGGTGTCTTCTGCACAAGACATATATTTATGTTCAAAAGTATGTGTTTACACAATGTTACTTATCTTTCTATGGTAGCACAGTAAAATAACCAAATATTCAGAAGCTTGCTAAATGCTATTTACATTTATTATAAATTGGCCAATAGGAAGTAACCACCTAAACATTTTTAAAAATGAGCACACATCAAAGCTAGAAAAAACACTTTCCAAAACTGAAGGAGTATCCTGACACAATGTCACCATGGCAGCACTGCTAATTTAAGGGTTAGTGTCGTAAACCACCTTAAAGTTACAGGCGTGTGTTACAGATTTCTTATTTTTTCAGCCCAGGGCCACACATTGGCGCAGTGCTTAGCTCCCTTGCCTCACGGCAGAAGGCCCCTGGTTTTAAGGAAAATATCAAATTTACTTGAACGAGCAGACACAAAATATTATTAATGCATTCTTCCACCTGAAACATGAAAATAATGATGTGTTTGCCATGGGCCTAACAATCGCACCAAGGCTGCTACTTTAAACCAAAGTGTGACTTCCCATGCTGCTCTGCTGCTTTTGCAGTGTGCCAAAGATCACTCAGGGAACCAGCTTTTCTAACCATTAGCTGACACTTCTCAGGCTGGTTTGGGTTTTTTTTTATTGACACTGGGGATAACGACACCCACACGCGCCCTTTAAATGCACTAAACTTCCTTTATGGGGAGGAAAACCACCGCTCTCCTGCTCTCCTTTTTACATCCACTGGGTCACCCAATTCCCTAAATTGTTATTTTATACACAGAAATGTTGAGTAGATAAAACCATGCGTTTTTCAGTTGAGGCTGAACAATTACAAGCATTCTCAACACTGAAGTCTGAAAAATTGGATTGTTTTAATGATATATATTTTTTCAATGTTAAGGGTTGTTACAAAATATCTTTTCATTGTAAAAGGTGGCGTGACACAAATGACTTGTTGAGTCTCAAACTTTTCTGAAGGAGACAGAAACTACTTTCTGTCTCATAACAAAAACAACTTTTGAAGCTTACTGGATTCATTTTGTTTGTTAATTGATACAGAATGAAGGCCCCCAAAAAAATCCTACTGTAAACAAGTGGAGGTTATATCATGATATGGGACTGTCTTGCAGGAACTTCATGTTGGAGCAGGATCTGTGTTGGTATCTGAAAACAAGTTTGCTGAGACCAAGACCTTTCCTTCCACAAATTGTGTCATTTTTAAGAATTTAAAAGAAGCATAGAGGTCCGTCTCCAAGACTGTTAACTTTAACAAAAGCAGGATTGTTTTCTTCTTGATGACCATTCTTAACATCCATCAGCATTTACGGTGACGTAAACAAAAGTTTCACACATTCTCTCGAGTTTTCTGCTGGGATGGTTCACTTTATGCTCCTTTCCGGGACAGAACGAGTCTTTTGTGTGGCCGGACGTTGGACAAAGGAAGAATATGTGCTGCGGCACTCTGAGCAAGGCGTAAACGCAAACATGGCCTGATGTGGCGGCGAAGGCCTCAAGCCACACAATGGTGTGTTTTGTTCACTCAGGGATCGGTACAGGACAAATGTCTCTGTTCCTTCATGGATTCCTTGAGCCTTCTGCAACCTCCTGCTACTTTTCAGGAACGTCCTTTAGCTGATTTTCCCACCTGTTCCTGAAGCCGCTTAGGAAACAACCAACCGCCTGTGTGACAGCCGAAACGATACAAATCACAGAGGACTAACCAAACTCTGCAGCCACACTTTGCTTCAAGCACCCCAGCGCTCACTGTGAATCTGGAGTTTACTCCTCTTGAAAACACTGTTTTGCTCCCTGAGACTTTTACTGCCTCTGAGCTGTTAATAAGCTGCTAATTGTTGCCTTCAAGCAAAGTGCTAAAACCTCCTACTGCAGCTGCGCCAAACAGCAACAGATGACGTTCAGATCCCTCTTGATGCAGGGGGTTCACCAGATTCAGTTAGCTAACATTCATTTAAGAGCACAAAGAATAAACGTATATATATATAACGATTTTTCAGGAACAACATGAAATAAGTCATTAGTAAAAAAGCAGTTTCTCTTAAACTCTGCCAAAGCATCAATGATTTAAGTCCTACATTGTTCCCCTGAAGTTTGTCAAAGTCCCTGCAGAAATCCTACATGACTAAAACCAGAGGAATCAAATGAGATAACAGCATTTTAATAAGAAAAGATCTTTGGAATGTGTGGAAAAATGAATTTGTGATACAGAAAGATGTGCATGACAAAAGTCTTTGGTGGTTCTTCTTTGGGCCGATGACGTCTTCTGTGCTTAGGATAAACTTGAAGCAAAAATGAATAAACACCAAAGCCTTAACGCTGATGATGGTTAGCCCTTTAACACTGGGTCTTTAGTGCCAGTGTTGACATTCTTGGAGTTACTTTCACTTCACTTTCACTCAATTCTAGTGCACTCTGAAAGCTGAGAAAAGCTTTGTGCTGATTCTCAACAGTTTACAGTAGGGAAGTGATAACACAATCAACATAAATCAGCTGATTCTGTCACAAAAGCACCTTTGTGGCGTTATGCAACACTGAAGTGATAGTGTAAATCCAAAATGAAAAAAACATTTTCTCAGGCTCATAATCAGCTGATTCTGGCTCCACGTTTGCCACAGAAAACCATAGGATTTGTAGGAAAATGATCTGAAACTTTTTACTGATGTAGCTGATAGGATCTTTGTTGTTCATGTTTGAGGAGACTCATGCTAAATCATAGAGTTGTCTCTTAAAACAGGAAGCAGATACAAACTCTTTGGCTGATGAAGGGTTTTGTCGGGACACCCTGAACTCAGGAATAATTTAAAGGCGTCAGAGAGAAGCCCTGCACAGCTGCCCCGGTACGTGGACAGAGTCACAATGAGCCACATCCCTCATGGCTTCTACCAAAAAACAAAAAAAGGCCCTCGTAAAACACGGAGCATGGCAGCGACCGGCGCACGCGCTAAGGCAGGACCTCCTGTCACGTGTGGGGAAGAGGAGCCATGAATTGCAAACTGGCACTTTGAGGCGAGGCAGGAAGCTTTCTCGTCGGATTTAGGGATTGTGGGTAATCAGAGCCAGGCAGAAGGAGGTGAAGGAAACAGTAGCCGGTGAAAAAGGAGAAGGAGGGAGAACCCAGCTCCAACACAAGACCATCTGCTCATTAAGGAATGCCGCTGGAGTGGATACCTGCCTGCATCCAAATGTGCTGCATTTATGGAGATCCCCCACTTGGTTTAGAGCGTACATCCCAGCAGCTTTACAAACCACCAACGATGAAGTTCTTGGACGGCCTCCAGACTTTCATTCATCACAGAAAGGTCCAATAAGGAAGAATAAACCTTGGGTCTCCTGGTTTTGTTGGTTCTGGACTGTATTTCCCTACATGATCTTTCTGCTGCCACCTTCCTTTGGCAGCAGTCTTAGGCCCCGCCCCTTTGGGTTGAACCTATAAACCAACTGTTAGATGCCCATGTCACACCAATGTGGCACCTCACTAATGCTCCGATTACTAGAGTCCGTTCCCAACATCTGGTGGAAGGATGGAGAGCTAGGCGGAGGCTGTTGGTGGTTCTGGTTAGAGACCTGGATGTTGGTTCAGCTCTGTTGTCTGCAGGTGACCGTCAACCCTTCTGTTTCAGAAATCCAGAAGGGTTCTGGTGAAACATGACCAATTTCCAGTTTTTTAAAACATTTTTCAGTTATCAGTCCAGACTTTTTCTGAGAACTGAAACCACTCAAATATAATAATAATATAAATATATAATAAAATGTACATAAAAGATTTTCTTTGCATTTAATTTTATTCACCTCACCAAATCTGGCCCTCTTTGCAAGATTTGCCAAGTTTGGACACTCCTGCGTTAAATCTGCTGCTGGTAAACATGTAAGCAAACTTCACTTCAAAGTGAAGTTTTTCAGTTTTTCACAACATAAAGGGTTAACTCCAACACAGCCCCAACTTTTCTGCTGATTTCCACTCAGGTTTGAAGTTGATTGGATGAATACTTTAAGGCGCCACACCTTTTGTCTCACAGAGAGACCTTCATCTGTGGGAAAATGGACAGGAAATGCATCAGGCATCAAATCTATTAATCTGTAAATTCTATAATTTTTTTTTTAACAAAAATTGGTTTCAGATACTTTTTAATGTGTGATTTGATATTTTTATGAATGAAAGACCCACCATTTTCAGTTTCTATCATAGTTGTGTAAAAATTGATTTGATTAACAAAAAAATAAAAAATAGAAATTTTGAAAAGAACATCTTTGTTCAGTCAAACAGTGTTAAATGGAATTGAATTTTGAACTTTTGAATCAAAATCAAATGAATGTAGTGTTTTGGCCATTATTACATCATTATCTGTTAAAAGAAGTTGAACATATTTGCTTTTAATTTTCACAGAATGAACAGTTGTAATAGGAAAAGTGTCGCCTCAGCTTTAGACCTGACTCTCAGTCCCTGACCTCCTGACTCTTTGGATGGGTGGGGGTTAAATGCAATCGTCTCCAGCCTTGTTAATTACTCTGGCATGTGGGGGTCACAAAAAGCCCGGCAGCAAAACCTTAAAAAAACAAAACTGAGAGCGTTTCCTCCGGGGATTCTGACTGAATGGATCCAAGTCGCCTCTCATTCTAGCTTTTGAGATGTTAGATGAGGAGTATTGTTGTCCAACAATGCAGCTGCTTTTCTTCTATAATTACAATCAGTTTGTGACTTAAAGTCTTTAAAATCACAGCCATTTTTTAATCTATAAACATTTAGATCTCATTTCAATTAGCTGTTTTTTAGACAAGTATAAAAAGTTTTTTTGCAGCACAGAGCAGATCTAAAGCTGTTACATTTTCCATAAAAGTTTGATGTAAATCCTTTGTTAAAAGCTGTTATGATAGTAGTACGGCAGTCACTGAGGGTCATCTCTTTGGAGCTAGACTCTCACAATCAGGACCTGCTGCAGATTTGTAATTTAAAGTCCCATTCTGATCATTTTTTGATCTGTTGGAAAATTGATCCCACTGTGCAGTTTTAGCCCAAATCCCAAATACTTGTGTTGTTTTCTTGAACATAGTTTCTGCAGAGCAGCAGGAGTCAATTAGAAATTTGCCTATGGCTGCTGGCGCAAAGCAGTCATTGCTGAAAGTTCTCTGTTTACATGCTCTCCCGCTAGCTTACAACGCTTCACAACCCCAACCTAACATTACATCAACATCAATATTGGAGCTACCCAGCCGTAAAGATTTTGGCAAGACACCCACTCAGACAAAGAAAACCAAGATGTACATGGATCTAAAGAAATACTCAGAAATGCAGTTTTAAAGCTTACATTTCCTTAAAAAAAAAGTCCTCCATCATCAGAAGAATGACACTGGAACATGTTAAAAACACTATTTTAATCAGAGTCGGCCTTTTAGCCTAAATCTTTGGTTTCATATAACCAAGCGGGGGGCTTTAGCTTCATGATATCATAGGCCGGTTTTCTTGCAGAAACGTTGTAATTTCTCTGAAGTGTGGCATTAAATGAAGTGTGGAAGGATTTCTCAGTTTCTTCTCCATTGTCAGAAATCCTGCACTTGAGCAGAGCGCACAGGCCTTTGCTTCGCTACAAAGGCTCTGGGTGAGCTCCAGTGCAGTGGAGGTGCTTTGTCCAACCCGCTCAGTCACCCGTCTGTGTGTGTTTGTGTGTGGGTGGGAGGGGGGGATGTACCTTGGATGGCAGCGGCATGTAGAGAGCCAGCAATTAGTAGAGCGGCTGGCTGCTGATGTAGCTCCATTTGGATGTGTGTGTTCTAGTTCTTGCCGGCTGGCCGGCTGCCTGGGGTCTTTTAACTTACATTTAACAACCTTTTCAGACGTGGTTTCATCAGAGCTTTTTCAAATGAGCTGCACACATGAAGCACTCAGTGCTCCCGGTTGGACAACAAAAAGAGCAGATTCACAACTATAAATCATTCTTTCAAAATAAAACTTTGTTTAAGAAGTCAGTTTTTTAAAATGGAATAAACCCTTTCAGAACATGCCAGGACTGTAGTACGGAGAAATGAGTTTTAAAGCTTCAACTGCAAGGAAGAAAAACAGATAAAGTGTAGGAAGAAACAAACCCACCAATATAATCCTTAAAAACACGTCTGTGAAAAAAAAAACAGACCAAATATAAAAGATCCACTGGAAGGAAAGAGTTCTCCACTTCGGATCATAAAAACCTTCATTGCTACAGACATTTTTTTGAATGTGTTACTTTTGATAGTGTCATTCCTGCATTATTCTCCTGACCTAAGCCTTTCTGACCCAGAACAGGTCAGAAAGAACAAACTTTAATAGCATTTTCCTGTCCAGTATACTGGACGGATAAGAACGATGCTCCCAGCAGAAGAATAGGGGATAGCAGCTAAATCATGTCTGGAGTTGTAGAAAATAATCTTTAACTTTGTTATCCTCAGGTACTTCAGGTAGTCTTTTTTTACCCTTTAACCCTCAAACACAAGTTTTGATTTTAATAATAAAATAATGCAAGACAGATGGAAATTGGTACAAAACAAGAAAACGTCATAGTACACCATCACACTGTAAATTGATTTCTTGAAGTCCATTCCAGGTTCTATTTAATCCTGCTTTAATTTGTTAGTGTCTGAAAAGTTGTTCTCAACTTATCTTAAACCTTTAATTTATGCATAGTTTTGCTCTGTAAGAGACTTGTTTCGAGTCATGATCACAACATTCCCTCAACTGCTATGCTGATAACACCTAGTTCTTCTTGCAGGTAAAATCTTTGCTGGTTAAAACATAAAGAGACAGGACCAGGAGAGATCCATAATTCAAAAATGGAAAATATTTGCCATTTAATGGTTTAGTCACAATTACCTATATGGGTGGATATGGTCTGTTTGCGGATAAAAATGGGCAAACCGGTACGAGGTATGCAGGTGCCATCCATCCATGTATCTTCTCCCGCTAATCCAGGACCAGGTCGCAGGGGCAGTAGTCTAACAAAGATGCCCAGACTTCCCTCTTCCCGGCCACTTCCTCCAGCTCCTCTGGGGGGATCCCAAGGCGTTCCCAGGCCAGTTGAGAGACGTAGTCCCTCCAGCGTGTCCTGGGTCTTCGCCCAGTGGGACATGCCCAGAACTGTGCTCTGAGAGACCTGCTCCTCTTCCTCTCATCCGTCATGTCCACCTACAAACATCAGGACTGTCATTTGTTTGTTTAGGATCAAAATGCTTCATAAATAAAGACCATAAAAAAGCGGCAGTCCAGTGCAGCTTTCAAAGAGGGGAAAAAGCAGTGCGGCACAGTCTCCCGTAAGTTTCCGTTACTGCTATATCACTGTCAGTCATGTCATAACATCAGTGAAAGTGTCCTGTGCGCTCATATCTCAAACCGCCGCTGGTTTGTGTCATGTGTGGCCCTGTTCTGCGTCTGCTGTCTTCAGGGAAATCCTCTTTCTGTCACTCGGTCAATGTGTGAAAGTTCCGCTGGTTTTAGAACATTTTCTGATGGTCAGCACATTATAAACGACTATTTTTTCTTACCAATTGACAAGGTTTCCACCAGTGTTTGTTCATCTCTGAAACAACCAGACTCTCAGTCCCTCTTTGGGCTTTTGGAGACCATTTCTAAGAGCGGTCAGGCTGACATGCATGCTTGGTTCTAGTTACTCAAAAGTCACCGTCACAGCTCATGAGCTCATTTCTGTCTGCTTGCCGTCAGTTTTATAAATGGAAGGCACCAAAGGACCGCAGAGTCTTGCCAACTCAGTGTTTTTTTTTTCAACAATTTGTCAACACAACTGTAGGCATTGAGGGGCCGGCATGGGGTACGGTTACCTTGGATTGTGGCCACGTGAATATCATACACTTCATCTGTGCACGTGCTCAGAACATCTGATGGGGGACGGTTTTTAAAAAGCAGCTTTAAAGGCTGGTTCTTATCTCTAACTTTTGTGAAAATGATAAAGGAAAAGTAAATGTTTACCCAAAATACTCAAAGCAAGTTTTGTATGTATAAGCTGCAGTAGGTGGTGTGCATAAAAGCTAATGGAGTAGGGTTTCCTCCAACTGTTTCCAAACCTGCTTCAGAGGTGAATTCTAAATTGTCTCTTAGGTGTGAGTGTGTGTGGTTGTCTCATTGTTACTCTTTGACGGACAGCTGCAACACCTCACTACTGTGTGAAGTGTTGCATATCTCCACATCGGAATTAGTTGGTATACTTTAATTGTGTGAACACTTCATTACTGTAAAGTGTCACACATTAGGGCTAAACCACTTGCGTCAGCGTCACAATCTTTTGGAATGATGGTAATTGCACAAATGGTCAAAGAGTTAAAGTAATTCCAATATAGCTCTGGAATTAATCGTGAATTCTGAAGTTGCTTTTCTCCGCTTCTGAATTTGTTGGTTTTTACATTAGTTGCATAAACAGTTGAAGAGTTATGGCAATTCAACA
The DNA here is from genome assembly GCA_036245035.1 of Adrianichthys oophorus. NCBI lineage: Eukaryota > Metazoa > Chordata > Actinopteri > Beloniformes > Adrianichthyidae > Adrianichthys > Adrianichthys oophorus. Next base: position 29,263,374 of record BSAI01000012.1, on the reverse strand, counting down.
GTTGTCAATACTGAACCTATAGCTCAGCTGTTAAAAAGGTAAGACATGACTTAACCAACTAAGATTTAAAAATGGCCACTTGAAAAAATCGACTTGTGTACAACTATGGTCTTACTGACAATGGGCGATTCTCCGATCATCTTTAGGTCTACGCTAAAATCGTTTCCAGTGCTCTTTTAGTTATGATTTTGCCTCCACGCTGTGCCGCTAGCTTACAGCCCCTTAAAACCCCAACCTAACATTAGTGGTGCAACAAAAATGGTTACCAACATTGGAGCCATTCAGCCGTACAGTTTTGAGCCAGATTCCAGCTCAGATGAGGAAAATGAAGACATTAATGAATCTATTTCTCTTAAAGTGGATGCATCATATTGGAGCATAGCAGAGACTTTGGCCCACCCATTGCAGTTTCGACAAGCTTTTTCAAAGGTTTTCATCTGTTTCTGATTCACCACTATTGGAATAAATAAATACTCAAAAATGCTGTTTTAGGCCTAATTTATTTTTTATATATTATTAATCATCAGAAAAATGCCACAACATGTTATAAACACCACAAGCACAACTTTCATTGAAGTGGGTCTTTAAAGCGACTCTACAATACAGACCATAGTGGAAAATAAGACATTCTATCAGAAATATTAACATTTTTCTGTGTATCATCACAGCCTGTCTTTTTTCTTTTCCTGGTAAACGAATGAAGGGAGTGCCTGCTGCCACCTACTGTGTGGGAGTGTAACTGCAGTATCTGCACTCAGCCCCAGATCATTTTGGAGCACTGGACAGGCTGAAGTCTGGCTCTTACATGGATCACACTACCTGGTTTGGGTGGGTCTTATACTGTATCCCATTGCTAGTCTTGGTGCTTGAACTCATTAGAAAAAAAAGGTGGGATACTAGAAAGGTTTCCTGTGGAGATTCATTTCAGAGGCTTTGGTTGGAGTGTCAGTGTAAGGGTTTCTAATGAACACAACTTGTCAGACACTCGCTGTGCTGCTGTTGGATGCCAGGTTCATGCTAAATGTCACTGTGAGTTTAGAGGGAGAGTCCCTGCAGGGCCTTTGCACTGTTCAATGAGGTTATGCAGCCTAACATTAGATATGTAGAACCAAGTGGAGCTCGGGTTCTTGATCGTCTGCCAACCGGCTGATTCGACAGGAAAGTTCAAGTCACTGATCAAAGCAATAAAGTCAAAGACCTGACAGGGCTTTTCCAGGTCCAGTATCAAGGTCAGGTCTTTGTCAGCAACAGTGTACAATGATGAGATGACAGGTCGAAAAATGACTCTGAATAAAGGCTGGAGTGAGTTCAGACAGATGAAGAAAATCATATTATACCAAAGTATGTTTTAGAAATCTCATTTTTAATGTTCCGGTTCAGATCACATGATAACAGGAAGGGCTTTGAATCCTGATGGCTCTTTTCTTTTCAGTTAAAGTCCCAATGTTGGTCATCTAACTAAAAAAAGGTCAAAACTACAGACATTTTTGATTATTGTATTGAAACGTGAAGAATTACATTGAAAATATAAGACTAGAACAGAGTGACATAAAAATAATTATAAATAAACAAAATAATGCACAAAATATTAATCTAATGGGCCTAAATATGTAGATGTACATAGCTGCATTGCTAAAACTTATATACGTTACATTTCTCTTATATTTCACTTTTTGTTTTCTTCCCAATTCTGAAATGTGTCTGAATTAAAAGAAACAAATATAACTTAATTATTTATTTCTCTTTTGGGGATCTGTAACCTATTCTTAAAAAAAATGTTCGTAAAAGCTTCCCTTAACTTGCCATGTAATCTACAAATGTTTTAAATCATTGCTCGGTGAGTTTTTATACATTTTTTAGGTCCTCTCATAAGTATTTTGCTAACAGTTTGTGTTTGATTGTGTTCTTGTGTTTTCCCACATGTTCTTTTTCTTGTTAAGAAAAATGTATTTCGATGTTTGCTTTAAAAAATCTAATGTTTCACTTCTTGGATATTTCCTAAATTTCTTGCTTTGACTCAGACTTGTGCATCCAACAATTATAAATGTGTAGAGGGCCACCTAGTGGTCGTTCTTGATAGTTTTACTCTTCAGTTTCCACAGGGCTCAAGTTGAAGATTAAACATAAATAGTGTAAATACATGAAAACTGGAATTTTTCTTTATTTGTTCTCAGTGGAGAAAGTGGAGCTGGCAAAACAGAAAGCACCAAGCTGATCTTAAAGTTTCTCTCCGCCATGAGCCAGCACTCCCTGGAGGTCTCCTGCAGAGACAAAGCCTCACACGTGGAGGAGGCGCTGCTGGATAGCAGGTAAGTCTTCACCTCACAAGAAACCGCCCGAGATAGAGAAATGGATGAGCTGACGGCTGGCCGATGCTCCACAGCCCCATCATGGAGGCGTTCGGAAACGCCAAAACCATCTACAACAACAACTCCAGCCGCTTCGGGAAGTTCGTCCAGCTGCATTTCAGCCAGAAGGGCAACATCCAGGGTGGCAGGATAGTGGACTGTATCCTTTTGAATCCCTCCCTGTGAAAAGCAGCCTTCAGCTGACGTCTTACAAAAATACGTTTCTGAGCACGAATGCCCCCCCCCATCGA
>BSAI01000012.1:29205583-29260675 GCA_036245035.1 Adrianichthys oophorus | reverse complement strand
AAAAAAAAAGGTTTTATATGACAAACTAAAAGCACCTTTTTATGTGTTTTCAATAAACATCTAATAGCTAAATGGCAAACAGATTTTCTATAATAAATATAGAGTATATCACATTTACATTAAAAAACACCTTTCATTAGGAGGACTGAAATTCAAAAACAGTTAAATGAACAAAATAACTAATTGTGCATAATGATAGCAATTTCTATATTAATATGTGCAAAAATGTTTGACATAAAATATAGGTTAATATTTTTGTATTTAAAAAAACATAATGTTGTGATAATTTATTTAAAGTTCCACTCCAATCATCTTTTGATCTATTGCAAAAATGTTCACAGTGGTCTTTTAATTATAGTTATGCTGTTTTTAGCCAAAAACCAGTCATTTTCTAGGACATAGTTTCTGCAGAGCGGCAGGAGTTCAGTAGAAATTCACCTCTGAGTTGTTGATGGGACCACTGGTGAAGAGCAATCCCACCCTCCTTCCTGTTACCCATAACTGAAAGCTTTTTCTATTTATATTCAAACCTGTTGAAATAGATTGACAAAATGATATATTTGTAGCACTATTCAGTTGGTTCTTTTTTTAAATTTCATGTTGCATTCGATTGCATTCCTAAAGTAATACTCAAAGAGCATTTCTTTTATCAGGTGAATTTGGTTAAATGGTGCCACCTTTACCCCTCTACAGCTCATGTTTAGACCAAATGTTTACATTAGCAGTCAGAGTGTGCTACAGGTAAACTGTCTGAATAAAAAGGATGAGTGAAAATATGACCTTTCAGCTGCAGTTTGTAGGTTTGTTTCTTTCAAATCACCTGTTTGTTGATTGTTTTAATTTTTTCTCTTGACTCGCTCGTTTTCAACCCCAGACCTCTTAGAAAAGGTGAGTGTGGGTTTTTATCTCTGAGTCTGAGGTCTTTCTTGGGCTAAGTTAACCTAGAATAAAATAAAACACCTAAAAACATGTTTCTTCTGCAGAACCGTGTCGTGCGCCTGAATCCAGAGGAGAGGAACTACCACATATTCTACGCCATCTTGGCTGGAGCCAACAACCAGCAGAGAGGTGAAATGAAACGCAAAGACAAAACCTATCTTAAGAGGGAAGCTTTCATTCAATGAAACCCCAAACTTTTGCATCAAAGATGACAGAAAAATATGAAGTATATAAAATTTTATTAGGCTTGTTTGTCTAAAAATATAAAAAAAACAATCATTACAGAAGTTTTTAATCCTTTGACACCTACTCACGCAAATATGCACCAAACCACTTCTGCTCCGAAATTACTTTAATTTAGCATCTACATCAGAGCAAAAAGATAACTTATCTTTTTTTTCATAGCAGGCAATAAATGCAAGTGTCAAGAGGTTAAGGGACATGTAATAATTACGATATATATATATATATATGAAACCTGTGTAGAAAAAGTGCATTTTTTCCGAAAGCACAACAGAGGAAGGATGAGAATATGGGCTGCTGAAAATAAAGGAATAAAAACTTTTGTTGTTTTTTTTCCAACTATATTCCAGAATTTTCTACACTCTGGTGTGAGTTAATCTGTCAGATACCTATGGAGAGTTTAAAACATGACAGACAATGATGAGGGTTTGACACCAGCAGCAAATCTTCATTTTAACTCTAAGCATATATGTGAGAATTTAGCATTTTAAGAAACTGAATTGAAGAAAAAAAACATATATTTATGTATTTTAGCCCAATGTTAATAAAAGTTTTAGCAACAGTTGTGCTAAGCTAATTTTGACTCTTTTAAAATGACTCTATTTTATACATTTTCTGTATCCAGTGTAGTTGATAAGATGTGCATGGACAAATGATAGGACTAATTACAGATTTTAAGTGTGTCTTGCTGTGTTTGTGTGGTGATCTGTAAGTTTTTGCGTGTTTGCAGAGGCATTCGGGTTAACCCACCCCAACAATTATCATTACCTGAGACAGTCCAGCTGCCTCAGCGAGAAGACAATCAACGACAAAGGCACTTTTCAGGAGGTTCTGGTAAATGACAAATTAACTGTCTTCTCTTCTGCTTATCTGTATGAATTCTGCCATTTTTATTATTACGCTTGATCCTTTTGAGCAGCAGCCCCTCCGCTGCCAAAACAAGCCGCCTTCCATCCAAACCTCAAACAGACCTCCGAAGATCAAATCCTGCTCCAAATGAGAAATGACAACATCTGCTTTTACTTTTCACCCAAATGAAAGAAAAACACAGAACCTGAGGGTGAACTGTCGTTCTCGCTGTTTCCAGAACGCCATGCGCACGATGCAGTTCACGGAGGAGAACATCGATGACATCCTGCGCCTTCTGGCTGGGATCCTCCACACAGGGAACATGGAGTTCATGACGGCAGGGGGGGCGCAAATCTCCTCCAAGACAGGTTAGAGTCTTTTTGTTTTTGGAGTTTGCTCTCTGGAAAGTACGGCAATCCAGAAATGACAAACCATGGTTGTAAAGTGCTCAATAAATAAAGACAGATTGATGTACATTTTGCTTCTTTAACCTTCCATTGAATCAAACCATAATTTAATACATTTATATAAACCAAAACGTTTAAAGTGCTTTAGTAGCACCAGAATTCATGGATTGCATACGTGCAGCTCTCAGTTGGACGGCTGAACTCCTCGGGTTGAACTCGGATCAGCTTGCTGAGGTGCTGACCCACCGTTCCATGATCCTCAGGGGCGAGGAGATCTCCACACCTCTAACTGTGGAACAGGTTTGCTTTAAGGACTTTTGAAAAATCTTTTTTCTCATTTGGAAAACATACATTTCTAAAAATCTGAACTCTCCTGCCGGCAGGCGGTGGACTCCAGAGACTCCATGGCAATGGCACTTTATTCTCAGTGTTTCAACTGGATCATCCACCAGCTCAATAACCGCATCAGGGGCAAAGAAGACTTCAAATCCATCAGCATCCTGGACATTTTTGGGTTTGAGAACTTTGAGGTTTGTTCAAACTACAGAAAACTACCAGATTTTTTCAAAGAAAACAATGTTTGTTTTAAAAATATTGCAGGGAGTGAAAATAAGCAACATATTTTCCAGTGATGGTGATGTTTTTCTTCCCACAGGTCAACCATTTTGAGCAGTTCAACATCAACTATGCAAACGAGAAGCTTCAGGAATATTTCAACAAGCACATTTTCTCCTTAGAGCAACTTGAATACAACAAGTACGTATTTTTTTTGTCTTTTTTTCCCCAAATTTCTGCTATAAACCAAAAGACGTTAAAGTTCATGAATCCAGTCCAGTCGGTTTACAAAATGTAATTGAACAGGCTAATCAGAGCTGTAATTTTTGCTATAGGCTACACTGTTTTCAGCCTGAAGAACAGCAGAGCGCTGATTCAGAGCACCAAGTCTGTTAGCAAGCTAACATTAGTACTTCGTGTTTAACTGCATGGGTAGTGCAAAGCTCACAGTGATTTCATTTACTTACATTTCTGAATATTTTAAAATAATTTTACCAATGAATTAATTTGTCTTTTAGCTAAAAAAAATGAAAAAGGAAAACAAGTGTTTATGATCTTATGGTAAAAACAGTCACAAAGACACATGTAAAGTAGGCTAATCACAAGTGCAATGAGACAAATATGAGCCCACTATGATAACAAATCTAACTATCTAATGCATCTTTTAAGACCCACTGCGATGAGAATCGTGTTTTTTAACATGTTCTTTTTCGTGTGATGGAGGACATGTATGAAATAAACTCAAACAAAAATCATCTTAAATAAACATTTAAGATTAAAACTCAATTTCTGAGTAATTCTTCATTCAAGTTGGGTTGGATCAGAGGCAGATAAAACCCAGGGTTTGAAAAAGCACGGGTTTGTGACACAGTAACTGCCAACAGTGGGCCAAAGTCTCCCTTTTCTCCAATTATAAATCCTCCACTTGAAGACAAATAAACCCATAATGTCTTTATTTTCCTCATCTGAGCTGCCATGTGGCTCCAATCTGCACGGCTGGATAGCTCTGATATTGCCTACCGTTTATTTATTACACTAATGTTAGGTTGTTAGTGACTGTAAGCTAGTGGGAGAGATTATAAACAAAGGGATGCTGGGATATCTACGTAGGGCAACTTCCGCTACAGCAGTCCTCGCCACAACCCAGAGGCAAATTGCTAAAGGGCTCCTGCAGAAAATATGTCTGGCTATGCATGTATGTATGGCTAAAACTGCATTTATTAAAAGACCACTGGGAACGATTTTACAATAGATAAAAATATAGTTAGAGTAGGACTTTAAAATAAAGAAAAATCATTGTTTGATTGATTTCAGTCATTTGTATTTGCTATCAAAATAAAAAAACGGTCTGCACTTCTTTTTCTGCATGGATCTTCAATCAGATTCCTTGCTCGTCTTGCTTTTGACTTGTAAATTCATTAAACCATATAAACCTTGAATGTTTTTCCACGCAGGGAGGGCCTGGTTTGGGTCGACATTAATTGGATGGACAATGGAGAGTGTCTGGATTTGATAGAGAAGGTAGGAATTTGTTGTTGTTTGTGACATTAGTATTAGAACTTAAGAAAGAATTACTGCAAATAAATTAAATAGAAAGTCAGTTGGCAATTCTCCATAATAGCCTTTTGAGAAGTGTTTTTATTTTTACATCAGCAAAATGAAAAAAACAATAGTTATAAATTGCATTGATTGTAGTTTTGTTAAAAATCAAAAGTTTGATTTTGATGGTGTTTGTGTTTGTGTAGAAACTGGGTTTGCTGGCGCTGCTGAACGAGGAGAGTCACTTCCCTAAAGCAACAGATGACACCTTACTGGAGAAACTCCACAGCCAGCACTCTGTATGTCTAAGCCTCTGTGCAAATGGATCACCTGGATTATAGATCATCTAAACACTTAATACTTTATGCTTTTTTATTAGTTTTCCCTAAATATTGAAAACAAACTATTTAAGTCAGGATCATTTTCCTTAAAGTACTAATTTTTCAGCTCTGCAAAATGTAATGTTTTATCAAGCGATTTTCTAATTTATCCTTTTTAGTGTTAATATTTGGATTTATTTATTTATTTTATATATTCACCTAATACAGTATGGTATGCTTTATCTAAAAATTTTAACTTAGTCATCATGTTGGTTTTTGAAATGTTCTTTTATATTGAGGTTCATTTTTTTAGCTATCTCACCCTTTTAACAGCCTTTTGTCTTTAACCCCATCAGCAACCATTTAAAAAAATCAGACTGTCAGCATCATCTTTCCACTAGTAACACACTTTTTGTTTCAATAAAAATATTTTTTATGTGTTGCTTTGGAGGTATTTAAATTGTAATTTTTACTTATTTATCTTAAAATAAAAGCTTGTAATTTAGGAGTTTGAGCATCGGGTCATAAACTTATCATTGAGCCCCAAAAGACTTTTGAAATTCGCTGTAAAACCCAATTGTGTTCTTTTTTGTTTTTGTTTTGTTGCTAATAAGGTTACAAACATTTTCCTTGTTTAGAGGGACATTTTTCTAATAATTTTGTTCTCCAGAAAAACTCGTTTTATGTGAAACCTCGCGTCGCTGTGCACTGCTTTGGGGTGAAGCACTATGCAGGAGAGGTACGGAGCCTTCTGACAGCAGCTTTAGCTCAGCAGGCCTTTGTTCCCATGCGTATGACGCCCCCTTGTGGCTGTTTTCAGGTGGTGTACGACGTAAGGGGGATGCTGGAGAAGAACAGAGATACTTTCAGAGACGACATCCTGAACATGCTGAGGGAGAGCAGGTGGGCTTACCGTACATTTTGAGATAAAATAGTAGGATCAGTGGGAAGTGCATGCTCTCGTAAGCCTTTATATTCTCAAAATGCAACTGCAGCGCAGAGTAAGTCTTCCCTGACTTCCTATTATCCCTTTGTTGACACTCTCTCCTGCTAGCTTACAGCCCCTCACAACCCCAACCTAACATTACCAGTGTAAAAAAATGGTGAGCATATTGGAGCTTTGCATCTGCTGTGAGCCAGATGGCAGCTCAGGCGAGGAAAACAAAGACGTGAATGGATCTATTTGTCTGCAAGTGGGTGCATCTGAATGGAGCGGAGCAGGCAGCTTGTGGCCCGCTGAATGTAGCTTCTATGTCATAGCTACAAGCTTTTTCCAATTGTATTTTTTTTCATCTGCTCCTGATTTACAATATTTGAATACAGAAATACTCAAAAATGCAGTTGTGAGGTTCATTTATTTTTATACAGGACAGTCAACAGCAGAACAATGCCACAAGAACATGTTAAAAACACAATTTTTGTGTTTTTGCTGTGTCTTTAGGGCAGTAAAACTCACTACACACTTTAAACACTTTTCTCAGATAGACATGAACATTTTCAGACTTTTCTCATTCTTGTTTAAACTCTAAAAGCTCAAGCCTTCATAGAAAAAAAGATCAGTATTGTAGAATGAAAACAAAGTCCTGCGCACGATCAAAGATGTATGTAGATTTGGCATGGTGGAGATTGATTAACAATGGATAAAGAACACAATGTGCTGTTTAAAAAAAAAACAAAAGCATGCAAATTTGCACAAAAATTCTAAGAAACAGCTATACTGCAAAAAGGTGAACTGCATTATAATTGAATACTGTATTTAAATTAAGACTAAATATAGCTCTAATAACAAAGATCTAGAGAATAAAAAACAGGCAAAACTTTTTTTGTATTTTGCTGCAGTAATTAATAATTATTAATTTTCAGTCATTCTCTTTCTAAGAATGGGTCTGTGTTTATCAGGTTGGACTTTGTCTACGATCTGTTTGAACACGTTCTGAGCCGCAACAAGCAGGACACTCTGAAGAACAGCTCCAAGCACCGACGGCCCACTGTCAGCTCCCAGTTCAAGGTAAAATGTCAGAGAAAACCGGAATAAGTACCACACAAATCCTCGTTCACAAATGAGGTGACATCACTTAATGATGGGTTAATAAAGTAAAAAGATAAAAAGTAAATAATAAGTAAAAATAGTTTATTTTTATCTGCTTTGCATTTTAGATGATAGAGAAAGAAAAAATAAAACCTGTTATGGAAAGGAATAATAAAAAGTGGAGTTTTATTTGGAAGCAGATTTTATCCACATTAAAACTAACTCCGTCATAGTTTTCAGTTTCTTTGTTGTTGCATTGTGTGTCCCGAACTAAAAAAAATCTCAAACAGTGTTGTTATTGACATACTAACTAAAATTAGTTTTCAGTTTTATTTCTGCTGTTTGATGCCCCATTAGCTAACCCAATGAGGTATATAGGCTAAATAACTCATTAGAATTCTGTCATGTCATTTAGCATTTATAGCTAATTACTACATTTTACATTTTAGCTGGTATTTATGTTAGCATTAGTATTTGTTAGTCTTTATGTGATTTTTATATTTTATTTTGAAAATAAATCTTTTTAATTTAAACACCAACTATGACGCCACCAATTTCCTGAAGTAAAAACGTAATAAATATAAATACTTTGGGAAATTGGTGACCCCATATTTGCCGTTTAAAAGAAAAAAGTAGTTAACATGGTGTCCAAATTACGTTTTTAAAATCCAGTGCACTAGATAGTCCCGCACTATATAGTTTTTTGTAGCTAGGGAGGGAATTAAGACATAACCTCAGTCTTTTTTAGCCATTTTGTCATCTACATTCTGCTGTGCTGTTTATGTGGAGTATAAGTACTAATTAGATTCAGTTTTAGTGGTTTCAGAGTGAGGATTTTTGGTTTTTACTGCCAAAAATACAGTGTTAGCTCTATCTTATCACAATGCTTCTGTGTTTGTCTCCTTTTCAGGACTCTTTGCACTCCCTGATGGCCACGCTGAGCACATCCAACCCGTTCTTCATCCGATGCATCAAACCCAACACACAAAAGGTGCGTACCACTCCGACATGCACAGTCCTGCATGCCGGCCAGCCTTCGGTAAATATTAGCTGGCTGTGATGCAGGAGCGTGGAAAGTGTCCGTCATTTGATAAGCAAACAGTTGCTGTGCCCCCCAAACCCCCCGTCCCAGCAGAGATGAAAAGTGTCTGGCCCTGCCTATGACCTTTAGCCTCAGGTCACATGGCAACAGACAGGAATCTAAGGGAACGTAAATGACACAGAAGAGAGATTTAGTATTTTCAATCAGTCCCACTCCTTTTTTCAGGGTTTATTACACTTTTGATTTATTTTCAGGAAATGTTTTTATTTTATTTAGGATGCTACAAATCGGGGCTGCACAAGGGTGGAGTGGTTATCACTCTCGCCTCACAGCGAGAAGTGGATCAAATCCCAGCTGGGACCTTTCTGTGTGGAGTTTGCATGTTCTCCTAGTGCATGCGTGGGTTTTCTCTGGCTTCCTCCTACAGTCCAAAAACATCCTTCATAGGATAATTGGTGGTTTTAAAATTGTCTCTGGGTGTGATTGTGAGTGTGTGTGGTTGTGTGGCCCTGCAAAGGACTGGCACCTATCCAAGTTGGACCCCACCTTCACCTGACAGTAACTAGGATAGATTTCAGTGACCCTGTGAGGCTGAACTTGAATGGCGTGTTTGGAAAATGAATGGATTTATCAAATCAATGCCTGGGATTATAAAACAACATGGTTATTTAATATGTCTGTGACTGGTAATCTGTCTAGAGTAAACCCCCCCCCCCTTTGCCTGACTGTAGCTGGTACAGGCTCCAGCAACAATGTTTAGAATGGATGGCTGGATTCCATAAATACTATATATCTTCTAATAGTAGCCCCAGAGTTTATTCCAAAAAATTTGAATCTATTGGAGGCCGGTGTTTATTCCATCACAAACAGAATGGTGACGGTTAATGGATTCATTTTGTGTGAATTCAGAAAAGAACAGATGAACATTTCAAGATTTATTGAAATGATGAGAACATTCTATTATGTTCTGATTAGCACTGGCTGTGAACATTTCTTTTCTCTTTGAAGCATCATTAATCTCTGTATCATAAAATCTTCTTCGCTTTCATGCCGATCATTTTCCTGGAGACACGCCCACATCTCTGTCTTTGGTCAATAACCCACGTTCTAACCAGTTCTACGAATTTGTCACTCCATTTCTTTGCACCTCCACCAGAAAATAGTTGCTTCTCTTTCTGCAGCCGGGGTGGTGGGGGGGTCATTTTGGAGGGGGTTCTGTGACGGAGTCCGAGCGACAGTGGAAGATGTGTGACGCAGATGAACTGCAGCTGTGCCGTCAGTGAGAGCAGGCTGGACTCTGCCTCTGGGTTTCTGGACTCGCACACAGGGTCTTTCTGTTCATCACGTTCAGGGGGGGAAAGGTCGGCGCTTCCTGCATCAGCATTGCATGAAAAATCGTAACACAACATGTATTTCCTTTATTTTATTTTATTGTTTTCATCTCTTCTTATGAAGAATTCCTCATTCTGGATTTTCGTTCTTCACCAGAGACATTTCAGATTTCAAGATGTAGGGATTTAAACACTAAGAAACTTGGTTTTATGTTCTAAAAAACATCTGGAATTGTTCATATTGCCCATATTAGCCATGGTTCTTACCTATTTACCTCAAAAAACAAAATTTTAAAAACAGCCTTTTAAAACGTGACAGACAGTATCTCCAGGCCAAAAATCACATCTATTAGAATTAGGGGGAAAAAAGTATATCTTCCGTCTTTATGATATTGTAATACCCATTTGTTTAATTTAATTATATACTTGGTATTTCCAGCATAGCAAGTAGCATTTTGCTATCGTAGGATTTTTTCTGTATTTTTTATCTTGTGTAGCATGTCTTTTTAAAATTATTTTGTAACTATTTTTCAACAATTTTCCAAGTTGTTTGGTATTTCTATTTTTTGGCATTATTCAGTTAATCATCTGCAATTCTACATTATATTAGCATTCTCTCTGCCTTTTTGTCACTCAGTTAGCAGCATTGAGTGCACTAGTTGATATTTTTTATTTCCGGTGTCACTTTGATTACCTTTCTAAAAAAAAAACATTTGATAGTACTGAATGTGCATGTGAGTGTGCATGGATGTGTGTTTGTGGCCCCTGCGACAGACTGGCGACCAGTCCAGGGGTGTCCCCTGCCTTCGCCCATGAGTAGCCGGGTTAGGCTCCGGCAACCCCGTGACCCCGAAAGGGATAAAGCGGATTGGAAAATGAATGAATGAGTACTGAATGTGTTGCTTGGCACATTTAGTCAGATTTAAATTGGTTTCCACCTTCTTACAAGATCTTCAGCAGCAACCAATATTCTTTCATGTTGAGCTGTGTTTACCAAAGTTTAACAAGATTACACTCTTTCAGGACGTGCATATCTAAGCATTTATTTAGTTTTATTTTCATATTTTCATTTAGAAAAAGTATTTTTTTCACCATTATGAGAAACTGTTCAGCTAGCTTAGTGTTTAGCTCATAATATAGTCTTTTTTTAGTCACATTTAGCCTGATTCTTTTTCTTTTTTTTTTTTTTTGCTACCTGTAACATTTTTTTGGATAAGTTAGTATTTTTATGTTCTTTTAGTTATTTATTTGTTTTCTTTTTCATTTTAATAATTCCTTTTGATCAAAATTCTCAGTTTTTACAGACACCCTCTTTAACTGATGTAGTTGTTGGACACTTTAGCTAGGACTGTACAATACTGAACCTTAGAATTTTAACACAAAAAGACACGTGGGTTTGTCAGGGCTCTTCTAGAGGACTAGCTGGACCCTCTGCTTGTCTTTAGGAGGCGAATTGATCGTCTGGTCCCCCGCTTCATTCAGAACGAATGTTAAACTCTGCAGGATGATGACTTTTGAGTGGTGCTTAATGCAGTGCAGGACGAGGGTGTCAGTGGCTCCCTGGGGAGAGGCTGGGGTCAGGGCGACACGGCACGTGGCTTTAAGAGTCCCTAAGAGACATCCCTGTCATCTGGCCGTGTAAACCAGCACTACCATGAAGAGGGTTTTAGAGGGACAGCATGACAGCGCAATTAACCCTTTAAAGAGGGGTTCACACAGCTGTTTCAAAAGATTAGACAGTTAAAGAAAAAACTGTATTGTGTTTATTTATTTCTTTGTTTAACCTAAAATCTAATGTTTTGTTTAAAAAAAGTGAGGTACTGATTATTTAAGCCGAATTATTGTTGATCTTTAGACAAAAAGAAAGGTCAAAGGTGCTGCCTGGTAGAGGGGACACATGTATGGGGGTGGGGCTTCAACATTGTACTGTAGCCTGGAGGGTCATGGGTACTCTGCAGATGGCATGTCCATTGTCTGTGGAAATATCAATATATTGGCAGGATGCGTAATAGCACAAAATGTCTGCTATGAGGAATGAGGACGTTTTTTGTTTATTGGAAAATGCGACGTGAGTGCACCTAGACATGAAAGCCTTTCTGGAAAATCGCTCTTGATAAGTCGCTCAGTAAGATTATTGTAAAAACAATTGTTTTAAACAATGGGATCCATCAATTTGTCCACACAAGCACTTGTTTCTTTAGACATGTAGTTTATTCTATAACTGTTTTCAATCTGACTGAAGTTTCAAATATTTGTTGGAGCAATTTGACATTTTAAAGTGAGTGCAGAGATGCTTTACTGGTTTTTTCATTTCCATATTTTGATGTTTATTTGATTCTTACAGCACAGCAGGTCATAAAAATTAACAGCAAAAACTGTTTTTAATGTGGACCCTGCAGACTCTAGAAGCAAGGAAATACAGAAGAAAACAGGAAGATGCAGAAAGAAACTGGCAGGTGCAGAAAGAGACAGGCAAAGAAGCAGAAAGTCAGCAGTTCCCGTGGTAAACCGCCATGTTTGAGGGTAAACAGCCGAATGGTTTTCACACAAACGGACACCGTGAGTGGCCGGCACAAATTAGCCCCGGCAGCAGATGCATCTCCATGGCAACAACAGCCCTCCCTCTCTGCTCTCACTCACACTCCTGACAGGGAAACGGGGAGTGGAGTTGTGGCTTTGAAAGCCTTTGTCTGACTGTGACAGAGTGCGAAAGTGTCAGTCTAAGCTCAGCAGCAGCTCGGAGCCTCACACTGCAGGTCCTGGAAGTTTGGTCTTTTTCTCTCCAACCTGTTGGGTCTGCAGCTGCGATGCAAGGTGAGACCTGGTGCATGCTTGCCAGTGCCTGCATGGTGCATGGGGTTAAATGTCCCTCTGGGGCTGGTGTTGTTGTGACATGACTCGGGGAGGGTCCAGCAGTTTGTGATCTGACAGAAACCCAAAGCTGTTTTTTCTGTGTGGATCTTTGATTGAGAAGCATTCAGACACTATCGGGGAGGATCTGCAGGAACAGACCAGGCTTCAGAGCTGCAGGAGCATTCAGCATGATTTACAATAATGTTATAGTTTCTCATCAAATGTGGGGCGCTTTTCAAAAAAGGGACGCAGTTGAGTACTATCAGCTTCCCTGATAAAACACAATATATTTTTTTAATTTGGGACATGACCCACAATGCTCTGCTTGTCTTCACCTTAATTAGACTTGAAGCATTTCAGTTCTGAAAGAAATCTCAATAAATTTAGAGGCAGAAGTGATGGAGCCTATGAGGATTGTCATCTAGCCTGGGGGCGTGTGGGGGGCAGCATTTAATGAGCTCTGTGCAGAAATTAGCTGTTTTCTTATTAATTGGATTACATTTTCGCTACAGGGTTTTTATCTCAAAGAAATAACTGAGTGTGACTTTAGCATTAGACTGATTTGTTTTTCTGACAGATTTTTTTTTTTACCTTTTATTATTAAGTAACATTCTTTTAAGTAAGTATGTTTAATTATATTGAGATTGACATTCCTGCTTACAATCAAACTCAAGGTTCCCCTTAAACTGTGCCAACCTTGAATCCCAGAAGCATTTGGGTTGGATTTCCAAGCAGAATGTTCCGGGGAGTACCTCCAAGCACGTGGAGGAGCCCCAGTAATACTCCCTGCAGAACCCCAAATTTAACCCCTAGCAAACACAAATAGCTTCTGGAATTTACCCAGGCAAATGCCAGAATAATGTCAGAGGAAACTTTCAGCAGCAGGGTCTAAAGGGGTTTCTTAAACTCAACCCAGATTCTCTGTTCTCGGGAGGGAGAAAATGTCAACTTAAAATGTCCCATGTTCTTAAGATTTTGAAAGACAATGTAGCTGAATCTAAAGAATGAAGTTCTTTCAGTCAGAAGAAGTTTCTTCAGCTTTTGGTTTTCATCAAAAGTCACTCTCCCTGCGTGACTGAAAAACTGCTGCAACATCAAGGAAGATCATTTCCAAACCAAACTATCATTATATTTAATGACCCACTCTGCTGAAAATGTTTTTTGGTGTTTTTAACATGTTGTTGTGGTGTTTTCTCATCATAGATGACATGTACAAAGAAAATTATGCTCAAAATGTCATTTCTGAGTATTTCTTTATTTAAATCATTGTGAATCAGGAGCAGACAAAAAAAAACATAGTTGGAAAAAGAGTATACTTGTAATGTAGAAAATACTGTAGGCGAGCCACAAGCTTTCTGCTTCAAGCTCACAGCAACGGAGAGGGGGTGGGGGGCGTTGCTCTGTGCCAATGATCCTGTCCTCAACTCAAAAGGTGAATTTCTAATGAACTGCTGGAAACTTTTTAAATAGATCAAAAGATGATGGAATAGGTCTTTTTTTTTCGTGGTTCTCCAAGTATATTTTTCTTGTTGGTTGGCATTTAAAGTTTTCTTTATTCACAAATCCATGAAATGGATTTCTCAATGGTTAATTTCCCCAATTATCAAACCAAAATAAAGAGATTTTCACTTTTATACTAAAATAAAAAACAACATCCTGTAAAAGTTGACTTGCCTAGAACCTTTTGTTATTATGAAGTGTAAATGTGCTAAAGTAGTTTGGAACCTGGTTTAATTCCCACAGGCTCAGATTTGTGTGGTCCATCTCCACAACCCCCTGTGTTGGCTGTGTTGAGTTTAGTCATCGTTTCGTTGTGATTCTTTTTCTTTCACCTCTGACAGCTGCCTCCCCGCTCAAGAGAAGATTACCATACCCCCCATTACTACCTTTGTGTTTGTGAAATGCCCCGCCCCCTCTGGATGTTTTATCTGGACATTGGGGCTGAAACCTTTATAGTTGGTTAGTCTGCCTTTGGATGAGCTCTTTCCAGCCTGCAGGACAGCATCTTCTCAGGGACAGACCCACAATCTAAGTTTTATGTTTATGAGGAACTGTGAGGAGCTTAGGAGAAAGGTGACTGACGTTCTGTAAATGCTCTCATCGTAGTCCCCATCTTAGATCTTTTTAGGATTCGTGTAAAAAGGCGGGAAGTAGGAGGGGCAAGTTAATACTACAATAGGTTTCTAAAGGTGCTCACAAGTGTATTTTTGGTACAAAGTTGGACTTTTAGACATAAGGGTTTGGTCTTCAGCTTCAGAGATTGAGTGAAAATGCATCTTAATCCTGGTGAGGGTGTGAGAAAATTTGAACCCTGTGTGCAGCTCTTAATATAAGACATTTTTTGGGGGGTGGGGGGTATCCAGAAATCCTAAAAAAATACCCCTGTGTTCTTTGGTACATGACTGTGGCTGAACATTGACTGTATTGACAGAGAAAGAATGGTTATTCTGACAACTATAGTGAAAGAGTAGCAACTGTTTATTTCTCTATTTAAGTCTGAGACTTCGGCTTCTGGGAACCGGCTTCTGGGAACCGGCTTCTTTCAGCTCTCATATACAGTCAATGGGTTGAAACTTTTTGCATCTTTGAGGACACAAAAGGAGACAGAGTGAGAAAATGTGGTAAACATGCCACCCGCACATTCAGTTACTGTCCAGTTTCTGGGCAGGAGGGCGTGTGTCTGTGACACTCTTTCAAACCGGTCTTCACTTCCTTCAGCTGGAGTCAGGAGAAGCTTCCAAACAGACTCGTGTTCCTAAAAAGGGAAGGAGAGCTACAGGAATCAGGGCCAGCTTCCTGACACTGCTGGCCTTTGTGCCGCTGCCTCGTGTCCGCATGCAGATTCAAATGAAGTTGACGAGGTCTCCTCTGCGGCCGGTTGGGGGTGAAAGGCCCCCATTCAGTCGCTCAGTTAAGACCTGTTGGGGAATCAGCCTCCATTCTTCTCGCAGCTCAAGCGCTCCATCAACGGACTATCATGGAAGATGGGCCAGATAAAAGGAGCTTTACCATCAGGAATAAAAGCCCCCTCTCTGGTTTGAAGCTCCGCCCCCACAAACACCCACAGAGGTTAAGGGGCGAGAGGGTCCCCTGGAGAAGGGCTTTAACTCTTCTATGGAGATAACAGTGATTCAGTGCAGTGTTGTTGGAAGGGGGAGGGGTGGGTGGGTTATGAATCGTGAAGCTCCGCATTCTGGAGGATTTTGGTGCAGACAGTGTGGACGGATCCTTTCAGCGCTTTCGTGGCTGGTTTTTGTGATGCTAGTTTTTAGAAAAATAATCAAACATGAATAAAACTTCCAAATTCTTAAAAATTGTTTCAGGACTTGAAAATTTGAGCTCCAGTAAGGATCTAAAATCAGGACCCACAGCCTTCTGCATGAAACATTAGCTGAAGGTCATGGACTGAAAACTACAGAAATGCAAGTCTTTGAGGATCAGCTGCTTTAGCTACATCCACCCGTATAGGGTTGACTCTTACAGGTGCTGCAGTTTTTTGGGTTTTCCGGGCTCATTGACGGTTGTAGAGAGAAGCGGCTGCATCTTAAGGGGAGCAAAGGTGTGTCTTGGAGGCCACCTTAAGGGGCGTCATGAAAATCGAGTGTACGATTGTCGTGTGTGTGGTATGTGTATCGTGAAGTATTCATAAGGCTAATGTAAGTTTCATGCACTGATGATGCTGTCATAGGGTAACCTTACGCCACACTCTAGTCATTACCTCACCTACTTCATCCTTACTTACCCTTGCAGAATGTGTAAATGTTTGCGATGACCTGTCGCCCACACCATTAGAAAATGTGCATGAATGTTTTCGCTCTACAAACTCACTAAGCAGTCTTTGACGTTGATATTTTTCATGTGTGACCTGCATACAGGTTTTCACCCGCAGACAGGCCGTACCTTCCTCTAAATACAGCTGAGACTGAGGCCTTACTGAGGACCAGGCGTGTCTAATTCAGGATTAGAACTATTAACCCGATGCTGCAGAATGTTTTTGATTCTGATTCTGTTCTCCAGATGCCTGACCACTTCGACCAAACCGTGGTTCTGAACCAGCTCAGATACTCGGGCATGTTGGAAACCGTCAAGATTCGGCGCACTGGCTTTCCCATCCGGAGGCCCTTCCAGGACTTTTGCTCCAGGTTTGTACCGACTAGACCTCAGAGAGACACTCAGCTGTTGGTGCAAAGGCTGTTAGGATTGTGTCTGGTTATCCCTCTTTGTTATGAACCACAGGATGGGTGTGGGTTCAATTCCACAGCCAGGTACTCTGGTCCAGTATGTTTGATCTGAATGTATGGCTCATTTGGCTCCAAGTCTGTCTTCTATGCTGTGACCATAACAAGATACAGATATGTTTGATCTGCTGGATCACAATTATTGAAAGTTGTGAGATGTCAGTTGTTCTAAACATCAGCCAGCCTCTAGTGGTCACTAACAGAACTTCAAGTTTGTTGTAGTTTTTAAATTTAGCTTGAGGTACAGTGCTAGTGTTTTTTATTTATTTATTTATTATTATTTGTTCAAAAAATTCCAGTAAATTACTTTACGTAATTGTATTTGGACCAGAATGATTATAGACGTCCTAACTCCACTAAATACGATAAGAACAAGTCTCCCCCTACTGATTGTTGGAAAGAATGCATTTATTTCATTTTTTAGGCTCTCATGAAAGAAAAATGCTCTTTTTTGCATAAACCCCTCTTTCCTACTTTTTCAGATATAAGGTGCTGATGAGAGGTGTGGTGATGCCTGATGACCCCAGGGGGCGCTGCATCCAGCTGCTGCACCTTTACGACAGCAGCACCACAAGCTGGCAGCTGGGCCGAACCAAGGTGAGTGTCACTGCTTCTATGCTCTCACATTGGTAGAAAAGTGCTAAATCAGTATACACCATTTACCATGGCTGAGTTTGATTTAAAAAGTTGAGGAAATAGCAACAACAGATTTACATTTTTCTATCTGCAATGAGGCTGCCAGCTGAACCTCCTCCTCCCTCTGCCTGAGGCTAAAGCTGCTCTCCTCTCTGACATGCTAACATGCAGTATGCTGGGATTCTAACCTGCTTCACTGCCCAAGGATGCCACTTGATTTTGGCTGTGGCACTCTGACCTTTAGGGCCTCGTGTGTCTTCTGCTGACAGACTCTGCTGGTGTGTTAAAAAGCGAGGCAGGAAATGCAGAGGTTTTGGGGTTTGCACTTTTAAGTGGTAGGGGTGTGGACTTCTAACAAGCTTGCTCCTGATTAGTGAGAGTGGTTGCCATAGAAACGCTTACCCAGACCGATTCGGACCAATCACTGCTTACTGACAACGTCTGGCTCTAACATGGCGGCGCCCATATAGTGAAAAAATGACGACTGAATTGGTTTACTTCATTTGGTAGGAACTGGGAGTTAACCATTTATAATAGATGTCATCACACTCGCTCAGTCCAGTTCTTGTATGCAGTCAGTGGGTGCGAGGACAGACAGATCAGGTCTTTAGAACTGTTCATCCAGAAAACCAAGGACTGTCACAAGGAGAGGACACGCCCACAAGACGGCTTGTATCAATTAGGATGAAAAAAAGCAACCAGTCAGAAATTAATAATTATCTTAAAAAATATAAGAAAAAAAATAACTACTTTTCACAATCTGTCCTCAGAAGAATCCAAGCTCAAAGCAAAGACTTCTTTCCACAAAATGTTAAAAGCTTACAGTCAAAGGTCAGTCTCTGTATGTATTATTGGATATCTCTGGAAGGCCGACTTGCAAAGTTATAGAAGTTGGATGAAGGTTCACGTTTCCAAAAGTGTTAAACAGTTTGGAAAGTTTCCTGCAGTAATACAGCGGTTTTTAACCTTTACCCCTTTGCTGATCTGCCATGCCTTGCTTTAATTGAAACGAAATGCTGCAGTTCTCTGTTAAATGAACAGGTACATGTAAAAAACAAGTGCGTGACATGGCTGCTGTCTGCTCCCTACCTCCCACACTGTCGACAGCTCTCAGTTAACCAACAAACCTGGCCTGTAAACTTCTAAATCAATTCTCCATCCTCAGAGGGGTTTGTGGGTATCAGTCAGCTCAGTCACACGCGTCTTGTTCAGTGTTGGCGGCCTCAGTGCGCTCTCCGAGGGCCTGACCTGCGCCTGCAGGAGCAGAACGGAGGATCAGAGGGGATTAGACGAAGCTCATTAGCATATTAATGATTAAAAGGATCAGAGGTTTGCTCTGTTGTTGTTGCTTCGCTGCAGCGCCTAAACCTTAAAGCACAAAGATAACCTCGGTTTCATTTCTTTGTGTTTTTCAGCAGAACCGAAAAAGTAAAAACAAAATTTTTCTTGTTTTCAACCACATTCTATTTTTGTTTTCTTGTACAATTTAGAGGACAAGCAGCTTCTAATATATATTAAAAAAACACATTATTTAAAGAAAAAACTGACAGTCCTGTATTTAATCATTTGAAAAAGCTGCTTGTATTTCCTTGGAGGAAACTTTATATATTGAAGCCCTGTATCCCATCAGTCAGAAAAACAGTTGTTTAACCAAAAACCAGCAAATAAACCCAATGAGGTCAAAGGTGATGGACCTTGCAGACACAGGTTGGACAAGTCAGGAAATCAGGAGAACAAACAAACAAAAGATTTTCATATCAGATACTTTTTTTTGCATCTAAATTGACATTTTCTGGTTTTTACTCTAATTTGAATTTTCATGATTGGTCTTATTATCTATGACTATTCTGCATGAAATCAACTGGTTCTTAGATTTTTTGTTCTTAGGTTTTTGGTTGAATTAAAACACTCAGAGAAGCCCAAACATTGTAAAAAAAAAAAAGAAAAGAAAATCCTCTTTCTTTCCTCTGTTGCTATGGTGACACATCATCCAAAATGGACCAGATCCTTTCTGCTTTGGTTTTAAGACCAACGCTGTTCAAAACATAGGGGATTTCAAACATGAAGATAAAAATATAGTAAATGTTGTCTATCAATCAGAATCATCTTTATTAATTTGCACTTTTAAAACTTCATATGAAATGTATTGGCCTATGAAAGCTAACGTTGGTGTGGTGTTTGTCTCTGGAGCTGATGCTGCTTTTGATGTGCACATGTACAAGTTAAGCTGTCAGGTTTCACACCTGAATGTGTGAAATGCAGCGTTTGATGCTGAAGGTCAAACAGGAAGAGAGAACTGATCCAAAAACTGGTTTATTTTTGCCTTCTTTCCATCATTAACTTTTGTTGTTATGTAACCAGATTTCATATAAACCGTGTTTGAATGTGAATAAAAATGGATTTTGACATGAAAACTAACAACAAATATGGATTTGGTGGATCAATATTTCATCCTGGATTGGATTTTCAGAGCAGATTTTCAGGGTTGACTGTGTCCGTTCACGTGAGGCCATAGATTGTATTTGAGAACTGGACCGAGTGAGTGTGACATCACCCCATAGAAAATGGTTTATTTCCAGCTCCTACCAAATAAATTTAATTCAGGCGACTTTTTCATGGAATACAGAAGAAATCATCATTCAGCAGTGATTTGTCTGAGTCAGTCTGATTACATTTTTCTATGACAATTAGTAATGTTACGGGCTCCGAGCCACGTCCCTAAATTCGGCAGGTTTTGGTCTGAAGCACTGCACCGGAGCTTGCATCAAATCAATTACGTTTGAACCACTCAACTGGTCCATTCAAAACAAATCAGCTGACTGGTTTAGTTCAATGGGCGGGGCTTTGAAATACTGCCTGGGCACAGTTACCAGTATGTTTAAAATGAATGAAACAGTGCGACATGTTGCCTGTGGTCAATACCTTGTGATTGATTTGATTAGCGTTCGTTCTGCTTTTGGTTTGTTTTGTTAGGGATAGGGGTTAGGGTTTAGAATGCTCTGCATCTGCAACAGAACAAACTGAGTGGGGGGTGCGCAGCATGTGAAGAGAGTATGAGGCTGACAGGGAGCACCGGATGCAACAAGGAGACAACCTACATCAACACAGTAACAAAAAGAAAATGACTGTCAATAAGATGCAAAATCTGGAAGCACTTTTTTGTTGAGAATACAAAGGAAGAGCATAGAGTCTGCAGGAAAATAATTCTGTATAGAACCAGATGTACAAACAATCTGTACACCTGAGACACCTGAGAACCAATAGAATGTTCTCCAAAACAGGGCAGATCATTACTGACAGAAGAAACCAGAAGATCTGCTTAGGCCTCATGGCAGAACGCCGTCACTTCCGTGGTCGGAAACAGTGTGGCAACTCTCACTCCCTTCTTCTTCCTTAATCGGATTAACCCCAGCAGCCCCCAGAAGGCCCAGTTCCCGCATCAATGGAGCCCCGTTCTGCTCCTGCAGTGGTGCCTAGAAGTCGGTTCTTTTCTTTCACTCAAGGATGTTTCTGAACACCCACCCCCCTCAGAAGAAATCTGCCATCTTTAACAGCGGTAACAAAAGGAGAGGAGGATCTGGATTTGATTCACGTTGCCCGCTTTGACTCTGTTCTTCCTCTGGAAGGGAGTGTCGACTAAATGGGATGTTTCATTAAAAAAAAAAAAAAAAGCAGCACATAGTCCCTTTTTTATTCTAATGAGGTTGTAATTCTTTTATTCACACTGTGGCAGTAACAGGCGTGAAGCTGAACACTGCATGAGATTCACTCCAGCACATTCATTTTAGGGTGGAGACTCAGTAACACAGCTGTAGCATCCTTTAATGTTTATTTGGAGCTGCTCTTTATATGTATTTTGGAAGAAGGCAATAAAACTGCAGAACTTCCTGGTTTTTCTAAGACCATGATGTTGTGAAAATACTGCCCCTCCCATCAGGAAAACAGGGCCTTTTCATGCTCAGAGCACGGTGGGGGCAGCGCTGTGGCAGATTTGTTAAGGCCTTAGTCACATGTACCCGTATTGGCGGGTTGACCGTGTTGGTGCTGGGGGGTTTTGGGTCAGAGAGGGTCGTAAAGAGGAGCGGCCGCATCTCAAGGGTAGTGCAGGTGTGTCTTGCAATTTCCTTGAGGCTCGTACCTTAAAGACCAGTTTTTTGATGGTTTTAACATGTTCTTGTGGTATTTTTCTCACAATGGAGGACATATATAAAAATATATAAAAATTGCATTTCTGAGTATTTTTTTATTCAAATCGTTGTTAATTAGGAGGAGACAAAAATGACGTGGTAAAAAAGCTTGTAGTTGTTACGTAGAAGCCGCAACCAGCTCTCTGCTCCGCTCCATTCTGATGCATCCACTTGCAGACAAATAGATCCATGTACGTCTTTGTTCTCCTCATCTGAGCTGGTACCTGGATCAAAACTATACAGCTGGATGGCACCAATATCATTTGCCTTTTTTTTGCGCTACTAATTTTAGCTTGGGGTTGTGAGGGCCTGTAAGCTAGTGGGAGAGGGTGTAAACATGGGCATGATGGGAAATGAGCGCAGGCTTACTTCCCACGAACAGTTCCGCTCACAACTCAGTAGCAAATTTCTGTTGAACTCTTACTACTCTGCAGAAACTATGTCCTAGGAAATGACACCTTTTTTAAAATTTTCCCTAAAAACGGCCCAGTCACAATTTAAAGACCACTGGGAGCGATTTTAAAATAGATCAAAATATTGGTGTGGATCTTTGAAAGGAAACATGATGACTAACTACAGAAACACCGTCTTTGGTTAACCTCGTTGGTTGGATCAGCTGTTGTGAGTTAGTGTGGCGTGTCAGAAGTGATGACTGAATTGTTAATTTCAGATGATCAGAATCAGGTACCAACGCGGTCCATAAACTGAATTATGTCTGTTTTCTTACAGATGCATTTAAATAAATCTGTCAAGCTAAAAGGCTGAAGATTGCTACTTTTGAGGGTTTCTTCAGCACTGTTTTGATTTGTTCTTATTGAACTAGCTTCTGAGGCCGCTGTTATGACATGACTTCCTGATTTCTGTCCAGGCAAAGGTGTTCACCAAAGTAAAGGTTTATCACCAAAAGTAGAACAGTTTAGTTTTAATAATTCGTCTCCTCTGGTCTCAGGTGTTCTTGCAGGAGGCTCTAGAGCATCGTCTGGAGAAGCAGAGGGAGGTGGAAGTGCTGAAAGCAGCCATGATCATCCAGGCGCACGTCATGGGCTACATGGCCAGGTACGACTCTGTGTCCACACTTGAACTCGCCATCTAACTCAGAAAAGCCTTCAACACTGCTTTCACCCATGCAGGAAGCAGTACAGGAAGCTGCTGCAGTGCATTGTGGTCATTCAGAAGAACTACAGGGCTTTCTACTGGAGGAGGAAGTTCCTGCTCCTCCGCTGGGTAGCGCTCACCTTCCAGCGACGTCTGCGGGGACAGCTGGCCCGCCGGGCCTACAGCCAGCTGCTGGAGGAGAAGAGGAGGCGAGAGGAGGAGAAGCGCCGCAGGAGGATGGAAGAAGAGGTGGAGAGGTGGGAAATTCTGGATTGTTTCTTTAGAAAAACTGTCCCTTCAACATTTAAGCTGCACATTTTTCCAACAAAGAAGTCTGTTTTCTCCTTTGTGTTTTTAGATGTTCCCACTAAAGACAAACACCTTCCATAATTGTTAAAGGTTTATCTGACGTTTGGTTTTGATTTTAATCTGCTTCCTTTGTTTGTGCAGGGAGAGGCAGAAGCTGGAAGCTGAAAGACTCAGCAGAAAGGTATGGAGACCCCACATCTTCTCCAGGCTCATACTGGAGTCTGATGGAGGAAATGTTGCAACATGACAGCCAGGGATGATGTGAAAGCAGGAAATCTAAAAGGGCTACCGTCTGCCTGGTAGCCCAGTGGTATATTAAAAGCAGGCTATTCTGCACACCTGATGGCCACCTGACTACCGCTGTCTACATTCAGGACCACACCAATGATTTTCAAAAAAATTGGGCGGGGACATGAAATCTGAGTATTCTGCTGATGCCTCCCCATTGCACGGTGGCAGTTGTATTTGTGACCGTAGCATTAAAGAGATTATAAAACATCATATACATAATCATTTTGCTTAATAATAGTCAATGAAAAACACTATTTTGTTTTTTTTGAGCATTTGGTTGATATAATATTTTTGTTTTCCTGATCAAGAAAAATTAAATGTATAAGAAAAAAATGAATGAATAATTATTAAATAATAAATAAAGAAATAAATACAACAAATAATTTTAATAATTGCTTAGATTTAGGATTAATGCTACACTTTAAGAAGCTTGTCTTATTAATGTTCTAGAGCCTGTAAAAAAGTCAACAAGGAACCAAAGATAATCTAGAACCCTACATATAAACTGGGAATGAAGACTTTTAATCCGCACGTTTTTAAACGTTCATCCAGTTACTTCAGGATTTGTTTCTTGCTTTAGTGTATTTAGTCGCTGAATAAAGGAAGGTAAGAGGCTGAAATAAAAAATTTTGCTATTAGCAGAAGAAATGCTAATCAAACAGATTTGGCGGGAAATCTTTTGCTGTGTTTGTCAGCAACTGAATCCTTCAGTTTGGCATATTAATTAAATTATGGACTCAATATTCAACAATCATCCAGATTGACTGAAAAAATGTGCTTCATGACGCTAGCTAGTTTTTGGTTTTCATGCTAAAGAATTAGCCTCAAACTAGCTTCTTCAAACCGTTTGCATGTTAGAGCAGCGCTGCTAGCAAAGCAAAGCAGTTTTTTTTAAATGATTTGTGTTTTTCTGTTTCCAGGCTGAAGAAGCCAGAAGACAAGAAGAGTTAGCGTCTTTGGCTTCATCTCAGACTCACGTTGAAGACGCAGCGGTGTCACCGCAGATACTGGAGGAGCTGGAATCAGGAGACACGATGGAGAAGGCGTCTGCAGAGGAAGAAGCGATCCGTCCTCACGAAGCGTCTCAGGTAGAGGAGATCCTGCGGCTGGAGCGGGAGATCCAGGCCCTGCAGAGGCAGAAGGAGCAGCAAGAGCTCTCCCTGACAGAGGCCTCCCTGAACCGGCTCCAGCACCTCCGGGACCAGGAGCTCCGGCGGCTGGAGGACGAAGCCTGTAAAGCAGCGCAGCAGTTCCTGGACTCGCTGAACTTTGATGAAATCGACGAGTGTGTGAGGAACATCGAGAGCTCTTTGAGTGTGGGAGAAGATGATGCTAAGCAGAATGGACGAAGGAGGGGGACTGATGAAGAGGAGGTGGATGAAGGCTTCGGGGCTGATGATGAGGCCTTCAAAGACTCACCAAACCCCAGCGAGCACGGCCATTCGGACGGGCAGCGGACCAGCGGGATCCGAACCAGTGACGACTCCTCTGAGGAAGACCCATACGCCAATGAGGCTGTGATCCCGGCCCTGCCCCCAACTACTCTGCTTCACCAGCCCCCACCAGTCGGGCCGCTGGCCTGCCACAGCGTCTCATCCAGCGGGGATTCGGCCTACGGACACCCCAAGGCCGAGTCTGAGGTGCCGTCTGATGATCTAGTGGAGCTGATTCCACCAGACGAGGATTCCGACTACGACCAGGATGACTACGACGAGGGCGCCATTGTCTCCAGCGGCAGCATGGCCTTCTCCAATCCCCGCAGCGGACAGTGGTCCCCCGATTACCGCGGCTCTGTTGGCACATACAACAGCTCGGGGGTGTACCGCTTCAGCTCAGAGGGGGCTCAGTCATCGGTCAGTTTTTAAGAAGTCCATTTTTATTTGACTCATTTATGGCTCTGTGGGGCATAAGGTGGATCAGGTTTAAAAACACCATTTTTTTTTAGCAGCTTCCACTAAATCTGCCCAATTCTATCCTGGTCAGCAATCAGGAGTAACCAGTGCTTGCACCTTACTAACAAAATTGCTCGTATGACAGCATCACTCGTATGTCACAAATGCATGCAACTTAAACGATTTCTTACATATACTTCATGACACACCACACACGACAATGGTATGTTCCAGTTTCATGACGTCCCTTAAGGCGGTCGTATGAGCCTCAAGTGAACTATAGGACACATCTACGCTCACTTGGCCACTCCTCTGTACGATCCCCCCACAGGCCCAGACAACCCACAAACCTGCAGCACTCATAGGGTCATCCCCCACAAGGGTGTATGTGACTAATGCATGAGATACAGCAAAGGATGGTTGACTATTGGAAGTATGGGGTGGACTAAAAGCATTTCCTGTAAAGTTTAAGTCATAAACTCCATTAAGTTATAAACAGCAGGTTGTAGTTGACCCTCAGTATTTTCTATCAAACAAACACAAAGTTTATTTGATTGTGATTTGATCCAAACCTGACGGTTATATGTGACCCTGACACTTCAGGAATCAGGCGAAGAGGAATTCTGTAAAACATGGAAGCATTTCAGTTTTCTGAGGCTTGAATCTTTTTCTGTCCAGTTTGAGGACAGTGAGGACGACTTCGACAGGTTCGACACTGATGATGAGCTGTCGTACCGCCGTGACTCCGTCTACAGCTGCGTCACTCTGCCGTACTTCCACAGCTTCCTCCACATTAAAGGTAAGGCGGCTTTCCTTTAAGACAACCTCTACCGCCAGGTCTCTGTTGAAGGTTGCTGATGGGACTTGGAGTCATTTTAAAGGGCATTTAAAGTTCCACTTGTTCTTAGCTCACATGGAAAAGTCTGTAAAGCTGAGCGGGTCAAAGTCCTCCCATCTGAAGGATCCGGTCTAAATCTGGGGTCCTGGTTTCTGCAGGGGGTCTGATGAACACCTGGAAGCGGCGCTGGTGCGTGCTGAAGGATGAAACCTTCCTGTGGTTCCGGGCCAAGCAGGAGGCTCTGAAGCAGGGATGGCTGCACAAGAAGGGTGGGGGCTCGTCCACACTGTCCCGCCGCAACTGGAGGCGACGTTGGTTCGTGCTGCGGCAGAGCAAGCTCATGTACTTTGAGAATGACAGCGAGGAGAAGATGAAGGGGGTTCTGGACATCCACGACGCCAAGTAAGCCCACTGTTAGATGTCAGAAGAGCAAATATTCGTGCAAAAGATGAAAGATTCAAGAAAAGACTGATCCTTTTCAGAACAAGAACTCTTGGTTCTTTTACAGAGAAATTATAGATAACACAGGCAAAGAGAACGGCATCGACATAGTGATGCCGGAGAGGACTTACCACCTGATCGCAGAGTCTGCAGAGGATGCTAGGTGAGTTTCCTCTCCTAAATAGCAGCTGCTACTTCATAAACATTTTGAAACACCTACTCTGATTAAAGTTGTATTTTTGGTGAATTTAACATGTTTTTTGTGGCATATCTCTGATGATGGAAGACATAAAGAAAATTAAGCTCAAAATTGTATTTCTGAGTATTTCTTTATTTAAATTGTTGTGAATTAGGAGCAGACGAAAAAATGCTGTTTGAAAAAGGTTGTAGGTGTAGCAAAGAAGCTGTAATCAGCGGGCCACAAGCTCCCTGCTGCGCCCAATTCTGATGCATCTACTTACATACAAATAGATCCATGAACGCCTTCATTTTCCCTTATCTGTGCTGGCGTCTGACTCATAATTGTACGGCTGAATAGCTCAAAATTTGCTCTGCATTTTTGTTGCCATTTTGTGCACTAGAAACTTCATCTGATTCCTGATAAATGTGGAACCTGAGCTTTTTTCAGAGCAATTTTTTTCAGCGAGTTACCAGATTTCTGGTCATAAAGGAACAACTGCTTGAACTAGATGTTATCTCCATGGTTACAGTCAGTGGTTCAGTGTGCTGAGTCAGGTCCACGGCTCCACGGAACAAGAGATCAGGGAGATGAACGACGAGCAGGCCAACCCCCAGAACGCTGTGGTGAGTAAGCAGAGACGCAAAGCATTCTGGGAAATGAAGCTGCAACATTAGTCGGTTTTATTTAATTTCATTTAGTTTTTTTTTTTTTATTAAAAATGAGTGTGACAAAAATGTTTTCCTCCCACTCAATGTCTCCCTGTGAGCTGAAGTGATTCCACATCTTAACACTTTTGTCCGTGTGTGTGAGAAGCAGACCTTAAGTGTCCCTGAAGAGGCTGTTGACTGTTAAAATGAGGATGAACTAGAAGAACTTTTGTTTTTTTCTGAAATCTGAGCTGATCTTGAGTTTAAGCCTCATTCTTTTAGCTTTCCACTTGGCTTAATTCTGTTTGGAGCTCTCCAGACTCGTCTGCTAGAGAACAGGTTTTCATGGCACCAGCAAAAGGTCAATGTCATTAAACACCTCCAACTCTGTCACCGATTCCTCTCTTATCTGTGTTTCCTCAGGGGACGCTGGATGTGGGGATGATCGATTCGGTTTGTGCATCAGATAATCCAGAGCGGTGAGCATCCTCATATCATTACGCAGAAAAGCCTTCTGGGAAAAACATTTATATTAATAAAAATAGAAAAAGTACATTTGACTGCATAATGTATTTTGAAACACCGGAGAATGAGTTATTCTGCATTTCTTCTTCATGAATGTTGATGAACTTGAACTGGAGTTGCAGGATTTGTCTTCATCTTTTATCCAAAAGTAACTTTTATCTAAAAAGTTCACCTCTGGAGCCACAGGGGGTTCCTTTAACTAAAAAAAAATTGGTACCTCGACTGTCTCCTCACAGCCCAAACTCCTTTGTCATGATCACGGCCAACCGCGTGCTGCACTGCAATGCCGACACGCCCGAGGAGATGCACCACTGGATCACGCTGCTTCAGCGCTCCAAAGGAGACACTCGCGTTGATGGACAGGAGTTCATCATCCGAGGTTAGACTCCCGCCGCTTTTGCTTTTCTGGAGGTAATGGGGCTTGAGTCTTAACCAGTGCTTGTTCCTGCTCCTCCATCAGGCTGGCTCCACAAAGAGATGAAGAACAGCACCAAAGCATCACTCAAGCTCAAGAAGCGCTGGTTCCTGCTGACCCACAATTCCCTGGACTATTACAAGAGCTCGGAGCGCAGTGCCCTGAAGCTGGGGACGCTGGTGCTGAACAGCCTCTGCTCTGTGGTTCAGCCAGATGAGAAGGTCTTCAGGGAGACTGGTGAGGAATATCGAACCCTCTGCGAAAGTGCCTTCTATCATGAGAGTCTGTTAACCCGACTATGCTCCAAAACAGGATACTGGAACGTAATCGTCTACGGGCGCAAACACTCGTACCGCCTCTACTGTAAGTTGCTGACCGAAGCCACGCGTTGGGCCAACGCCATCCAGAATGTCATCGACACCAAAGCTCCCATTGACACGCCCACCCAGCAGCTCATCCTGGACATCCGGGTAAGAACAACTGGATAAGAACCGGAAGAGACACCCAGATAACAGGATAACTGAAGTCATGCTCCTCCACCTGCAGGAGAACTGCCTAAACTCTGAGGTAGTAGAGCAGATCTACAAGAGGAACCCCATCCTTCGCCATAGCAACCATCCACTACATTCCCCACTGCTACCGCTGCCCTACGGAGACATCCACCTCACTGGTGAGTCGCACAAATCTACTTACGTATGACCAGAACTCCCACTAACCCCACATCCTGACGTCTGTCTACTCAGCTTCCCGGAGCAGCAGCTACACAACACTGCAGGACGAAGCTCTCAAGGTTTTCAGCTCTCTCCAGCACCTGGATGGGGTGGCAGACCCTGTCCCCATCATCCAGGGCATCCTGCAGACGGGCCAGGAGCTCAAACCTCTGCGGGACGAGATCTACTGCCAGCTGATCAAGCAGACGGCCCGGCCGCCGCAGCCAGGCAGCGCCGGGAACCTCTGTAAGTGGAAGATTCTGGCCTGCATGTCCTGCACCTTCGTTCCCACCAGGAGCATCCTCAGATATCTGAAGTTCCACCTCCGGAGGTAGGCCTGTTTGCAAATTCTAAAGAGGGGTGGGAGGGGAAAATGAGAAGCTTCAGCGTCAAATGGAAACATCTCTGGTGTGATGCCCGCAGGACACGGGAGCTCTTCCCCGGATCAGAGATGGATCGTTACGCCGCGTTCGCCTTGGACTCTCTGAAGAAGACTCGGTGCAGGGAGAACGTGCCGTCCCATGAGGAGATCCGCTGCATCGTGGCGCGACAGGAGATGAGCACCACAGTTCACTGCCACGGAGGAGGCTCCTGCAAGATCACCATCAACTCTCACACCACTGCTGGAGAGGTGGGCGGGGCCTAATTGGGGTTGGACCACAGAGCTGTCAGAAAATGATTTTTAAATGGAAAAAAGGTCACTAGCTCAAGAGCCAGGGGTCACATCACTCCCAGGACGTACAAATAAGAAAATAATATTTAAAAAGATCCAGTTTAAACATGTTTTTCCCTTTCAACTTAAAAGCACTCCTGCTGCTCACCTTCCTTCTTTCAAATACAGAGGTGGAATGTCTTTTTATAGCTTTTAGATTTTATTCCGTTTTTTTTTTTTACTTTTTGTTCGGGAAGTAAAAAGTTGTAAAATAACTGCATTCTAAAATTCAGCCACTAGATCTCACTAAATGTCCCACATTCTTATCTTAAAGTAAGAAGAATAATGGTATTAATATTCATCTTATTAATAATAATAAGATGAATATTTGAGACAAGTCGCTAAACTCCTACTCTGATCTTTTGAACTATTCTGAAAATCGTTCCAGAGTTTGTTTTTTTTTTAAATGCTGTTTTGTCCCCCCCAAAATCAAATAATTGTTGCTTTCAAGGACATAGTTTCTGCAGAGTGGCAGAAGTACATTAAAATTTTACATCTGAGTTGCGGGCGGTGGTTGCTGGTGGTGCAGAACAACCCTTACCCCTCTTCCCCTCCCTATTTCTGAGAGCTCTCTGCTTACATGCTCTCCCACTAGCTTACAGCACTTCAAACCCCCAACCTAATATTGTTAATCTGACAGAATTGTCTGCAAGTAGACTCATCAGACTGGAGTTCAGAACTTGTTACATAGTCTTTTATACAGCATAAGATTTTTTTCCAAATTAATTTTTTTGTCTGCTCCCCATTATCAACTATTTAAATACAAAAATTGCAATTTTGAGCTTAATTTTCTTTTTACAAGTCCTCCATCAGAAAAATGCCACAAGAACACATCAAAAACACACAAAAAAGATTTTTTTTAAATCTAAGTAGGTTTTTAAATGTGTTGTGAAAGTGTTCTGACGTTTTATGATTGTTGTTCTTTATGCAGGTGGTGGAGAAGCTGATCCGAGGTCTAGCTATGGAGAATAGCAGGAACATGTTCGCTCTGTTCGAGCACAACGACTCCACAGAAAAAGCCATCGAGAGCAGAACCGTTGTGGCCGACGTGCTCGCCAAGTTTGAAAAGTAAGTCACTTCGCCTCTGTGTTCTCAAGTTGGAGGCGAACATTTGAATGTTAACACCGGTTCTGTGGTCTCTAGACTGTCTGCGAGCCCGGAAGAGATCAGCACCGGCTGGAAGTTTTATTTCAAACTCTACTGCTTCTTAGACACAGAAAGTGTTCCCAAAGACAGCGTGGAGTTCGCCTTCATGTTCGAACAGGTATAAAATGTAGATCCATTTTGGGCTGGCCTTGTCTATTTAAGCCAAAAGTTCTAAAGTTGAGCTTGAATTTTGAACCCTGACATATTAGAGTGCTTTCTGCCTCCTTCAGGCTCATGAGGCAGTCATTCGTGGTCAGTATCCTGCCCCAGAGGAGACTCTTCAGTTCCTGGCTGCCCTCAGGCTCCAGTACCTCCTGGGAGACCACAACTCCCAGGGCAGCTTCCCTGAGATGTCGCAGGTGTTCCCCATGGCACGCCTGCGGGCCAGGGTTCAGAACTCAGCCAAATCCTTTGCTTCAGGGACCGGCTCGGTCGCGGAGCGATCAGGAACGTCAGAGAGAAAACGCTCCAGCTTCCTGGAGGGAACTCTGAGGCGGAGCTTCAGGAGCGGCTCCATGAGTCGGCAGAAGCTGGAGGAGGAGAACAGCTTGGAGGCGTGGATGAGAGAAGAGACGATGGCAGTGAAAACCAGCGTGGTGGACAAGTGGAAGAAGCTGCAGGGCATGAACCAGGAGCAGGCCATGGTCAAGTACATGGGTCTGGTGAAGGAGTGGCAGGGATACGGATCCACACTGTTCAATGTTGAGGTGAGCCGGGTTCACAATTCAAGGAAGAAAGTAACTCACTTTTTTTACACTTGTTTTTAACTTTTTTTACTAAATTCAAAACGGTCTTCACCTAAAGGACAATTCTTGAATGGTCACTTCTTGTGATCACTGAGTTTTTGTGTAGTGTATCCATTATTACAACACGAGTGTAAGTAGTAACTAAAAAAACACTTGTGAACTTTAAGTAGGCTCAAAGCTGAAATAAAATCCTGCACATGCTGAAAAAAGTCTAATGGTACGTTCACACCAACCGTGAATCGGTTGACGCAACGTCTTCTTTGCCAAAGTTCAAACATTTGAACTCTCTACTGATTTAGAAACAGCTGCTTAATGTTTTTAGCTACAGCGACGGATTGAGAAGTTAGCTAAAAAAAATGAAAGACAAAAGAAAAGTTAAATAACGCTTACAGAAGTTAAAACACATGAAAGAATTAACTTGTTGCATATTCTGTAATATTATTTTTTGTGTTTTTTAATTAACAACATTTTTAGTTTTTTATAGTTATATACGTCGGCACAGATTAGACAACAAAGTAAGAAGTTCATTGCACTGAGAACTTGGCTTCTCTGTTACATATGGTAATAAACACATTGAATCTTGAAAAAAAAAAAAAACAAATAACAGGGGGATCATACTGTAGAGTTTAAGAAAAATGTATATCTATAGTATTAAAAGCACTGTTTCAGAATCAGAATCAAAAAGAAAACTGAATCAGACAATTCTTTCCTGTTGTTGTCCATCAGTGTCCGGACGGCTCGTTCCCCTCTGAGCTGTGGCTGGGTGTGAGTCGAGAGGCCATATCAGTGTACAAACGAGGAGAGCCGTGGCCTCTGGAGGTGTTCCCCTACGAGCAGATCCTCTCGTTTGGAGCGCCACTGCCCAACGCCTACAAGATCACAGTGGAGGGCCGAGAACTGCTCTTTGAAACCCAAATGGTTGGTGGTGAATAGCTGTCCCCTTTCAGCAGGAATATTTCCTCTGACACCATCTTCATAACATTCTTTGGTCTCCTACAGGTCATGGACATCGCTAAGCTCATGAAAGCCTACATTAGCATGATTGTGAAGAAGCGCTACAGCAACTGTCAGTCTGTCAGCAGCCACGGGAGCCACTGCGGCACTTGGTAAAGTCAGCCTTTGAATCGGTGAGGAAGTGGATTCATCAAGAAACAATGAACTCAAACTTTTCTTTTGAAAAACGGAACAGTCCCTCCCATAAAGAATGTAACAAGGTTGACGGATCTAAGATCCTGCTTAAAACTCTCAGAATATGTTTTCCAGTAAGAGCTAAAGTCTAGTTTGACTTTTAAAAAGTGTCTAAAAAGAGTTTCCTGCCTCCCACATTTTGAGGTTCTGATTGTATTTTGTCAGGAAAAAAAATGAAAAGAACCTAACGCCTCCAGGATGCTCTGATGTTTAAAAAATCTCCTAAAGCTTTCGAAGAACATGACAGATCATCTCTAAAGGATCAGGGCTTCACAAGTGCCGGGTCTTGTATTGACAAAGCAACTCAGTTGTGTTACATGAACTGAAAGGTGCTCCCATGTTCCCTTTAATGTATTAGCGCACCGCAGAACATGTCCTCCTGTACAAGTTATTCAAGCTGTAGAAGTATAATGTATTACATCATTAAAAATAACTAGTTTTTTTTTTTATTTGTTGCTGTAACTTGATATTTCATTAAGAAAACAAATGTTTGCGGAAGCTGAAATGTCATGTTATTTTATTTTTTTTACGTTTACATGAACCCGTAGAGTAAGAATTATTTTTTTTAATTTAATCATCCAAAACTTGGATGGAATTTGGTCTGATCTGTACATTTCAGCATGAATAACTTGTACGGTTGAACTGTTTGCGATGAAACATTCCTGCAACATTTCACTGGAGCTCCGCGGGCGGCAGGTCCATCCAAAGAAGCATGTGCAGGTTTTCTTCCAGAGTGCCTTCATGTAAATTGTGTACTTATATTGGTATAATGTGCAATGACATATTTAGAATCACATGGCTGTACATTTCATACTGGAAGTCTTTGCCTTCTGATTGATTATTTCATGACAATGTTTTGTAACTTTTTTATTTGTGTTGATCTGATTATTTTAACAATAAAGTTATGTAATTTTCCCCTAGTTGAATTATATTTTATGAAAACAAAAATAATCTAAAAATTCGTTTGAGCAGTAGTTAGCATGCTATATGCTAATTTAGCAAATAACAGCACCAAGTAGCTTCAGTGAGTTACTAACCTTTGCTAAATGGAAAAAAATAATAATTACTGCTCTAAGTTACTCAGTCATTTTTTTAAATAACAGAAGATAGGTTTATCTGGAATACAAGACTAGTTTCAAGAACTTGTAAATAATTTCACAGAGTAGGGGAGAGAGGGGTAAGAAGTGCCAATTTTTACTTAAGCGCCTCTAAACCAAGGGAACTACAAAATGTCCCCAAGTAAATTATGTATATATAGTTTAGGATCTTGTGATTCCCTGGAGACAATCACTGTGGATCTCAAATAAACTTTTGGAGAAATAAACATTAGCAAATAGTTTTTTTTTTTTCCTTTGTGGCGCAACTGGCCCACCGGCATGGGGTAAGTTGTGCTACGAGAGAAAATACACTGGGATACATTGTGCTATTGATATCTGACGTACAATCTTCTAAATCTCACAAATGAGAATGTTGTATACAAGTATTTGGCCACCAACAAACAAAGATTTCTGGCTCTCACGGACCTGTAACTTCTTCTGTAAGAGGATCATCTGTCCTCCTATCTTTACCTCTATTAATTGCACCTTTTTTTAACTCATTATCTATGTAAAAGGCACCTGTCCACAACCTCAAACACATTCCAAACTCCACTATGGCCAAAACTAAAGAGCTGTCTAAGGACACCAGAAAGCAAAGTGTTGCCCTGAACCAGGCTGTGAAGACTGAATCTGCAACAGCTAAGCAGCTTGGTGTGAAGAAATCAACTGTGGGAGCAATTATTAGGAAATGGAAGACATACAAGACCACTGATAAACTTCCTGCAAAATCTCACCCCACAGGGTGAGCAAAAATCCCAGAACCACATGGGGGGCCTAGTGAATGACCTGCAGAGAGCTGGGACCAAAGTAACAAAGGCCACCATCAGTAACGCACTACACCAACAGGGACTCAAATCCTGCAGTGTCAACGTGTGCCCCTGCTAAACCCAGTGTAGGCCTGTCTAAAGTTTGCTGGAGAGCACAACTCACCCCAAATCCTCCTTTTTGGATGAAAACCACACCTGCTGTTTTAAGCTAGCTTCATGCTAACCGCATAAACTTGTGATGTAGCTTACTCAAGCACTAAAACGTGTGTGAACCGTTTTCAGTGTCATCTACAATTATTTAAACATTGCAATGAAAAAGCCTTGATCGTCGAATTATTACTTTCTAAGACAAAAAAACGTTTTTTTAACCAAAATGTGCTTACCTCTCAAATCACCTGTCTCCCTTCTTTGGTGGATGAATGCCTCTTCAAATTCTTCTTCTGTGGTTTTTAAAATAAGAGGAGTGGTTTACCCCACTCTCCCCTCCAGCGTTGAGTGCCAGCTAGATAACTGGTTAATATGTGCAAAAGAAAAGAAACAAGTAAAATCCCAAATTATCATAAATTAAAAGTAATTAATCTCTAAACAAATTCACAAAAATTGATTCCACAGTCAGATCACAAAAACACATCACTTGCAAAAATAAATAAAACGTTGCCCCAAAATAGTGCAGGATTCTATGAGATAATAGGCTACTAAATAAAAAAATATTTAATTGGCTGGCAAGTGTTTCAGAGAACTAAAAAAATAATAATAATTTAAAAAAAAAAAGGCAGAGGACCACAGTAATGACATGATACACTTTTTGAGAACATTTAGGACAGCTGGAAAAGAAACTGAACTGTGCACTGAAACAAAGCTAGCAAAGCTAAAATTGTCTGAATATAAACCAATTTAAAAATATACACAAAACTTCAAACAAGAACTACATGAATTTCAAAGTTTAGCAATAAAATAGCTGAAGCTCATCTCTGTTGACAAGAGGTCAAATGTTGGACAGTGTTAAATTTAATGCCAAATCATCTGAAAAAAAGACACAAGATTGGTTAATAGGCTGTAATATAAAATTAAATCCAGTAAATTCAGAAATGAAACTTTACTGAAGAAAGCGTCGGACAGCAAAGAAGATACATTTTAAACAATCCAGAAATTTAATCTACAAGCTTAAACACTAAACAGCAAAAAAAGTGCGAACAATAGAAACCTAAAAACAGTATTTCAAAATAAAAGTGTGAAATGGAACCTTATACTCAAATACTCTAGATTAGGAACCTCTGAAAGGAAGCTGAAAAAGAAATAATAAATCATTTATCCTAAATGAATAAATCATTCTTGATTTGTGACATTGATCTGGACTCTCAGAGTTCTTTTGGGGTCCAGTTCCAACTTTTAAAAAGATTTAAGTTCATAAAAGGTTCCACATGTTAAATTTTCCAAATTATTATTTTTTTTCAGACATTAAGTAAAAAAAAACAAATGTGATCCATTTGTATAAATAATCTTTATCCATTACACTTGAGTTACATTCAAAGGAAACATAAAACCAGCACAGACACATTCAAGTAATTTTCGTGCATTGAGACGTTGATATTCAGCCTCTTAAGGCACCAAATAAATAACTAAAACCAAAGGAGGGCAAGTCCAAAATTCTGTTCAAAACCTTGCAAACCCACAGATTTACTGGAAGCTCCACAGAACACTGTAAAAAAGGATCCCAAAGCTGTCGTTACTCCAGGCCCAGGAACTGATGCTGATGAGACAAACCTGAAAGTGAAGGCTCCAACAAAGACACAAC
The DNA here is from genome assembly GCA_036245035.1 of Adrianichthys oophorus. NCBI lineage: Eukaryota > Metazoa > Chordata > Actinopteri > Beloniformes > Adrianichthyidae > Adrianichthys > Adrianichthys oophorus. Next base: position 29,224,712 of record BSAI01000012.1, on the reverse strand, counting down.
ATGACACCATTATGAAGCGACTTCTTCAGCTTCTCCTTTGTGCATTTTGAAATGTAAGTCACTCCTCTGGAAGCGCCGTCCTTGCTCAGAAGAAACTCAGCCATATGTATTTTTACTTTTTCTGATTTTTGATGGTATCAGCCAAATTGTGCAGTCTGTGTTAAAAATACAAAATGGGATAAACTTGTTGAACTTGAACTAGCTTAAGTTAAATCCAACACTCTTAAATAAATGACACATATAAAGAAAAACTAGCTATGCTAGCTTTTCTCTCAGTTGTTTCCATCCTTCAGAGAAGGGATAAGAACTAAAAAATAACCAGTTTTCATTTATCCAACTTGTCCTTAAACTAACATTTAAATAAAAAGAAAAAAATCCTTCAAACTGTCAGGATTTTGTCGTCATGATGTAAATTACTCAAATCCTTCTTAATCTGGTTTAGCATCAAAACACAATGAGTTCAAGTAGCTTATTATGCTTAAACTTTTAAATGTTAGCAATGAATCTGCTATAAATACAGACAATTGCATGTTTAAATTTAATGTCAGTGGCTAGATTTTTGAAACTGCACCAAATAACTGAACCTTTGGTGCAACTGCTTGTCATTTCAGCTTTTGTAACCGAATGATTATTGCTTAAACTCTTATGTCTTAAACCAAAATAAAGCTTGAAAGCTAACGTTAGCGTGCAAGACAAGGTAGGTCAACATTGACTGCATATGAGAACTGGAGTAAGTGGCCCCTTCCCTCTCGCATTCCAAACAGGAAGTCCCTGCTGGTTCCAAGAAACCAAAATCCTATAGACTTCAATAGTGAAATAAACAGCCATTACTCAATCATTCTATTTGTCAGAATAACCATTCTTGCTCTGTTACATTTTTAACATGTTCTTGGTAATCCTATCTTTGTATGCTATTTTCTTTTTGTAGAGCGAGTTATTCAACTTAGTAATGGACCAATCAGATGCCTCAGTAAAAGTAAGTGGTCTCACGTTGAACGTTCAAAATGTTTGACAGATTCTCCTGAACCTGCTTTCAGTGGAAGGGGTTCGTACTTTAAACAAGCTCACTTCTGATTGGTGAGAGTGGTTGCCATAGAAACATTGACTCAGACCACCTCATACTAACCACTACTTATGGTGCATTCACACCAGACGCGGACGCCGCAGCAGTGACGTCAAGTTTCTATGTTAAGTCAATGTAAAGACAGTCTGAGGTCTTGAGGCGTTATTTGGGCAGCACTGCGAGGTTGATGTGGCACACCAACCAATCAGACGCGAATTTGAAGCCTCGGACATGTCCGGTGTGAATGCACCATTAGGCTACTGATGTCATCTGGCTCCAACATGGCAATGTTCGTATCCCAAAAACAATGATGACTGAATTGACTTAATTTTGTTAAAGCTGGAAGTAAGTCTTTTTTTGTGGGTCATGTCACACTGACTCTGTCCAGTTCTCGTATACAATCAATGATGTTTAACAAAGATTAAAGTCAAAGTAGCGTCATGCTAATGTAGAAACAGTAATCTGCAGTTAGCATGACTCTGCAAAAACCAAATGAACACACTCAGAGTTCAGACAGACGAAAACAATTTCAAACCCAAGACTTGGTGGACAAAAAGTGATCAACTTGGTTGCATTTGGTCTGAATTCCACGCAGCTTTGAATGTAGCACTTTGCCCTTCTGACTGAAGCGTGAATGAAGTCTAAACCCAAACTTTTATGCGTCTGAAAAGCAATGGTATAGGTTTGAGGGCCGGCCCCGAACAGAAATGAAAACAACTCACTTTTAAAAAAGATTTGGCAACAAGAAAAGTCAAAGAAGAGATTCAAACGGCCGCTGTTGGGTTTCTACACAGATGTCACACGAATGACGACCTCTCCAGAGTCTGTATCCTGGCTCGGGTCGTTTCGGGGCAATAGTCCAGGGCAGAATGGGGCCAAGCAGAGGCAGTTCCATGGATGGGGCCCAATCTGGGCGGAATGGATGGGGCTGCTGGGCCCCAAAGTGGCCAGAGGCAACCAAAGCGTTCTAGGGGCCACAGATGGGGGCCCAGTGCTGATCTCCTCCATGTCCTTGGCTTTGTTATAACTCTGAACATCCCAGTGAAGATTGACAGCCCGCCAGCGCAAGAAGACGTTGTACACTGCTGCCCCCTCGTGGACAATCAGACCTGTTACAATCCAAACATGAAACGAGCAACTCTTATAAACGTTTTTGCATTTACCAGGACTTTGTAATCTGTATTTAAAAGCAAACCAGCTGGTTTCTCTGCTTTAACATCTAAATATTTTGTAATTTAAAGTTAAAAACTGTTCACCTGAATAAAAGCCAAATGTCAAACTGAAAAACAAAGTTGGGATGCTTCTACTTTCATCATTTTCTTCATCTCTGGAATGTTGGATCTTACAGATCTTTCTGGATTAAAAGGAACACTTCTGACCTAATGAGTTTGATTTAATTCCAGTGCTGAGGAACTCACCAACGCAGACCAGATCCATGAAGCCGTACATGGCGTAGCAGATCTGGAAGAGAACGTCGCGGCGCTGCCAAATGGCTTGAGGGCTCAGCGCTGACCAGAAGAGCCAGGAGATGCTGGCCACCAGGAAGAGAGAGCCCAGGAGCACGGCGATGATCTGCACCTTCTCCACCAGGGTGATGGTGATGGACTGCCACTGAGGAGACCAGGAAAAACTTCAGCTCCAGCAGAGATGATGCAACAAAACAATTGAAAATATGAAAAGAGACGCATTAAGAAGTGGAAAAATAACAAAATGTATTAGTTTAAATTTAGCAGGTTTGTAGAAAACCAAACTGACTTCAGCTGAAACCATTTTCATCAAAGATGAAACAGAGAGGAAGTCTTTGAGAGAGAGAAAAAGTTCAAGCCAGTAATCAGTGGACAATTCACTGGATTTTCCGAATAAAACGCCTCATGTGGACCGCTCTCTGAACAGCCACACCTCTGTAATGTGGGACCAGCAGTTGGAGGAAGGTAAACCAGTGTAAAGAGAGCATACTGTGCAAGGCAGAGATCTAGTCTCAGGTTCGAATCATAAGGAAAAGTGAACGCTAGCCAGGGAGAAGTTGGATAAGGGCATTGACCTCAAGTTCCAAACAGGAAGTACCTGCTGGTTCCAAGAAGCAAAAATCCTACAAACTTTTATAGAGATATAAACACTATTACTCAGTCATTCTATTTTCTAGGATAACCATTCTTGCTCTGATTTCCTTTTTTAAATGTTCTTGATTATCCTAATTTTAAAAAATGCCTTTATTGATACTGACCAATCAGATGCCTCATTAAAAGAAGTGGTATCACATCAAACGTTCAAAACATTTGATTGACAGACGCACACTTTCAAGGGGTAGGGGTCTGGCCTTCCAACAAGCTTACTCCTGATTTGTGAGGGTGGTTGCCATAGAAACATTGACTCAGACCACTAACTGTGTATGAGAACCAGACTGTACAAGAGTGACGTCACCCATAGAAATGGGTTTACTTGCGGTTCCAACCAAATTAAGTCATTTCAGTCAACATATTTTTCCACTAAGGACATCACCTTGTTGGAACCAGAAATCGTCAGTTAAACTACAGTCACATATCCCATAATGACACAGTGTGGCGACCTAAATACAAGTTTTTCAGCAAATTCAGGGCTGTGCAGCAGCGTTTGTAATCGGGAAGCAGCAGTCGCATTTTTACACTCCGCTTGGTGACTACAGAGGCTTTAAGAAAAAGTTCAAATTTTACAGTGACCAGACAATTTTTCTCTAAAAGTTGACACCGGGCAGTGGTCGCTTGGGCACATGTGGAGGTCGTGTGGTGGCAACCCAGTTCAGTGTCTGGAATCATGTTCTGCAGTGTGGATAGGATTTTCAACAGGATGATGCAGAAAGGAGGGTCCCTCATGTGGGTTTCAGTTGGGACCTGCTTGTGAAGTAAACTGGGAACAAAGATCTCAGACCTCCACCTTTCCAAACACCCTTCAGAGTATTTCCTTATATTCTGTAGCAAAGGCTCCTCCCACTTGGGATTTGCCTAGAACACATCTACAGAAAAGGCGTTTGGGTGTCTTACCTGCCATGGCCTCTTCATGTTGATGGCGATGACCTGGAAGCGATAGCAGCAGAGCTCGCATGTCCAGCAGCCGCGCTCACTGATCCACTTCAGCAGGCACTGCTGGTGGGTGTACCTGACGGAGCCATCGCACCGGCACGGGTTCATCAGGTCGCCCTGAACACCACAGACAAAGACGGTGCTTCAACCGCAGCCGTAACCCTTCAGGGAGTGAAGCTGGAGATCCTTCATTAGTTTGTGATGACCAGAAGGTTTCAGTGGAGGATTTAAACTCTGACTTTGCTTCATTCGGACCCTGACGGGTTGCTGATATGCGTTTTGTTGCTCATCAGAGGTTCTCATGAGAACTGAAAACACTACCAAACCGGGGACTAGTACAGGGTGACTCATACCGTGGTCCCCTCGTGGCTACATTAGGCAGCAGTACGAAGGGTCAGCATTGTTTCAGAAAGAAGTTACTCCTATCACTGTGTAGCAGCAAGATGTGACACTTGTAAAAGATAAGAACAAACTGAATAACACCAGATTCTGCATCTGGAATTAAAAAGAAATGTTATTTTTAATTAACTATCATCTATTTAGAAATCAACAATAAACGTCCAACTCCTGAGTTGAAGTCCCACTCCTATCCTCTTTTGATCTATTTTAAAGGGTTCCCAGTGGTCTTTTCATTATGATTATGTTATTATGTAGCAAAAAAAAAAAAAACAGATTCTGCAGAGCAACAGAAGTTCATCAGAGCTCTGAGTTTGTGTACAAGACAGTTGGCATGGAGCAATCCCGCCCCCCTTCCCCTCCTCGTTACTAGGAGCTCTACGTTTATACTCTCTCCCACTAGCTTACAGCCCCTCACACACCCAGCCTAACATTACCGGTGCAGCAAAAATGGGGAGCAATAGCTGAGCTATTGAACTTGTTTCATCTGCTCCTGATTGATGATTTAAATAAAGAAATAATTCGAAATGCATTTTGAATCATTTTTCTTTATGTGTCCTTCCTCATGAATAAAAAATGCTACAAGAACATGTTAAAAACACCAAGAACATTTTTAAGGGGCTCTTTAAGGCGTAGCTGTAGCTTCCTTTGCTTTGCTCAGGCATCAAAAGGATTTTTTTTTTTGTTAAACTGGGTTAAAGAACTTTTGACCTCACTTTGATACTTTTCTCTAATTTAAAAGAAACCCCATAATCTGAGCACACCCTAAAAACACAAAGACCTGTGTGATGACAGTCTCCCAGGATGAATCACTCACCAGGTGAAAACTTTGCACAAATTTTTAACTGAAATGGATCTTTAGTGATTAACAGCAAACCAAGGGAAAAAAAGATGCAAATAAACTGGTTTGACTCTAAAAGGTCTCCAGATGGTTCAAGCCCTTTCAAGGTTCACCTTACTGTCTGCTTCCAAAAGGACCAACACAAGCTGGAAGAGTAGGAAAAAATCACTTCGCCGGCTGTTTTTTCCATATCAATTCATCTCTGTCACAGCAGCTATAGATTATCCCTCAGTCACTTCAGGATTACAGAGAAACTCTGCTTCTGGATCAATCCTGGAACCAGGATTCATATCACATCCTTTTTTACTGATCCCCTCCACAATTTTCCAATCATGAAAAGTTTCTTTTTCTTCGCTCTTGGACAAACCCTTCCAGCAGGTCATGCATCAAAGAGAGCAGCAAAGAGAGTAGAGGATTTGTTCACCAGAGGCAGCGCCATCGCTCACATCAACGATCATTTCTTCAATGGCAGAAAGAAACGTAACATTAATCACGGCGCCGCCTCCTTCCTCCCTGCTGGCGCTCCTCAGCAGGCTTCCCTGCAGCTCGGTTGAGTTGTGAGTGGCATATTAATAGCAGATTAAGATGAGTGGTCAGAAAGCTCATTTTCCCTCTGCCATGTTGACCTCGTGGGTTTAAAAGGACCTCAGAGGCTTTCAACTGAGTAAACAAGTCAGGTATTCACTGAAGCTGGACTGAACCAAACCCAAAGACTGGTTCCACATGTCTTAAATAACAAGCTCCTAAAGCACAATTCCTTAAAACTCAGGAGGGACAAATTCTGAAAGATTGTTGAAGTAAAAACAGCAGATTTAAAAAAAAAATCTCAGGTTTGAAAGGAAAACTTTATAAAAACAGCTGCAGGCCTCAAATAAGACCAATAACTTCACACTCTGTTTGATGTTGCCATGGCAACAGCATCCAGTTTGGGTCCACAAAGCTCCTGTGATCAATCATTTGTGCAGAGTGAAAAATGTTCCTGCATGTGTGCTTTACATATTTTAATTTAGACAAAAGCTCATTTAAAAATGTCTGCTTCCATGAAATCTCAAACACACTTTTGGCAGGAAAAGTTTACCTAATTTTTTAAACTTTATGGTAAAATTAACTAATCTATTAATATTAATTATTTTTAAATGAACAATTATGCTGAAATATTGCAAAATGTGCTAATAATTACATAATTATAGTACAGTTACACTTACTCAATAATGTGTGGATCATATTTGAGACAATGGGTAAATAAAGCGTGTTTTTTCCTGAACACTCGTGTCAATATTTTTGCATCTATAATTAACATTTCTCTGAGCAAAAACGTATCAAATCACCCAAATGGATCAAAATTGAAACTATCTACATCTCATAGAAAGTGATATTGTAAAAAGCTTTTTGCTGACTCATCAAAGGTTTAAAAATGATCTTAATTCCAAAGAATTTTATTTTTCTGGGAATTATTTGATGTGGTGGGCTTTATAGAGTTAAAATTGGATTTCTCAATATTCTTTTATCCAAATCATTGTGAATCAGGAGCACATGAAAAAATGTAACGTTAGGCTGGGGGGTGTGAAGGGCTGGAAGCTATCATAGTGTGTAAACAGAGTTCACAGTATTGGAAGGGGGGCGGAGTTGCTTTGCAATAACAGTCCCACCCACAACTCAGAGGTGAATTGCTAATGAATTCCTGCCGCTCTGCAGAAACTGTTCTAGAAAACAACACCGGATTTTTGAATTTGTCTAAAAACAGCATAATCATAATTAAAAGACCACTGGGAATGCTTTTTACAACACATCAAAGATGATGGGAATGGGACTTTAATACAACATTAAATAACTTTTTAAAAATCTGTTTAAGAGCTTTCAGTTTTGTCAGGTTTGAGGAAAACACACCAGATTTTGGTCAAACGGTGAGCTTGTCCAGCCTGCAGCTCTGGACCAGACTCAGATAGCAGTCTGGACCCGGAGGCAGAGTCATTTGATTAACTTTGCTAACAGGCTGAGAGAACAGGATATTCACTTATGCGTCCATCGCCCTGACTCCTCTTTCTCTAAAGCTCCAGCTAGGATAAGTCGTCCCTCCCCAGGCCTGGCTGTCACGAGCCCAACAGGCCTGCAGAGTGTCAGATTTCAGAGATGGATGGATGGAGTGTTGATTTGTCCCTGCTCGTCCACATCTGCTAGTGTTCTTCCGGAAAGACCTGCAGACAGGCCGACGCTTCGCTCGGGAGCGACGCTCTAAGTGGATTCTATTCAGACATTTCCTCCAAAGTGACGGATGGGAATTCATTCACATGTAGAATTGAAATTTATTTTAGTGATTATACAGGATGGACAGTGCAAGGGATCTATATTTTGGGGAAAAAAATTTGTATTTTCTGTATTTTTCCATGAATAAAATACGTAAATCTAGCCTGGCTTCTGCCTCACCAAACACTTTACAAAGTTAATTTACAGAAAGATTAAAATGAAAAATTGATAGCTAAAATAACATGTCATAACCACAAATCGTGAAAAAAAATGTCACAGTTGCTGTATTTCCCTCCTAGGGAACGTGGTTGAGTCTCATCTGAGTCAAAAGTCTAACAACAAGCACATATTATAATTAGTTTTATTTTCCTCCTCATATTTCTTATGTATGGAGTCATGGGGTCATTCTGTGTCAAATTTTAAAGGCTGCTTTTTATTTGTTCGTTTGTTTTTATCTTTAAAGCGCGTTGAGCTGCTCATAGCACGTATATAGCATGCATTTCATAAAGTTTAATTTGATACTTCCTAAAAAATGAAAAGTTTAAAAACATTAACTGATATTATTTCTTAAGCTTAGTGTTATGTTTCTGTTACTAGGAATTATATTTTTGGAAGAGTAAATGCAGCTTTTCTTTTACATTGATTAAAAAAGAAAGCAAATTTAAAAATTTTGCAGAGTTTGTGCTCCAGAAAAATCCAAATCCCTAAACCCCAAAACCTCTCTGGTAAACTACTGCACCACCAAGTTATGGAAAAGTTTCAAATGAGTACTTTTGATTAAGAAATGTCAGTTTGGAATTAAAAAATAAATGTTTACATTTTTTATTCTTTATTTGTAAAAATAGTGTAATTATAATAGTTCTACAGTCATTTTAGAAGTTAAGTGTTAAAGGGTGGAGAGGGGGGCCTTCTATTATGTTTTGCCCAAGACCCCATAATATGTTTGAAACGCCCCTGTCTAAGAAATTTTTTTTTTTATTAAATATTATTTTTGTAGATTTGTTGACTTGATGATAATATGTTTACAGTCAAGCTCACTTCTATGATGTACACCTGTAACCTGTCAGCCAATCAGAGGGCAGCATCTCACCTGCTCTGCGCCCTGGAAGCAGATCCGGCAGCTGGGGGTGGGGATGCAGGTGTCGCTGCTGCTGTTGGAGGGCATGTCCTGCGCCTTGCGGGACGTGCTCCCTTCCTCGCCGGAGAATCGCCCCCCACTGTCCTCCGCTGCGTCTCCTCCGCTGCGGGCCTCCTCCTCGCCTCCGTCGCCGGGGTGCGGGCGGCCTCGCGAACCGAGCGCCTCGCGCTCCTCCCGGGTGGGGCGCTGGCTGGAGCCTCCACCCGCCTCCGCCGCGCTCATAATACCCTGTCGCGTCCAGACAGATGTGCATCCACGCCGCCCTCAGGCTCCCGGATCCCGTCGCTGCGGCGACATTCCCCGGAGCTGCAACCGCCTCACGCGCTCCGGAGTACCGGGGAGCGTCTCCACGCAGCGTCCATGCATCGTCGGTGTGCGCCGAATTCTCTGCAGTCCCGCAGCTGACGCTCCTCTGAGCGCAGAGGGTAAATCCAAACCCCCGCAAGCTTCTCTCAGGAGGCTGCGAGGAGCTGCTCCCCGAGGAGGAAGAGGAGAGCCATCAATCAGGCTCGAGCCATCAATAAGATGGAGGAGCTTCCAGAGGAGCGGCGGGCTGCTGCTCCACAGCCTCAGGATTCACCTGCTGGGTTAAAGGAAACGTGCCGTCACGGTCAGGGGTGGAGACTTCTCAGAGTTCACTCAGTCTGAATGAAGCATCTGTTTACATCAAATCCCACAAGACAACAAACGAGATAAAGAATAAATATTGCCTCCATATAGTCTGGTTTCTAAAAATGATCTCCAGAAGACACATTTAAATGTAAAACACTGAAATACATTCTGGCGAAAACAAAAAGTATTTCATCTCACATCCAGGGGTGTTTTAAAGAAATGTCGGGACTTGGGCACTATTTGGGCACCTACAGAAGAATATTACAGTGGCCATATCTAGAGTTACTTTCCCATTCTTTTTCCAATTTAGACTCCTGTTGTTTTCTCTTCTTCTCACAGCGGTGCATCAGCACATGGCATTTTTTTATTGCAGCTTTTCTTTTTTATTTGCAGTAGCATCTCTTTTATTTGTAGCATTTCTTTTATTTGCAACATCATTTCTTTTTATTTGCAGCAGCGTTTCTATTTTGTTTGCGGTTGCTTTTTTTTTTTTTGGCTGTGATGGCAGGTCTCGGCCACTGTAGATTAATACCTAAATCAACCTCACTCCACCCACTTGTCCAATACTGGACAACAAATGACAGCACATCTAAAACACACCTAAAAACTTATTTGTGTGAACCTTCTCATTTTAGGAGTTTGTGATAAAACATGATTATTGCTTTGATGAACCAATCGTAGACATGTACAGACTGGACCGGTACATTCTAACATCAGTTGTTGGGTTCTGCAAAGAAGAAGCCTGAAGTGGGTCAGACATGTTGACTGGACTTTACCCAGTGCCCACCTTACAGAACTCAGAACATTTCAGCTGGGTCTGAGTTTTGCTGGATCCCCCACCTGTCAGTATTAAAACTACACTCCCAAATATGAACCTTAGTAACATCCATTGACTGTATATGAAATCTGGACTGAGCGAGTGTGACGTCACCTAAAGAAAATGACTTGGTTTAAAGCCAATTCAGTTCCTTTTTTTTTGCGATCAAGATGTCGTCATGCTAGAAATCCCTAGCCAGCAGTCATTGATCTGAGTCGGTCTGAGTCAATATTTCTATGGCAACCACTCTCGTCAATCAGGAGTAAACTGTTGGAAGGCCACACCCCTAACACTTGAAAGAAGGCTCCGGAAAATCTGTCAATATAGCATTTTGAACATTCAATGTGAAAAACACATTTTTGTTCATTAATAATTAATATTCATTCATTCATTCATTCATTTTCCAATCCGCTTTATCCCTTTCGGGGTCACGGGGTTGCCGGAGCCTAACCCGGCTACTCATGGGCGAAGGCAGGGTACACCCCTGGACTGGTCGCCAGTCTGTCGCAGGGGCTAATAATTAATATCTAAAATGTATTTCCAAAGTTATTCTACAATCAAACATTTAAAGAAAAAAATATTGGTATCAATATCAGCCACACCAGCCTTGAAATTACTTGGTATTGAATTGATAACCGAATTCTAAGTATTGCCCACCTCTACATTTAAGTTATTATACAGTGATGAAACATTAAAATTGTTGTTTTCTACAGGGTGTCCCATAAGTCTCCATACATAGGAAAAAGAAACGTTTCTTGACATTAACCATTTATATAATATGCTCTATGACTGCCATTTTGTCTGAAACACATTTCAATGTGTGTCCTCCATTGCTGAAGAACGCTTCTAAGAACATCTGGATTTAAGCTTGTGATGGTGGACCATGTATGTATGGAATGTATTACGTCTCCTATGTATGGAGACACCACTGTAGTTATATTTTTAGTTATATGTTTAGTTAATTAATAGTATGTGTTCTTTGTATTAAACAAGTGAATTCATGGCAACCCAGATATGGATTAGCTTCAGGTAAGAAATAATTTTTCAAGATCTCATTTGAACAGTTCAAATTCTTGCATTTCTGCACCTACGCCCTTCAATTCAAGGCTAAGAGGTAGGTGTAGGGTCAGAGGTGTAGGCCAAGAAGTAAAGTGGGATGTCTTTTCTCTTGAGGGGCAGGATTTCCACTTTCCCCTTTAGTTTCGGAGAGTAAAGACCTGCACTTTGACAAGTCAACAACTCAACCAAAGAAGTAAGGTCAAGGGTTAGGACCTTCAACCCTCAATTGAAACCCTCAATTCAGGTTCAAGTCTAACTTCTGTCAGGGCCCCACGAGGCCCCACACTACAATCAAAAGCATTGTGCATATTTTTTTTCTGTAGTGGCGTTATAAAAATGTCAGTTCTATGGTTAGAGGCATCACCCTCCACACTTTTCTATCCTTCTGTTTTACATAAAACCACAAAAAGTTAGTGTTTCCCAAGTTAAACCCATCCAAATGGGTTATTCTTAGAATTCGAATTAACAAATTGGTTGCTAAGGGAGATTTAACAGCTGAGTTCAATGGAGAAACATTAAATTTAGCACACACATTAGCCACATCAAGATAAAAAAAAACTGCATGGTTTCTATGGACCAATATCTTTTAGAAAGGCCACTCTGTGATTCAAAGTGCAGCTTCACATCCGTTCCGATGCTAGAAATAAAACAGCTACTCAGGTACTGCAATGTCAAACAGCTGCATTAACAGCTTCTGGATGGTGTGGAGGCGGTAGCTTTTCAAAGCTGTGGTCATTAGCTCCTAAACCCTGTTAGGAAGGAAGCAGTAAAGGCTGAATGAAAAGGTCGGCTGTGAATGGAGGGAAAATCTGCATTCAGGTTTTCTTTGTTTTTGTTATGTCTGTATACTTTAGACTGACAAAGAAGCACTGACTGCAGGTTGAAAGTAGGCAAAAGGAATTAATTTCCTGATCAGGCCTCTAAAGTGTCTTTATTGGAGTAGAAGAACTGAGAAAGAGCCTCTTTGAAGCAGCCATCAGCACTTCCTTTCTGCTGTTTTATAGCATCCAGTCATCCTTCTCTAGATTGACGGAATAATGAACTTCCTCCTGAGGATCTTCTGCTGGATGAGTTTCCAAGAAGAATCTTCTCTTTTTGTTGCCGTTTCAGAGGATAAGTTTCCGGGGAGCGGAATTGGAGTAATGGACTCTAATGCAGCAAAGGAAATGATCCACTCATGTCCAATCGCTACCTACGAGGCACCAATCAATAGTGGATCCCCAGGGCTCGGAGGGAGACCAGGATCATGATGAGAGGAAGGGAGCGCCGAGTGAAACGCTTCGGCTTCGACTGTTCGACTGACGGCGCTCTGAAGGTCTGCTTTAATTCACCTCACAGTCTTAAAAGAGCCCTGTGGATGCCTGCAGTCATTCATGTTACACAGAACAAACTGTAATAAGAGTCTATGGAGATACATGAAGGAGTCCCTGCATGCCTGTAAGAATAAAGCAGTAAACAAGGTTCTCATCCAGGAATTGGCTTTTTATTCCTACAAGCCATTAGTTCAACAATGGAACAGACCGCAAACTAAAAGATTTTATAGTTCATGAATGAGACAAGCAAATAATGGATCATTCTCCCCTTTTTACCATAGAAACAATCATAAAATATTTATTTCATATTCCCAAATTTGTAAAAAGTTATTTATAAAACTGACTAAAATACAAGCGTTTCTGTCCTCAGTTTGAACTTTCTAATTGACACGATCGGTTCAAACTTTTATTTACTTGTATTTTTAATGTTTGATCAGGTTAAAGAAATATTTTCACTAAAATGCAGGAAACTTACTTAAAATCAGCTTTACTTTAAAGTTTAAAAAAGTTGACAACTTTGAACTTTGATTAATTTTAGAAGATTTCCCCACTTTTGTAATTCAGTTTAGACTTACAATTATTATTATTTTTTTTTTATTTCTATAAAGGAACATTTTATTGTGCCAGTGTGAGATTTTAGACTTTGAAAGTCCCACTCCAATCATCTTTTGATCTATTGTTCCCAGTGGTCTTAACTGTAATTATGCTGTTTTTAGGCAAAATCAAAAAAATCTGTGTTGTTTTCTAGGACAAAGTTTCTGGAGTTCTTTAGAAATTTGCCTCTGAGTTGTGGGCAGAACTGTTGGCGTGTTAGTGGTGCAATACCTGCAACAACCTGATCATTTCATTTGTTTAAAAGCTTTGACCACATTTTTGTCAAAACACACACCTGAGCAAAGCAAACAAGGATGATTATTAAAATCCAATTAAGAGAATTTAAATATAAATTATTTTTATAGAAAGTCTTATTTAGCTCCAATCAGCATCATATGGAGGAAAGTTTGATAGAAAAGTTTTAAAGTGACTTGTCCACTTTACAATAGTTGCCACGGTAACGTAAGATTTTGTAAAAAAATATTTTGTGCTTTAACATGCCTTTCATTAGAAAAGCACGTGATCGGTTTAAGAGGAGCTTTGATCCTGCTGCAGGTTTGCTTTGATGCAGTTGGATTAAAAAAATTATCTGGCTTGAAAACCACCACTTCATAAGAACTTAAAATAGTTCCACAGCTTTGAACTTCTAATGTTTTTGGATTAAACTAATACACAAATGTAGATGAAATTCTCGTTCACAGAACAGGAAAGAACATAAACCAACTAAAGTTTGTAAAGGAAGATTCATCAAATTAAGTTTTTAAACTCATGCTTTTTATCTTTTATATGAGAAACAAATTTTAAACCTTATGGTGATTTTTATTATTGCAGCAGCTGGATGTGGTTTCTTTCTAGTCTTTCAGTGTGTTCCAGTTGGGATGATTTTGCACTCGAAACACACGATGAAAACTTGAAAAGGTTCACGAAGAGCAAAAGTATTTACAGCTCAGGCGGTGCATTAGGTTTTCGTGCATCTCTCGACATTTTAATGTGTAATTAAAGCCATGAGCAGCGCTGTAAGACCTGCAGGTGCTACGTGCTGTCACCGGCCCCTTTGACCCAGCCTCACTGGCTGAGTAGCTGCTTCATGCACTCTCCCCCCACCACCTTTGTCAGAGCTTCACATCAAAAACTGGTGGGAAAAAAAGCAAATACTTTCTTTTTTTTCAAAATTGTGTTTTTTCTGTTGGTTTTAGCTGTATAGCAATCATTTAATTTTTGGTCAACTAGGGGTGACAAACAAGTCTGTCATTTTTAGAAGAATCTAAAAAAGTAAACTTTTGGATTTCCTTGGCGACAGAGGTTCTCTGCGAACCACACTCAGACTCCAAATATTTTTACATCATTTCATTCAGTTTGAGCCAAGGACTCACGTGTTAAATTTTCACAAGATTGCAGAAAATAACTTTTGAGCTCCATGAGATTTTGGATCCATTCATTTTATGATGGTTTCGCCCACTGTGATGTCATTTCTTGGAGGGGGGGGTGTGTGTATGTGTATTTGGATGTGTCTTCATTATGCCCAAAACTGTTTTAGGTGTTTGCAAATTTAGGTGAGTTTGAGTATGTGGCAGGGGTTACAGTTTCGCTTAAAAGCGCAGTAAGAAAAGAAGAAATGTGAAAATAATCTGGTGCTTGCACTCCAGACAGAATAACATTAAAAACTAATTTACTAACAAATTGTTGGAATTTTGAGGACCTTCAGCTCATGATGTTCTTTTTCAGAAGTGAAGAATTCTCTCAAAGTGCTACAAAGACCCAATTTTTTTTACACTTACCTTTGGACTTCATGAAGTCACAGAAAGAGACAGAGACATGAAGGGCATACATTAAAAAGCTGGGTGAGAACAAACCGTCAGCTCTGGTCCAACAGGACCAAGACCAGACTCCAGCATCACTCCGCCTCCTGCGTGACTTCCACAGCGCTAATGCCTCTCAGCCATCCCTCGTCCTGATCAATTAGTCTTCTCGCCGTCGGCCTGTCTGCGCGGCCCCTCCTGCTCTGCTCTTCCTGTTGACGCCGTCCAACAGTGGCGTGCCTTAAACCTCTGAAACCATTGTGCCGCAAACACACTCTCGGCCTGCAAACAGGAAGTGAAGAGGCTGCCAAAGATAAAGTGGAGGACCACAAACAAATGGGAGTAACTGAGCTCACTAATGTGGCGGTGTGGTGGGCCGGCTTCCTGCCTGAGGACCATCAGCTTGCCATGACATCACCTCAGTGAGTCAGACTCACCGAGAGACCCAACGTTCATCAGATGAGAACAAGGGCACTAAAGAGTTACATGCCACTTCAGCACCAAGGACAGAGATGACCAATGTAATGATGGAACTCATGTTAAATAAACCTTTCTTTTACAGAACCTTTACATTGGGATCTGAGCCAAAGTTTAGCTGTGAGCTAAAGTGATGGATGAGTACTTTCCAGCATTGTCATTAGATCACAAACACTCATCAAATCACAGCCAGAAGACGTTCTTTGGATGTTGGATTGCAGCACGAGGCTGATAGGGGATCTAATCAGAGCAACCGGGATCCTGATCTCCAAGATCAAGAGTGTTCAGACAAACAAACAAGAATGAATGTCAAATCCATTCACATTATAGCTTCATAAAGTTCACTTGTTTTTCCACATCAAAATAATACAAAGGGAACGTTATTAGAACATTCTACCACACTGTATGGTCACGTCTTTGCTAAATTCAAAGTGTTTCCACACATTAGACTGTAATGATAGTTGATCAGTTTTTGCTGCATCACGTGTG
The DNA here is from genome assembly GCA_036245035.1 of Adrianichthys oophorus. Taxonomy (NCBI): domain Eukaryota; kingdom Metazoa; phylum Chordata; class Actinopteri; order Beloniformes; family Adrianichthyidae; genus Adrianichthys; species Adrianichthys oophorus. The sequence continues at coordinate 29,208,814 of BSAI01000012.1, read as the reverse complement.
CGGCGTCTGTTGTAATGCACTTGGTTGATTTGACTAAAACGTAAAAATAATTTACGTCTTTTGGTATTAACATAATTGATTATTTCATTTTGATTTTATTACGGTATAGGTCGATTCAATCAACATCTTGCCTCAGACAGATCAATCTGATTGATCATAGGAATATAAATCTATCAATCGACTTTTCTGATAAATCAAAACACCCCTGTTGAACACAAACCAAAGTTGGGGAACCAGATCAGAGAACCCTGATGAACCATTATCACTTATAAGCAGAGACCTGAATCTAAACTTGAAGGTTTTGGTCTTTGTAACAAGCTGAGGAAACCACATTCCTGAAGGACAACTACAAACCACCATGTAATCCTCCAGGCTCCGCCTTCTTCTCAGCAGGTACCTTGCTTTTGAAGTTCAGCTGGTTTTTTTCTGAATTATTTCTTTTATTACATTTTTATTCAATAAAGCGTTGACGCAAATTGAGTTTATTCAGCTTGAGCTTTTGCAATCATGTTGACAGATCAATGTGAAAATTGTTGTGAAAGCAGGAAGCCCGGTTTCTGAAGAACTCCAGCTCTGATGTTTGTGTGTGGCTGCCTAATTGGTTTTGTGGAGCAACAGAAGTCGAGCTGTGGGCTTCAGAAATCGGATGGAGAACAGTTTTGACCACAGATTACATAAATGTTGGTGGTAAATCAAAAGTTTGTCATGTGTAAAGATTTCTCCAAGTCTTGGATTGCATGAGACTTTCCATGAAATACTTCCAACCCTGCGCCTGGTCGTACGATTTAAACGTCAGCGTGGTGGCAGGTTAGAGTCTTGATGCTCGGGTCGCCTTCACCTCCAACAGCGTTTTAGAAGATGACCTGGGCTCTGAAGTGCTTCTGCTTGTTGGCGTTGTTGCTCATCCCCATCTTCAGCATCCACCTGGACTTCATCCTCTGGACGAACTGCATGTCTTTCTGCCTCTGAAGTGCAGAGCTGCTGCCTAAAATGATAGAGAATCCAGCAGGGATTTTTTTAAACAGTGTCGGAAAAAAAAAATCCCCAGTATCTTAACCCTTTGTCCCCAGAGCTTTAGCTCCAGTGTCGACATTGGTTTGACTACTGTAACTCTTTAACCGTTTATGCAATTAACATAATTCTAGTGGGTTCTGAAGTGGAGAAAAGCAATTTTCTGCTGAGATGCAACACTTTACAGTAGAGAAGTGCTTACGTAACCACATAAATCAGCTTATTCTGAGATGGAGAAACTTGGATTAAAAGCAGAATAGGAGGGGTCGCTGGTGACATTTATGGCGTTAAAGGGTTAAATAATTTTTCAGGATGCTGTAAAAATTTAGAAGAAATACAATCGGAGAACTTTTGAAAAAGAAAAAAAACAGGCTTTATATTTTAAAAAGAGGTACTGAGGAGCAGGAAATGATCAGACAGAAATGTTCAAATCCGGGTTGCCACCCCCCAACACCCAAACACACAGGGAATTCTCAGACTTCTCCTGTGCCATGAAATAATAACTTTCTAGATAAAAGCAGGAGGATTGGAACCAAGGCATGAATCTTCCACAGTAGTGACTGAGCCTTCTCAGACAGCAGGGTCGCTGCAGTGGGATCTCCCAGGTCCAGCTCTGCTCTACAGAGCAACCCTGCTGAAGATCTACAGGAAGCCTTTGACCGATGTCACTGTTAACCAGGGTTACATTGCAAGTAATTAGATGATTTTTTATTTTTGAACACATATTTGTTTTCTGCATCATTATACAAATTCACTAAAATCAATCATTGATTTCCTGGATTCTTTGTTTTTGTTTCATCTCACAGTTGAATTGAATCTATAATAAGCCTTCCAGACCAAACTCCTCTTTTGAAGAGGGAGTACTTTAGGAATCACTGACTGATATATTTTGTTTTTTGCCCCATTGTCTTTTTTTCAGATTTTTCTTTGCACTCTTTTGTAAATCAAGAAGCCTGTAAGGTGACTTCTGAATTAAGAACAATGGTAAAAGCTTCAGAGTATGTCAGTTGCCAATGAGAAGGCCGCAGTATTGGGCGGGTCTGGTTCTTATGATTAGTAATAGAACTTGTTAAAAGGCGACTCTTCAGGATCAATAAAGTTCAAGAAGCTCAAAAGCAGAAAAATCATCTTCACCTGCTTTTTCTCTAGTGCTCGCAGGATTTTGAATGATGTGAAGGTATTGCTCTCTTCAACATTAGCCTCCATCTTTGTGAAATTTTTAACACTGAGAACAAAGTGAAGCTGTGGTAGTCTGAGCAGTTACACACCCAATTTTCACAGCGGTGCGTCTTTGCTAATTCTGAGGACATTTATGGGATTTCTTTTGAAGGTTAACATGAAGCCAACTGATAAAACGCGTCTCGCTTCTTCTCCTGTTCAAAGGTTTCTGCCTCACCTGCGTCTCCTCCCCAGCCGAGAGCTTTGTACTGCCTGAGGACTCTGCCCACCGCCTTGGTGTTGTGAGTCAGAATCAGCGCTCGCTGCGTCCCAAAGCGCTGCTTGTAGTACCTCACAAGGGAGCGGTGGCCGACCTTTGCACCTGCACAAACACACAGATCCTCGTCACAAATGGAATGCCTCAAAACTCTGGTTACGTCAGCATCTACAGATACGCCCTTAGACCCTGACTAAAAAAATAAAATTGGACACCAACTTCAGCCTTGTCCGACGCTTAAGGTGACCAATAAAAACAATCACTAGAACTAGTATTTTCTAAATAAAATAAATGGGAATCTTCCATTTCAGTACCTTTATTAGCAGCATCTTTGTAACATTTAACAGCTGGTTGCTGAATATTATGCATCATTATTATGCTCTGTGGGAACAACTGTTACAATAAGTCTATATTTGGAGTAAAGACTCCTGGAAACATTAAAACTGTTTTTGTTAATTTTACTAGTTTGGGGGTTTCAATTTAGCGGTCTGGGCAGCCACTTTGAGAACTTTATGGACGGATTTATGACACAACCGAATGACTTAACATGCATCAAGAATGAGCCGGCTGTGGTTTGGAGAATCTAGTAGTGTTCCAGCATAAAACTTCTTTCAGAATAACTATATAAGAAAAAGATGAAAAAAATGTAGGTCATGTTTTTTTTTCTCCACAACCTGGTGGGTTAGAGATCATTACCTTAGAGAATCTGGACTCGGTTAATAGAACCTGGATAGTGAACTTCTAGTCTTAGCTGAGGGTTCTGCTGAGTAAAACAACAAAGCAGC
>BSAI01000012.1:29111912-29165583 GCA_036245035.1 Adrianichthys oophorus | reverse complement strand
ATAAACATTTATTGGTTTTATTGTCAGTCAAAGATCATGAAGGAGACGAAGTACGAAGTTCTTCATGGTTATCGACAAATCATTTCCAATCCGCTTTATCCCTTTCGGGGTCACGGGGTTGCCGGAGCCTAACCCGGCTACTCATGGGCGAAGGCAGGGTACATCCCTGGACTGGTCGCCAGTCTGTCGCAGGGGCCACAATCACACACACATTCACACCTAGGGACAATTTGGAGTAACCAATTAACCTATGAAGCATGTTTTTGGACGGTGGGAGGAAGCCGGAGTACCCGGAGAAAACCCACGCATGCACGGGGAGAACATGCAAACTCCACACAGAAAGGTCCCCCAGCTTGAACCGGGAACCTTCTTGCTGTGAGGCAGGAGCGCTAACCGCTGCGCCACCGTGCAGCCTGTTATCGACAAACGTTGTGTTTATTAATTTGGAAACAGAAGTCATTTATCTTTTAGTAAAATTTCATTTTAAATGAGGCTGACACTTTAACATACTATGAAGTTTAGATTACTTTAACAGTTTATATTTTGTAGTTTACAAACATCCTTTAATGAAGGTAAAGATCACAGATGAAGCAGAAATGTCCCAAAAGAACATCAATATTATGATGAAATTTGAATTTGTTGATCATTTTATTCAATCAGTTATAGTTTGTTAAATTAGAGTTTTTGGAAAACTCTCACCACGGCCTTTTTTCTGTTTAAAAAGATCAAAACTTTCTATATTTTATTTGTCGACACGTAGTTCGGGCAATGGGGGGACTCAAACCAAGTGGAGACGTGGTTCCAAATTTTAAAACAATTTACAATGCTTTCGGAAAGTATTCACAGGATTACCGGTAAATCAGTTTTCTTTTTGAAAAATACCCCATAATGACAATGTTGAAAAAGTTCTTTTGAAATTGTTGCAAATTTATTAAAAATTAACTGTGATATGTAAACAAGTACATATCAGGACAGGAAGCCACCTGCTCTTTGATTGGACAGTTTGATTTGTGGCTATCCAATCACAAAGATGTGTAAAGACAGGGACAGAATTCACAAGCGCAATTTCAGGAGCTCACACGCAGTTTTTTGCTTACATCTGCAAAACAAAAAGAAAAAAAAAAAGGTAGAAAGTATTTCACAAATGCAAATCTTTTTCACAAGCATGCAGGTCCATTTTTACACATTTGCAAACCTATTTTTTGGCGAGGCAGATTTATGATGAAACTTGATTAATGTGTGAATGTACAGTTGCGAATCCATTCATTTGCGGTTTTGAATCTTTAGGTCCTTGTCTTGAGCCCATACACAAGACCCGTATCAAACAGCTGTCAGGATTCGTCCCTGGTCCTCCACTCACCTGTTCCCTGATCGCTGAGTGGTTTCAGCTGTGCTCCTGGGTGTGTTAGGGTGGTGTGTTCACTCATTCCTCGCCAGTTCGTTGTTTCCTCTACTCAGGTCTATGCCATGCTCTAGTTGAAGCAGTCCTAGCAGCTCACTCACGGAGGCTGCTGCGCCCATCTCCACTGAGCATCTGCTCAGCAAGAGGACCTCTGAGCTTTATAAAGAAACTGTCTTCTTACCCTGTGTGTGCCTTAACTTGGGTCATCACTCGTCTTTAAAGTAGCAGCGGGTTCCACACCAAAGACCCAATCAGCTCTGGAACTCACCTGAAGGAAGATGTGGGGAGCAATGCTCTTCTTTCCAATTCACCTTTTTCTAGGCGCAGGCGGATCCGCTGTGCAACGAAAAATTGGGATGATCTATGCACTGCCGGGAGCAGAAACCCAGAAAGAAAGGCAGTTTCAGCCAAGGATGGGGGAGAGCCAGCTCAGTCCCATTTTTAAAGGTGCTCATAGCAGCACCAGGATGGGAGTGACTACACCTGTGCAGCAATCTGTGTCGCTCATACTGCCAGATTTAGTTTCATCATTTGCATTAAAGAGCAATAAGCAAAGGCATAATTATTAAAAACATTGTTTAATAAGGCAGAAATATTTGATCAATTTTAAAATCAATCAAATTTCTCTTCAAAGCCTTTTTTAGCAGTCTGTGATGTGAACCAATTTAATGTGACTAAAATCTGACAGCGGTTCTTCAGTTGTAGATGAAGAGTTGGACGCCATAGTGCTGCAGATTCAGTGTTGTCATCCAAATGCTGGCTGCAGGATAATGATGGAACATCTACCGTCCAGAAGCTTCCACATTCAAAGGAAGGCTGGACCTCCAAACAAAATAACATCATGGTAGAGAAACAGCAATGGCAGGGTAGAGACAAAAAGAAACTAAAGATTGGTCCTTGAGGACTGGGTTGGAGCCCTCAGTGACCCCACTCAGATTGGAAGACGCCGTAACAGCTCAGACAGCTCTGTTTGTTACTCTATTGAATGTCAATGGTGTTCTGAATATAAAGGTCTTCTACACATCTACCTGTAGACATCACATTTTTGAATTTTAGATGTCTACTTTTGACTTTTGTATACATTTAGTAAATATAAAATAGAAAAGCCAAGTCAGAAATGACTCTATCATTGTGATTTTGGAGTGCTGTCATTTTAGACACTGCTGAAACTGCAGAAAATGTGCTTTAAGCTCATTCTAATAATATTCCACTCTGACAATAGATTATATCTTTACCATCATTTTGTTCAGTAATATGACAAGTTAAAAATCTAAACAATAATATAGATGCTGGACTGTTGTTTTGATATAAGTTTCTGAGACCTTTAACCCCAGGTACATTTCAGTAGAAATGTTAACTACTTCTTGGAATGTAACTTTGTGATTACTAGTTGTCTGCGAATGAAAAGGCTTCATAGTGGTTGGCTTTTTTACCTTACTGTGAGAAAAAACCTGGTTCAAATTCCAGTTGGGATTTTTCTGTGTTAAGTTTCCATGTTCTCCCTCTATAGGTGTGAATTTTCTCCATTCTTCCTTTCACAGTTCAATAACATGTTTTATAGGTTTACTGAGCAAATCGCTCCTGTGTGTTTGTGTGGCCCTGTGACAAACTGGTGACCTGATTAGGGTGTACTCCACTTTAAACAATAGCTGGATTGGAAAGAGCAAACCTGTGAACCCAAAAGTGATTCAGTGGGTTCTGAAGATGAGTGGATCAATGTAAAATTACACTATTTATTATATTTACTGAGGATGACCACCATGATCTGAAAGTCCTGTCATATTTTATTTATAGTCTGAGAAACCTACCTCTCAATTCAGGATAAATAAATGAAAATTGAAAGTTTATTCTTTCACATGAACTGTAAATATTTTTTTGAATTGTAAAAAAGTTTAGCAAAGTTTAGCCAAACTACTGGCAAAAAGAAAAACAGACGAATCACAGATTTGTATGACGCAACCTACACAATTCAGCAAATTACGTGCACTGAAGCACAAATGCCCACAAAGCAAATATACTGTGCAGGTAAATTTTAAATGATAAAATAAATATAACTTCTTTCACATATACTCTAGTGTATGTTTTCTTACAAAACATTTTTTTCTTCATGTTCTTTATGTGTGCATCTCTGTGTGTGTGTGCATGCGTGTGTGTGTGTGTTTGTAGAAGACTGTGTTTGCTGGTCACTAATTGGACTGGATTTCACAGAGCAACAAAAGATCAGACTCGAAAATTCCAGCCTGGGTTTGTTACAGGCTCTGCTTTGTTGTCCTTTGGGCCCTGTTTGCTGTGTTAACAGTTATCTCCTCCTCTCTCTCAGCCTTTCATGTTCTCTCTTTTTGCTGTGCGACCTTTGAAAGGCTTTTTGCCCCAAATGAATGATGATTTTGGATGGATTTCTCTTCTGGAAGCATAATTCAGTTTTGTGAAAAAAAATGATTCTTGACTTTCAAACCTCAGAGGATGGCAGTAATGCCTATACTCAGAGTTTAGAAGAGCTGGAGTGTAAGATCTGCTACTTCATGTACAACTTGGGGAGCCGCAGGCCAAAGGTGCTGGAGTGCTGCCACCGTCTCTGTTCCAAATGTCTCATCAAGATCCTGGACCAGGGAAAGTCGCCCCCTAATGCTTTGGTTTGTCCATTCTGCCGCTGCATCTCCACACTGCAGGGAGAGTCTGTGAGCAGCCTGCCAGATGACTGCAACCTGGTAGCAACACTGGCTCTCCAGAGGAAGAACCAGAGGAACTCCCACCAGGACACAACAACAGAGCTTCTCCTCAGTCCTAGACACCTGACTTCCCTTAGAGGTGCTAGCCCATCCTTGATTTACCATTCATCTATATCCTCCTCTTCTTCGTCCTCGTACTCTACCCTCCATAGTTCCCCTAACTTTGTAGTCATCACTATCATGGAACCACCGCCTGCCTCTGCCGTATCAGACCTTGAACACCACTCCCCCAGCCTGGACTCCATCGCATCCATCACACAGCGGTGGACTTTGTGGAACTGTGCTGCCCTCCTGTGCCAGACCACAGCCCGGGTCCTGGTGTGGGTGCTGGGGCTCCTGTACTTCAGTTCGCTCCCCATGGGGGTTTATCTGCTGATACTGCAGAGGACAACAGCTGGGATGCTGCTGGTGAGCTTGGTTCCCTCCAGCCTTGTCATGATCATTATCTTCGGCTTCTGTCAGTGCATCTGTCATGAGTTCTGGGACTGTGTGCCTCCATGATGAGACCCAATGAAAAATGAACGATTGTCTTTGATTGTGCTCAACTGTGCGTCTACAGAACTCACTAATGGGGAGAAAGGGGAAAATATGTGACAATTTACTTCAAATGACAGAAAAATACCTCTTGTCAGTAAAACTCTGGAGCTCTTTGTGTCCATTTCTAAGCCACTTTCAGAGAACGTTTTTGAGCTTTAGGCGTTGCTCTCTTACGCTTTTGAAGGAATTTTAGGAATTAGATGTAAAAATTTTACTTGTTTTCAATTGTGCAAAACAATTGAAGTGTTTAAAACTAAAACTTAGGTGTTTGAGTGTCTATGACATGGGTATATGACTGCAGGGAAATTGCCAGAGTGTCAGGCAACCCCACAAAAATATGACAAACATTTATTTTGTCATAATAAATTAATTACTCGTGATTAGAACAATGCATTTTTAGTTAAACATGACTAAAATAAAATATTCACTTTAATGTAAGACAATCAAAAAGTTTAATTTGAGATGGAGCGCAGTCCTGCTTTTGTGGAACCTGAGAAACTGCTTTTTTTCTGCAAAAATGAAAACATTATTTAAACAGCTTTGTTGCCATTTATACAGTCAAACGTCACATAGAACAGTACAACAGCGCCTCTTAGTGGGACAAAGATGACTAACTACCTTTGTGCCTCCTGAGAAGTCTCCTACTTTTTAAAATTTGTTTTTTTAAAGCTTTTAGTTTTCTTCAATCAATGCACTTCACAAAACCTAACACAAACATAATTAAAATATGATAAAATCAATCAAAAACTATCAAGTACAGCTGAGTGTTTGACCACAGGCACACAAGCAGGAAATCTTTTTTTTTATCTTTGGACTCCAAGGACTCAAAAGAAACAAATGAAGTTTGAAAACGGAGAGGGAAAATTCTGCCAAAATTGCTCCACCTACATCAGCAATGTGCCAAAAAAAAGGCTAATTGGGTACTCATTGACTGTATAAGAGAACTGGAATGAGTGAAATGGCTTACCGTATTTCGGCTCCAACTAACAGAAGTCAAGTTGGTCGCCATTTTGTTACGATACATGTTGAAGCTAGACGGCATCAGTAAGCAGTGACTGGTTCAAGACAGTCTGAGTCATCATTTCTATGGCAACCACTCTTGCCAATCAGGAGTGAGCTTTTTAGAGATCCACACTCCTACCACTTGAAAGCAGTCTGTAAACACACAAAATCTGTCAAATATTTCAAAGATCCAACATTAGACAACATACTTTATTTGAGGCATCTGATTGCTCAGTTTATAAATTAAAAAGTGTGCATTTTAGAAAAAAAATATCATGACAGTAAATTAAGATTATCATATTTTTTGCTAAAAAAGGTATCAGAGCAAGAATGGTTATTCTGACAGATAAAAAGACTTGAGTTATAGCTGTTAATTTCTCTATTGAAGTCTATGGGACTTTGGATTATTGGAGCCAGCGGGTACTTCCTGTTTGGAATGCGTCCATTTCTGCTATACAGTCAATGGTCAATATTTACTGTTGGCAAATATAGACCACGATGCATTGTGTTTGAATGATTTGTCATCTGAAAATAAATATGTAGAGTGTTCCTTCATGTATTGCTGGAGTTACGTTCTAAAAATAACTCACAAAAGACAAAATCTGTGAAGTAGTAACCTTCAATATTTATTACAAATACAGATGGAATGCCAGGGGGGAAGGGGTCACTCAGTCCAATTCTCATTAACCGGGCACGTCCAAAGTCAGGCATGTGGACCAAATGTGGCTTGGATTCAAATTTCCACCTGCCCACAGGCTCCTGTCAGAAAATCAATAACATGTGGCCCCCAGCACTTTTTCAGAATTGTGTGTATTATTTCCTAATTGTGTTTGTCTAAATTATGTTATAAGCTGCCGTAAACCTGTGGCCACTTGATCTTAGGAGCCTTAACGGCTAAATGAGAAGAACAGATTTAATTGTTTCTGGGATCAAAATCATACTGGTTTGTACTTATGAATAAGATAACTGTGTTATTTTCTTGTTCAGATGAATTAAATTTAAAAGTTAACAGTGAACATTTAATGTTGAATAATATGTAACACTTCAAATCAATGCTGATTTAAAATGAAATTCAAAAAAATGTTGGTAAAAATGTATTGAGATATCAATTCTGTTTCATGTGAAGAAATGAAATGTATTCTATTGCAATAAAATTTTCACTAAATTGTTCATTTGCATTTAATGGTTTTATAATAATATACATCATGGTATAATAATATACACAGAAACAGTTAATGGGTCTAACCAACTGCTAATGAAAAAAATGAATCTTAGTTTGCGTAATTATTTATTTTTGCAACCCCCTCCGAGTTGTTGTATAGCCTGTAGAAAATTTTACGCCATCAAAAAGGTAACACCAAACAGATGATTGGTTTTGAAGTAAAACCCAATTTTGCTAACATTAATGTGCGTATAAATAGGAAATTTAATTCTGACACCAGCCTTTGGTGTTTTTTGTTAGATTTTTTAGTCAGTGAAAGAAATAGTTAGCATGGGTTTGTGGAGGTGATACATTGACATAGAAACGGTCTATGGGCTGACCTAATCATTTGTTGAAATCATTCCAATTGCCAACAAAAGGGGGCAATGGCTGAAAAAAAAGATCCATCCAATCATCTTCTGAACCTGCTTAGTCTCCTATACCATTATAAATTACTTCAAAATGAAATAAATCGATACTCGATCTTGGAAAAGAAAATTACTGTACTGTAAAAAAAAGCTGCCATCACATCAGACAACACACATGTGATGAGGCAAAAAATGATCAATCCATCATTACAGTCCAATGTGAGGAAACACTTTGACTTGAGCAAAGACCACACCGTGTGGTAGAATGTTCTAATAATGTTCCCTTTGTATTATTTTGATGTGGAAAAACAACAGTGGATTAAACTTTATCAAACAATGTGAAATGGATTTCCCATTAATTCTTGTTTACTTGTCTGTTTGTACCCATATTTACTTTACACTTGATCAACTTGCAAGAAATACAAGGAATCTGGAAAACTTCCTCCCGCACTGTTCAGTACCAGGTATTTATCTCTGAGTCACAATGGTTGAATTTTTGGTTAAAGATGTTTTGTTTTCTAAAATGTAATGCTGCTTTTTAACATTTGTTTCATTTTTTAAATTGTTGTTGTGATCTTTAAAATGTTTTTGTGTCACGTGAATTATTGATATGATTTGAACTTCAGGGCTAAATATCCTAAAAAGATATTCCAGCATATTCCTATTATGTTGTAGACGATGCAGTGACAACAAGCAGCTAACAAAGCAAATTTAAGCTTTAAGTGTTTAATCTTCACACCACAAAAAGTTAAAAAAATCTTTACAAGTATATTTTTTACACTTTTTAGAGATAAGTAACTGAATTTCAAAAGAGCTTTCTCCTTGACCTGAACCTCAAAACATGCCATTTCTGTGAATCAATGAAAGACAGCTGTTCAGAAATGCATTAAAAACAACCTTAAACTGACCCAGCCCTCCTGTTCTCTAACAGCAGCTCACCAGCAGCTGTTGTTGTGATGACTAACTTATTCTTCACCAAGACATACAAAAAGCTTGACTCATGGAGAAAACATTTACTGCATTTTTTTACAGATTCTTTCAGTTCTGGACTCAGTAATAATTCATTCTGCCCACTTAATGTGTTTTGTTCGCTGTTATTGTTTCACTCGTGTATTTTACCAAAGTATGGTCTCTGATTGCTATGAGGGAAGCTGGATGAGGACTCAAACGTATAAAAACATTCAAACACAAATCCATAAAGGTTGGTGAGGCAAACAAAACCGATATTACAGACCTAAGGAGTGGCTGACAAGTGAAAGAGATGAAAGTGGCAGGAAAGTACCAGACGAAGATTAAACCCATTCACTGTCCTCTCAGGGAAATTAAACCAACGGTCGGTCTGTTTTCAAACCCAGAAGTGCAATTTAAGAATGAAACAAAAACATTGGAAAAGGATCTGAAAAAGTAGAGGAGAAATTATGAAAATAAGGACAATAAAAGTAGTTTATGCTTTGTTTTTGTATTTTCAATTTGTTTTGCTTTTTTCAGAGCAACATAATAAAAATATTTGTTTTTTTACTGATTTCCCTGTGCTCCTGACCAGTGAAGGGTGAAAGAAACAGGGAGGAGTGGTCCCGGGAACATTTTGTCCTGTTCCACCTCGGAAACACTCATCCTGCTGCCGATGCTCAGTAAGCCAGGCCTTCCACTTCTCTGTCTTCCAGGCGTGTGGATGTGAACGTGCCTCCCTACAAGGAGAGCAGCATCGCTTCAGATTCCTCATCAGTGATGCAATGAGCATTCCCACAGGCTGCTGTGAGCGACATTCCCAGGCTACTCTGCTGAAAATGGAGCAAACACAAGACAGATTTTCCCTCTCAAAACAGACTAAATTGTGTTTTTAATCCCTTTAAACAAAACTCTCCAAACAAACAAACAAAAACAAAAAACAGTTGAGGACTACTACGTGAGATAGCTATCTGGTCAATCCCATAGTCTTTGTTGTATTTGTGTGTTCTTGTTGAGCAGGGAGTTTTTCCAACATACAGCGGTGTGTCCATGATAGTCTGTGAGAGATCAAACCATGAGGACCAATGTCAGAGTATCAAACTCAAGGGTGGATTGGTGTCTTGCTCAGATTACAGATATACTGTACAAGGTTTTGTTTTGATCGACATTTGCCACAAACTGTTTGAAACTTGAAGTCCATTGATTTCAAAGTAAGAAAAAAAAGCAACTAAAACTGACAATACAAAGTGTTTTTTGTTTGTCAGAAGTGGATAAAGTGGCCAAAAGTTGTTTTCCAGTGAACGTACTTTACTTTGGAATATTGTTACCACCAGTAGAAGTAAAAAAGTTCAATCTTATATTAACTTAAGGTAGAGGAAACAAGAGCTTAAAAAAAACGCTTTAGTACACCTCACAGCAAGAAGCCTCTGGTTCAAATCCCGGCTGGGTTGTTTTGTGTAGTTGTCTGTCATTTGTGTGGACTGCTGAACTGTCTAGTGTGTACCCCACCTTCACCTGACAGTAAAGGCTCCAGCATCCTCATGACCCCGAACAGGTATGAGCAAGTGTAAAAAACAGATGCGTGGATGTAAGTACCAGGTTATAGGTTATACATAATATTTATTTGACTGTTTAGAACTTCATAAATTAGGCAAACAAAAAGATCTTCTGAAAATTATTATATGTTCAAAAAAATGACTTTTTTATTGTTTTGTACAAGAAATTAAAATTTAGATCAAAGGAGTGGGATTTAAAGGTTTGCTTCATCTCACACCCTTTTCAAACTGGAGCTGACATGTGCTTTAAAGATCAATTTTTTAAATTAGACAAGAGACTTAGAAAACACTACAGCAAGAATGTCAGAAAATATCAATAAATAAGTGCACTTACCGGTATCAATACTCTTTTACACACACTATTATACATATTAATATATATTATATATGGTATGTAACATTATTATTGTTGTTATTCATTTTTTAAAGTGTAATATTTGTGTTTTTTATCTATCTGTTGTTGTTTTTTTTTTTTTTCAAATCTATGGTAACAAAGTAATTTCTCTTTTGTGGGATTAATACATTTAAATACATTTCTATTCTATTCTATTCTATTCTATACTCTACAGTATAGTATACATTACATGTGTAGTATATACAATGTTATATACCTATATAATATTATATATTGTTTATATATTTTTTTACAATCTTTTTGGAATTATCATGGCTTATACTGATGGGTAAAATAAACAGAAAAATCAAAACAGCACAGTAGGAGGGGTCACAAATTTATTAAAAGTAAAAGTTTAAAGTACAATTTACAAACACATCTTTTGAGATCCCATTGTTCTAACGTTTCTTTTTAGTCAATCTAACCAAGTAAATTGCCAATTAATTACTTTCTAAACCTGAATGCCACTTATATTTTCCACAGAAACAAGACACCAATTAAAACAAAATAATCAAATCTTTTTCTAATTTGACTTTTTTTTTACCACAACACCAAAGAAATAATTTACAAAAGACAATTCTTTTTTCTCCTGCTTTATTCATATTACAAAGGTTAAATGATGAATGTTTGCAGACAACTTGCTCAGGGTTCAACAATCTGGTTGACAGACTAGTTATTAAAAAGGACTGAGATCTGCCTTCACAGCAGTATTGTTGCCACTATTTTGATAATTTCTGATAAGATCAAAGGCCTTACCTGGACTGAAGTGAAAAAGAACCAACTCATCTTTTGAAATTAAAGTAAATTCTACTTGAGTAGAGAGGTACAGAATCAATATTTCTTGAAGACCAGTGTGAAGTTTCCACAGTCGGTGATGGTTAGATCATAGGGGTTTAACAATTAATCAATTTCTATTCCTACGATCAAACCAGATCCATCTGTCTGCGGCAGAATCAAATCGACTATACCATCTAAAAATCCTTTCAAAATTAGATAAATTATATATTCAAATCAATAGGAAACTGGAAAATAACTTTTTGATTGAGACATGGTCAGTTTATGTTATAACAACATGGAAACAACCATGTCAGCGGACAACATACACATGTGATGCAGCAAAAAATGATTAACCATCATTCCAGTCCAATGTGTGGAAACACTTTGAATTTAGCAAAGACATGTGACCATACAGTGTGGTAGAATGTTCTAATAATGTTCCCTTTGTATTATTATGATGTGGAAAACCAACAGTGGATTAAACTTTATCAAACAATGTGAAATTGATGTTCCAATTAATTATTGTTTACTTGTTTGTACACATATTTAATTTACACATGATTATCTAACAAGAAATACAATGGATCTGGAAAACTTCACCTGCACTGTTCAGTACCCATGTATTTATCTCCGAGTCACACTGGTTGAATTTGTGGCTGAAGATGTCCCAAATCGATTTTAGGTCAGTGAATCAGGTCGAATCCGATCGTTCAAAATGAACCAAACTTGAAAGTGAATTGAATCGACAATCACCAATATCGAATTGTTGCAAAAACAAATTGTTTACACCCTTATCTAACCATGTTATCTCCTAGCATTGGTCCACAGTGTATCAACACAATCAATCCACAATCAACACAGCAACCCACATCTACAGATTTTCATGAGGCCCTCTGCTGACAATCTTTGTGGAGATGCTGAATTCATTTTCCAGCATGACTTAGTACCTTCAATCACTTTCAAAGATACTAAAAGTGGATTCAGTGACCACAGTGCTAACGTGCCTGATTGGCAGGCAGATTCCCCTGACCTGAACCTGAAAGAAAATCTATGGGCTTTTGTCAAGAAGAAGATGAGACACCAGCTCCAAGAGATGACCTGAAGGCAGCTATCAAAGCAACCTGGGCTTCCATTGGAGCTTTGCAGTGCCACAGGCTGCATCCCACTGATGTGGAAGTTCATGTAAAGGAGCCCCAACTGAGCACAGAGCATAGAAATATATCAGGTCCTGAACTCTCACATCTCTGTTGATGACATCTCTTTGACTGGTCTGGAGTGATATTCTCATTTTCAGAGACACTACATTTTTATTGTCTATGAGCATGGCTACCTCAAACCAAAAAATTCCAGTTCAAATCTCATTAGTTCCTTTCTGTGTGGCATGTGTATATTCTCCCAGTGAATTACTGGGTGTTTCTCTTGGCACTTCCTCCCACAGTCCAAAAGATATTTCTTAAATTGTCCCATGGGTGTTTATGTGGTTGTACCCTGCTTTTGCCATAGCATTGTGGTATAGGCTCCAGCAATCCCCTGTGACCCCACAAAAGAGAGGGAAAATAAAAAAATATATAGATATAGATTATTTATAGGTCATAATCATAGAAATAACAAGAAATGAAAGACTAAATATTTCTATCTGTGTTGTGATCTGACATCATATAAAGATTTCCTTATTTGAAGCTACTGACAACAAAATTGAACTTTTTTACTTTTTTATTTCATTGTTTTGGTTGTAGCTATATCTGTAAATGTGTGTGGGCTAAACTGATGATGACATTTGCTTAAAGTCACACTTTGATCATGTTTTTAATCAATTTTCAAACAATCCCCTTGGTATTTTAATTATGATTATGCCATTTTTAGACCAAATCAGAAAAACTGTGTTTTCTAGGACATTGTTTCTACAGAGCGGCAAGAGTTAATTAGAAATTCATCTCTGAATTGTGGTCGTTGTCTCTGACTTTTGGGTCAGAGTAAGCCTGCCCCCATTTCCCTACACTCTCTCCCATAAACTTACAGCCCCTCAGTCAAGCAATCTAACATTACGGGTACAACAAAAAATGGCGAGTAATGTTGGAGATGAGAGCCAGATGCCAGCTCAGACAAGGAAAACAAAGGCTTACATGAATCTAGTCAAGAAGTACAGAGTAAGGAGCTTGTGGCCTGCCATTCTAGGATCTACGTCAGATTTATAGGCTTTTTCCAATGGCATTTTTATGTGTCTGCGCCTGATTCACACTGATTTGAATAACGAAATATTTAAAAATACCATTTCAAGCTTACATTATTATACGTTCTCCATCATGAAAAAAATGCTACATGAACATGTTAAAACCTAGGAAAGTAAGGATTAATCGATAAATTGTTTGATACAATCAAATTGATCTGTCTAAGGCAAGCTTTTAATCAAACCAAATCAAATTGAACTAAAGTATTAAAAATGGTTTATTTTACTTTAACTTAAAAATGACCAAGTTCCATCAAAGTGTAGAACACACGTGATGCAGCAAAAAATAATCAACCATCATTACAGTGGTTTGGTGTGTGGAAACATACAGTGTGGTAGAATGTTCTAATAATGTTCCGTTTGTTTTGTTTTGATGTGGAAAAACAACAGTGGGCTGAACTTCAATAAACTATAATGTGAATGGGTTTTGCCATTAATTCTTGTTTACTTGTTTGTTTGTACACATATTAGATTTACACTTGATTATCTTTCAAGGAATGCAAGGAATCTGGAAAACTTTACCTGCACTGTTCAGTACCAGGTATTTATCTGAGTCACACTGGTTAAATTTGTGGCTAAAGATGTCCTGGATTGAGTTTAGGTCAGTAAAATGAGCCGATATGTTTATGAATCGTATTGTCAACCACTAATTATGATATGAATCAAATTGCTGTTAAAATAAATCGCTACACCCCTATTAAAAACAAATTTTTCATTGTAGTGTTTCTTTAAAAGTATTACAAAAGTAATCAATAATCATAATTTAGAGAAAGTAATATTGTAAAGAATATTATTACTTTTAAATGGCATTTTGGACAAACACTTGCACAACAATGTTTGTATCTCTCACAAAATCTCCTTTGTTTAGCGCAGAATGAATACATCACCGTCTGTCTTGTATGTATGAACAGCTCACATTCCCATAGGAAGTGAGTGGAGCTGTTCTGAGCCAATCACATTTACGGATCACGCTCCGACAACAAACAAAAGATCGAGGCTAGCTGAGCCTAATATACTTTTCTCGATCTGTCTTGCTTGACGTCTGCAGTTACTCCGCTTCGCATTCAGACCTCCTCGTCTGTGTTTTTACTATTTTCCACTAATCGCCTGAGCCAGATTGTCCTCATCTATAGTCCGTATTTTCTGGCTTTTTGTCTGCTAATGTCAAGCTGAGCCATTTCTGAGATCGCTTTGCCTTTGCTGGCCAAGCTAAACGTGTTAGCCAGGCTAGCCCGTCGGCTAACCTGTTCTGGCTGCCTCTCCGCGGCCAGAGAAGCTAGTTTAAGCCTAGCCTGGTAGCTAGTTAGCTTTGCTCAACCCACTTTAAAACTTGACACTGACAGACCCCCGCGGTTTTGGCTTGTTCCCGACAAGCCACATCACTAAAAGGCCGCGCCGAAGCCATGTCTGGACAGTCGACAGGCTGTGGGTTTCTGATGTCTGTTGTTGTCCACGGAGACTCGGCTCTGAACGAGCAGGAAAAAGAGCTCAACCAGCGACTCCGACGGCTATATCCAGCCGTTAATGAAAACGAAACACCGCTTCCCCGCTCCTGGAGCCCCAAAGACAAGTTTAGCTACATCGGACTGTCACAGAACAATCTGCGCGTGCACTATAAAGGTATGACACGAAGGCACACTCAAGTTTAGCACTTTTATCACCCAGTGCTAACATGAAGTTAGCTAAGGTTAGCCGTCCATTTAGCGGATCAAAGCCAGTCACCCTTGTGGCTAAAAACAAAGTGAGCTAAGCTAGTAGCTTTATCAACAACAAGGCAGAGGACATCTTGCAACCCAACCAGTTGGCGAGGTGTTACCACAAATTTGACCTACTAGCTCGTTAGCTTTGGTGCTACCTTGTTACCCAGTTTGACAGTCATGAGCTGTTGTCATTAACAGAACGGATAAACTGTTGAGCTATATTTTGACGGTTTTCTTATGTTCAAGAAAAAAAACCAACATGATTTTAACAAAGAAGACTCAGATCTGTTTCGGCTCGTTTATTTAGTCCTACTTTTGTACTCTCTGGTAGGCTAATGTAGCATCAGTGGGTAATTGTCATGAAATACACGGTTAATTGTCCTGATTTCACTGAGTTACTCAAAGGACTTAGTGGGCTTCCAGGGAAGGATCTGATAATAGGACAGACATGGTCACTTCTCTGCCGCTGAGGGTTTAATATCAAGTGTCTGATCTGACATTCAGGTTGAAGTAGTTGCTGAGCAGAGCTATCAAAGGATTTTTTTTTTTTTTTTGTGCAGGCCTACCAGAAAAGGCCAGAGTTAAAAATGGAAAAAAAAAGGTGCCACTGTGCTTCCTGGGTGTGTTTTGTAGTTCTGGGTCTGCCTGGGCCTTTTCACACTCTTCCTCGTTGAAGCTAGAATGTGCTGTTTTTGTTGTCCAAAGATATTGAATCTCATGAGGCAATGTTGAATATGTTGTGTAACTTTAACATGCAGGCAGTCATGCCACCTTTAAGAAAAACCTTCTCCCCTCCCAGAGAGCACAAGAAACCTACCAGCTTCAAGTTCCTTCTTTGAATGTCTTTTGAGCTGAAAATGTTTTGTTTTATTCTCCAAAACTGATTATTCTCCTTTAATATATGGAGCTAATATTAATACAAAATTAACTTCATTAATTTTATTTAATTTCAACCACTTCAATCACACTAACAGTGATTCAATCTAAAAAAAAAAGGAGGTGATTTCTCAGGAATACATGTAATCAAAAGTTTTACATTTGCAGCTAGTTTTGGTAATCCTAAAAGCTTTAAACCCCAAATTTACTTCAGCATTAGCAAAGGTCAAATAACTCAACAAAAACATATACATACTACTAATTTAAATATGTAGCATCATTCATTCATTCATTTTCCAATCCGCTTTATCCCTTTCGGGGTCACGGGGTTGCCAGAGCCTAACCCGGCTACTCATGGGCGAAGGCAGGGTACACCCCTGGACTGGTCGCCAGTCTGTCGCAGGGGCCACAAACACACACCCATGCACACTCACATCCACACCTAGGGACAATTTAGAGTGACCAATTAACCTATGAAGCATGTTTTTGGACGGTGGGAGGAAGCCGGAGTACCCGGAGAAAACCCACGCATGCACGGGGAGAACATGCAAACTCCACACAGAAAGGTCCCCCAGCCAGGACTTGAACCGGGAACCTTCTTTTCTTGCTGTGAGGCAGGAGTGCTAACCACTGCGCCACCGTGCAGCCCTTCGTAGCATCATTGTGAAGTATATATATTTTTTTAAGTAGATCTTTGAGTAAAGGTACATTTCACATTTCTGTGCATTCTCAGTTGGTATAATATTCAGAACTTATCCAATAAGATTAACACAGTTAAAAGTATGCTAATCTACATTGGTATTACCGTAATATCTTACATGATCTTTAGCAAATGTATTACTACTTGCTATCTGGTGACTTTTCTAAAAATCAAAATAGAATTTGTGAACAAATGGCGCCCCTCTTGTTATTTTAGACATGATTTTACTGTAACTTCAGTATCATCTGTTTGTTGTGACATTCTTTTAGAGTGATCGCTTTAGTATTTCTTTGTTGTTTGAGTTTTGTTAGGAATGTTTGATCTTTTATCAGGTTTGTCCTTTTAGTGTCAATCCTCCAACTTTGCATACAATGGGCAACTTTATTTTAGAGAGAACATGGTGATTTCTCATCTGAAGTGACTGACTGGAAGTTTTTGTTTGTGTAATCATTTTGACCACACATAACTAGTATGTTTTGTCTCCTTCATCTCCAGGTCATGGCAAAACTCCCAAGGATGCAGCATCTGTGCGGGCCACTCACCCCATCCCTGCTGCCTGTGGGGTCTACTACTTTGAGGTGAAGATAATCAGTAAAGGCAGAGATGGGTAAGAGCGCAAAGCTACTTTTAAAAAATAATAAAAAAGTAAATCACATTTAGTTTTTGAAGATTTTGACATTTATGTTTGTTACATATTTGGTTGCTGGCAGCCACATATGTTCTAAAACCGAAGTTAAACTGTGAAACTGTCAAAAGTGTGACATTTATGATCACTTTTATGTTTTAAATGGTGCTGGATTGTGATTAATCTTGATTAATCACAATGCTTTACTAGGTAAATTGTTAAATTGTGTATGAGAAAATGTGGCTTTTGAACAAAAAAGGCCAGAGAACATTTTTCCTTAATTTTTATTGTCTATAATACTACTGTCTACTACTGTCTACTGTAATGTCTAAAATGTTAACTCAGATATCCCAGAAATGTAATTTGTGTGCACAAAGCACATCAACAGTAAGATAAGCAGAACTCTAAAGACTTTTATGTCTTTAGAGTTAGTATTACTCCAAGAAAACAAAGATTCTGATATACATCCAAAAAAAAACATACATTGTGTTTCTGCACTTTAAATGGTAAGGGGTAATACTCAAATCTGATTGGTTGTTGGGTGTTGATGTGCACCTTTAAAAGTAGTTCCGGTCACAAGCCCAAATGTTCTATATCACTGCGCAGGCTTCTTTAAAACAAACATATTGCTTCATCTTCAGGACAAAAACAAGCGGTAGGAAAAGAACTTCCTCTTTGAATTGATTCTTTACTGAACCTATTGTAATGATCAACACATTTATTGCTGGTCTGCTGACTCACCCACGCATTCTCATGTTACCGTGACAATGGGGCGCACCATGAATGAAATAGTCTGCTTTTTGGAATAAAGTACTAATAATTGAATATTTATTTATTTTGTAAGTGGCCATGGTATTTTTGGAATAATGCCTGACGTGAAGTGGAAGACCATCGCTTCTGATGTGTAATTAATCTTTGTTAAAAAAATAATAATGCGTTATTTTTTTTAAATTAATCACTAGCGTTACATTTACAGATTAGCAAGGCAGAGACTGTGATTAGAAAGACATGCACCATAGCTGTGGTGACCCCTGAAGGGGAAAAGAAGATTTCATTTTTGCTTTGGTGCCAAAAGAGCTATGTTTGAGATTAAATATTGCTGTATATGAGAACCGAACTGAGTGACCATTCCCCTGCATTACAAACAGGAAGTACCTGCTGCCTCCAAAAAGCCTAAATCCCATAGACTTCCATTGAGAAATAAACAGCTGTTACCCAGTCATTGTGTTTGTCAAAATAACCATTCTTACTCAGGTACCCTTTTTTTAACTAGCTAGCTCATACCAATTTTTAAATTATATTTTTTCTGTAGCCCAACTTATTCAAATTATAAACTGGCTGATCAGATGTCTCAATAAAAGTATGTGGTCTAATGTTAAAACATTTGACAGATTCTCTACCCATACCATTTTCAAGTGGTATGGGCGTGGGCTTCTAGAAAGTCCACTCCTGACTAGTGATGGTGGTTGCCATGAAAATGTTGACTTAGTTCGACTTGGACCGATCACTGCTTATTCAGGTCATCTGGCTCCTCCATAGGTGGTGTCTGTATTGGGAAAAAATGGAGACTGAAATGACTGCATTTTGTTGGAGCCAGAATTAAGCCATTTTCCAAGGCTGACATTCAATGGTTCAAACTAGATCCATTTAAATTGATTATGTATTTATTATTATTACTACTATTTTAGCTTAAAGTTGGGAGTGGTTAAATGGAAAGAGGCCTTTACCTTGTGTGGGTGTGGTTTTCTATTCTTAGGACTGATCTGGAACCAGTTTCCTGTCTTTCAGAGCTTTTGGACATGCAGTTTTCTTTTGTTTGCTTCTCACTGTTTTCCCAACAATATATATGTCAAAAACACTTGTCATACCTTCGTGTACCTACCTTCATAGACGTTGTCTTGCCAGTAACCACCTTGCAGCATGCCTTTGCCGTACCAAAGTACCAGTAAAAAGTGTTATGATTGCAAGTTTGATTTGAAAAAGGAAAGTTTACTTGACGGCAGTTTGAATACAGACCAAATGCAAGGTTCAGGACTCGATCTTTATGTGATTTTTTTTTTTTTTTTTTTTTAAATACACCCTTAGTTACCTCAAAAGCTAACACGCACACCACCACCACAGAACTCTGGCATAACCCACCACTGATTTGAACAAAGTTTCTTTCTTGTTTTCCTTTTTGAAAATGACAATACTTTATTTGAGACAAGTTTGTAGCCCATTTGTTTTGTCATACCTAAGTTTTACCCACTCCACTGAAAATTGTGTTTTTGTTGTTTTTAACATGTTCTGATTGCATTTTTCTGATGATGGAAGACATTTAAAAAGAAAATTACAATTAAAACAGCATTTCTGAGTATTTATTTATTTATTCAAATTGTTGTGAAGCAGGAGCACACAAAAAATGCAGGTTAAAAAAGATTGTAGCAGTTACATAGATGCTATAATCAGCAGGCCATAAGCTCCCTGCTCTGCTCCATTCGGATGCATGCCTTTGTTGACAAATAGATTTATGTATGTCTTTGTTTTTTCTCTTCCGTGCTGGCTCAAAAGCGAATGGCTGGATAGTTCTGATATTGTTTGCCAATTTCTTTTAGGTTAGGTTGGGGTTGTGAAGGGCTGTAAGCTAGTGGAAGAGAGTGTAAACAGATGGATGATGGGAAGGGGAGTTGGAGTTGCTTCATGCCAACAGCCCGGCCCACAATGAACTACTGCAGCTCTGCAAAAACTATGTTCTAGAAGATAACACACGTTTTTCATTTTTTATGTAATCAAAACTAAAAGAACACTGGAAAATCTTTTGCAACAGATCAAAATATTATTGTAGTGGGACTTTAAAGGCGCTATTCATTCTCTTCTCACAATATTACAAAACCCAACATTTTGGATAAAAGATGAAAGTTCTAACCCAGAAGTTCTGCACCAGTTTGAATTTTTTTCTTCAAAATACTCTTATTGATGTGATTTTTCTTTTAGTATCTTCAGTTAGATTATGAGTTAAACAGGATTTAATGTTGGAGACATTCTGAGCTTCTGTTTAGAAACGTGTGTGATGTTTGTGAATACAAATAGAACATCATTTCATTTCTAACTTCAAAGAATTTCAAACCGGTTCTCTTGTGGAACTGGTTCTTTGGTTTCTTTTCTTAAATTCAACAAAGTGTACGCGATGGGTGTAGTTTTTACTGCTGCTCTTTTTAGTTTCCTCCTAATCAGGGATGTTTAAATATAAATGTACATATTTACCTTTAATAATGTCAGGGCTTTCTATCCTTGTATGCTTGAGTCTTGTTGCATGTTATAGATGGAAACAAAAGACTGTCCTCTACTGCAGTTTGTGGTCTATCTGACCACCACAGCCTTTTTAACTAAACATATGTTCTAATAGAGGGACTAATTCATGTTTGTACTTGATGAATTGAACCCAAATTGCTCTTCTTGTATGCTCTACATTTCCTGCTTAGACATTTGCAAAGACATTTACCTGCAAGTTTACATGAATAAATGAGGCGGTAAATGCAGAAGAGGATAATTCCAAACAGCAATAACCATGGGGATCTCGTGCATCTCAAGAGGAAAGATGCTGGGCTCGCACAGCAGCTTTAACGTCAGACAATATTTTTGTGGATCGGCCTGTACAAAACTGAAGTTAGCGTCTGATTTTTTTTTTTTTTTTTTTTTTTGTTTCCCCCTAATTTTTTTAGGTTAAACTTTATCTTCATTCTCTGTAAAATATCTGCAGCTGCTTTGAACTTTTTGTACACTAAGTTTTATGTAGAAACCATTTAAATGTGATATGGATTTTCCCTTAACCCATTTATCAGATGCCAGCTTCAGGCTCATCCGACTTTTAAGGTGCAATGGCTAAATACAAAAATGAATAAAGTAAGAAAAAAAGGGCACTAAAATGTAAATCCACCATTTGAACAACTTTATTAGCAGCATCCTCGTGGTTGCTGAATTTTGTGTGTTGAAACAACGGTTGCAGTAAATCGATATTTAGAGGAAAAACTTCAAGTTTTTGTTTGACGTCAAAGACTCTTCTTCTGTTTCCTCACTGACTCTTTCTGAAACTTTCCAAACACTTTTGTTTTCTATTAACTTTGCTAGCTTGGGGGTTTCAATTTAGCGGTCAACCGCTTTAAGAAAGTAGTGAATGGATTATTCAACATGTGACTGAGTGACGAAGAATGAGTCGGATGTTGTCTGGAGAATCCAGTAGTTTTCCCAAATAAAACCTTCTTCAAAATGAAATTGTAAATAAAACTAAAATAATGTAGGTCATGTTTTTTTTTTCCTCTGTACCAACTGTCTTGTGGATTGATCCTTTGCAGTTTGAATGAACCCACTGTTGGTGAATATGTCCACAAAAAGCAGATAAAGTGACAAACTCCCCTTTTTTTGTTTGTGAAACGCCAAGCTTTACCAAACTTAACAGTTGTTTTCAGTGTTATAGATGGGATCTATTCTGCAGATTTTGACTTGACTTTAAGCTTTATTGCGTTTTGTATCCATTTCCTCATTATGTGTTTGAAGATTTTATTTATTAATGAAAGGAGGTCTCATTTCCAAGAGTGTTCAACAACAGACAAAAATGAAATATAAGAAGAATGAAGAGAAATTCTAGAGATGCACAATCATATGAACACAAAATTTGCACTGGCAAATCTGCTGGTTTTTCAGAGTTCAAAAAGCAGCAGCAATGGCTGACTTTTTTTAGGCTACAAACACTTTATTAAAAGGGAATTCTTCTGTTTTGCCCTTTGTTGTTTTTTACTTTGACATATTTTTACTGTGATCTATGAATGAAAACATCTTAAACTTGTAGATATTATTCCAATGAAAGACAAAAAGATGCTGATGCTGTTTGTGACTGCAGTTTAATATGTTTTGAATGTAATGAAGATTGCTATTGAAATTCTTGTTATCAAGGTCATCTGCAGTAGACTCCTTTTTTCTTTTCTTTCTGCACATCCGTTTACGCTCATGTTTGTCCTGCAGGTACATGGGCATCGGCCTTTCAGCTCAGGGTGTAAATATGAACCGGCTTCCAGGTAAGATGACCTTTTGTCTTTATCTGAAGTTATGCAATTATTTTAAAGTTTTCACTGAAGTTATGATATGAATATGTTTGATCTAAAACCTGACATTGCCTTGCCACGGCCATGTTGCATGTTGGGATTGTGTAAAGTGTTTCTGAAAAGAAGAGTTGCCTTCACTCTCCCTAAAGTGTGAGATGATTATCCTTTTCTATATTGTAGTTTTAATTGATCTTGACTTGTGGGTACAATACCTTTTTGTAATGCCAAACATTTTGTGAATAGCTGTCCATTGATCATTGCTGTCATGTTTAGAGGGGTTGAATCATTTTGTGGTCAGTCGCAGATTTTACTTGATTAACTGTAAAATCTGCTTCAAGGGCAAAAAGAGGGTTTCTGTTGCTGCTTGTTTCTTGCCAAGAAGTATTACCACAGTCATGTCAACGTCATCCATGTACTTTACTGAGGTTATCAGGCCTAGCAGGAGCCCCGACACCCCACATGAATTTAAGAGCTGGACCCACCCAGAAGGAGGTCCAGCCTCTTCATTAAAGAGATAAGAGAAAACTGCTCAATCCTTTCTGATGGAGGAGGAAACTGGTTAAAATGGGAGATTTTTCTTATAAACTGTAATAAAGTTCAGCAAGCCTTTCATTAATATTTTTTTGAATTCATGATTCAGAAGATTGGAAGGTCCTGCAGTTTTAGACCCCTAAGTTATCTGCAACACTTAGTTTTATTTCCAGACTTTTGTCATTTCTCAAACTGGTTTCTGCAGTTCATTTTCAGTCTTATAAGATCTTTACCTAATTTACCCTTTTCCCCCCTAGTTCACAGTCCAGTAAACATATGGCCAGCCACTGAAGATTTCAGCTTTTCCTTGTGGGTTTATTCACAGAGCATTGGCTGTGTTTGTGGCTCCATTTAAATGTTGCTGCAGTCCCAGCGTTGGCAGTGTTCCTGCAGCGTTTTTCTTGAGTAAACTTCAGATATGATCAGTCAGGCTCAACGGACGTCAGGCATTTTCCTCCGCACATCTTTTCATCTTTGTCACACATTTTGAAAACCCATGTTGGTTTGTTTGTCTCTTGTTTTCTATGTATTTGCTCATTCACACTCTTCACCCGCGTTTCTGTCTGTCCTTCTTAGGTTGGGACAAGCACTCTTATGGTTATCACGGAGACGACGGCCACTCCTTCTGCTCATCCGGCACCGGGCAACCCTACGGACCCACGTTTACAACGGGAGATGTTATTGGCTGTTGTGTGAACCTCATCAACAACACCTGCTTCTACACAAAGAATGGTCACAGCCTAGGTAAGAGCCTGGAGTTGCTTTGATGTTCATCATTTGGAACCTTGGGAGATCGCTGTCACTCCATCAACATGAATGAAGCACATGAACCATAAAAACAGTATTGTTGGTCAGAGTTCAGCCTAATCAACAGCTTCAGCATCATTAGAGTACATCACAAAACATTATTGGTGGTAAATATATTTTATTGATTATAAAAACACATTTGTCAAGTTTTAGCTTCATGTGCTGGTCCAAGAGCTGTATATTATTGCTGGAAGAGTTTTATTCTGTGCTACCCAGCATGCCGCTGATATAAGGATGCTCTATAACATCTGTATCGACTGATTTCCGCATTAAAAAGCGATTCTTGCTGTCTGCAAACTGAAACACATGTGCAGAGAACCTTCAGAGATTTAGTGCTATAGCTGTGATAACCATGAAGATATCAGTGCGCCTGCAGCAGACCCCGCCATGTTGGCCATGTTGCAACAAATTGCAAACCACACTTCTTTCACACAGGAAGCCCACTTGTAGCAGTAAAAGATGCACAGCTGAAGCCTTAGTCACATGCACACGTACGGGGTTGACTCGCATGGATGCTGTAGGTTTTTAGGTTGTCCGGAGCTGTGGAGGGTCGTAGAAAGGAGGGTCTGTATCCTAAAAGAACTGCAGGTGTGTCTTGCAGTTTCCTTGAGGCTCATATGGCCACCTCATGGTATGTCATGAAAATGGAATGTGCCATTGCTGTGTGTGAGGTGTATCACACACAGTGTGTACTGTGTGTTGTGAAGTGTATTGTGAAGTATTCAAAAGGCTAATGGAAGCTGAACACACTTGTATTGTCCGGATGGTTCTTTGTACAGTCCCCGTACGCCACAATCTAGTCGTCACAACAACTACCAGGCACCAAATCTTTAGCTAAATTCTTTTGGTCAATTTGTTTTCTGTTATTTATCCATAGCATTCTAATTTATTTATCATTTCTTTTGAATTTTCTGAGCTAATATAAACTTTGTGGGTAACCAGGTTTAGTTCACTTGGAACCAACTGCCTTCTTGTTTTGAGCTCTGATTTGGTTTCTGTAAATCTTAAAGTGAAATTTCATACTTTTTTTTTTAAGCTGTTGGTTAGATTTTTCTCCCTTTTTGATGTATGGATGATGGCCTGAAGGCTGTTTGTTCCTCCATGCTGCATTTAAATGAGTTTTTTATTTTCATAAATAGGCTGATAACACACTGCCCTAACAGTAAGAAGATGGTGTCTTCTAAGTAGTCTGTGTTTTTGCATGTCTGTCTGACTCACTGGGATCAAAACATTTGATTTATTGGCACACATTTTAGTCTCATCTTTGAAGAGATAATTGAATGAAGCTACTGCTTTTTGAATATTAATGTTCTAATGAGAATTTTGTCATTAAAGTTGGGTCAAAAACTAACAACTTCTGCAGTAAAACATTCTTCTAAGGAATTTTGATTTTTGCTTTGTCACTGCGACCCAAAGAGGAGATATCTTCACTTTTCGATTGAATGTTTCGTTGGTATTGAATTCCCTTTATCTTTACAGATGTCTGGTGTAAAGACAAAGAGAATTTCTGTTGTTTGCATTGATTAAGCCTGCTTCCTGCCTCCAAGATAACCTGATTAGTCAGTAAGGCTGTTGCCTCTTCCAGAAACATATAAAATACTCTTTTCACATGTCCTCTGTTCCTTTGCAGGTATCGCCTTCACAGACCTCCCAGTAAGTTTTTCTTTTATACTTAAATCTTTGAAGTTTCTGTTGAAAATGTTTGTATTTTTACAACTCAAGGTTTCATTGTCACCTCAGTTCATTTAAGATCTATTTCTAAATGAATTAGAAGCTAGAATGGTGGTGTTTTTTTTTTTTTCTTTTCAGAAGCTACATTTCTATTTTTCCCCCTGTTCATTTCTTTTGTCTGGGGCGGGGTCAGAGTGACACATATGTCAAACAAAGCAAACATATTCTCTTTAGAAAATCCTCTTCTTTTCAGATTGAAGGCCTATGTCACAAGTTCCATCTACAGCCTTTCTTTGTGGAGGGTATAATCAGCCAAATAGCCAATAATTAGATAATAGTTTTTTCCAAAAAACAAAACATAAAATATGACACAATTAGTGATGTCTGGGTTGTCTGTGAATGAGGGTAATAATATAATATAACATAACATATCCAGATATGTTCTTCAGTGAAACATCAGTGTTTTTAACTTGGATCACATCAGTCGTCTGTGATGGTTTATGTGGGAGTTTATGTAAACTCCTGTGAGATTCGTTCTTTTTTTTTTTCCTCCTCAATCGCCTGCATACTAAGTTGCAAATGAAAACAGTGACTGGCTGCTATTGAGGCAGAAGAAAATCTGAGTCTTTACCACAACAACAGTCTATTGAGCAGTGGAACAGACTTGGCTGGGAGCCTGGTGCTCATATTCCTCCAGAGCTGTGCAGCAAAGTGCGTCACCTCGGTGCAGCTGACCTTTGTGTTTACTGGACTGTGACAAAGGCGACACACACGGCTTTGTGCTCCTGATCTTCAGTCACTTGAGCGCTAAAAGTAGTCTGGCGGCATGCAACACGAAGTTATATGTGGAATGTTTCTTTGCCAATGTATAAGGGTTTAGTGCATGGACAAGAACAGACTGAAGAAAAGGGTACAACTTCAAGACAAAAATACAAAACAGTAGGCTACTAAGAGTCCTTCTTATTATGGAATGTATCGCAACAAGTGATTCCCACACACCAAGCCTGTTTGCATAATATTCATAACATCAGTAGGCAGAGGATGTTACCAGAGTCTGATGTTCCACCTGTGTTATTTTATTTATTAATATTCATAAATTTGCTGTGCATTCAAGAATACAGTTTCTCTGTCATTGAAATCCCCCCTCCCCGGGCCGCAGTGAAATCCTCAGGGGTTGACCGGTCCGCAGCCACAAAAAGGTTGGAGAACACTGCTTTAGAGCATCGTGAGACTCCTGCATCTTCAGTTGTCGACATTTTTTTTGGGTTAAAATTACTCTTCTAATGTGTGTTTGTTTTAAACTCAGCAGATCTCTTCAGGTGTAACTTTACCTTGAGATTAAAGGAATAAAAGACAACTTAACATTTTTTGTTCTCCTTTCTCGTGTGGTTTCTCTATTCGGTTGGAGTAATTGTACCAAAAAGCTTATTTCCTCAGATTTTCCTGTTTCCTGTTAGACTCCCTCATTACTTCCTGTTTGGGTTTATTGTCAAGATTGTGCTCCCAGCTCTGTTTCCTCCATCCTCTCGTTCTCAGCTCTGTCTTTGTCTCCTTGCAGCCCAACTTGTACCCCACTGTGGGCCTTCAAACTCCAGGGGAGGTGGTGGACGCCAACTTTGGCCAGCACCCGTTTGTGTTTGACATTGAGGACTACATGCGGGAGTGGAGGACAAAGATTCAGGCCCAGATTGACCGCTTCCCCATCGGAGAGCGCGAGGGAGAGTGGCAGTCCATGATCCAGAAGTAAGAAACTATGTTTGAATCTGATGAAAACATACCACCCACTGTAGACAATGGAGTTTAAACACAAGGACATTTGAGAGATCAACAGATGGCCACATTGTACTGTGTAATGAGCAGGGCACTTATAGATGTAAATAATGTTGTAACCATGGCAACCAGTTTGCCATCAATATGTGATTATTTGGATTTTTTTCCAAGTTCCGTCTGTCAATAAAAGTTCGATATACAGAAGCTTTTCTTTTTCATGTTAAAGTTAGTTGAAAGGTTGCAAAGGAAACTGGGTTATTTCTTCTGTGGTTTAATCCATAAGAACCCAGAGACTTTTTTTTTTTTTTCCTTAAAGGAAAATTATGTAGGATATGCCGCAAAACACATCTGGGTTCTTCTGGGTTAAGAGTATTAAGTTTAAGAACAAAATATCTGACGAACACTCTTTATTTTTGTGTGTTTGTCAAATTTATACAGATTAACCCTTAAACACCGGAGTGGCCAACACCTACATATCACACTTGGAATGCAAAAATACACTTTTTTTCTCAATTCAGTTTAAACCTCAATTTTGGGGTTTTGTTTCAGTTTGGGTTTTGCAAAACAAGAACAAAAATTCAGAAAAATCCTTTTTTGATTTGATTTATATTGAGTCTGGGGTAATGTTAGAAACAATAAATTCTTCTTAAATTTAGCACAATATGCATTTGGCACTTTAAACGTAGACCGGGTCTACAGTAGTAATGCAAAGATTTGATTTACCCACTATCCGGTTCAATGGTGTAACGGTTCGGTTTTAAACCGAAAATTGTGGCATCCCTATATTACATGCTCCTTGACATATCATAACTCTATTAACCGTTTACATGATCAATGGGAAAAGCACCTTTTCAAATTGGATTTGTGTCCTTATGCAGCACTTTGTTAGTAATGGCGCTTTTCTCTGCGCAGGACTTTCTCCATGACGGGATTTGCTGCCTGTTGCTGTGATTACTTGCTGTGAATGGATTTAATCTGTTTGGTGCAGATTGAGGATGAGGGTGGGGTGAGACGGTGGCCGCATTATCCAGATAGAGGCTGTCCACACTGCCTGAAAACGAGCCCTTTTGTTCTTTTGAACAATTGTTTTCCATTTTGGTTTATTCAGTAATTTTTTTTTTTTTCAATAAAAAATATCTGTTTAAAACACGCTTTCCTGCAGATGGCTCAGTAACTCTCCATGTTGAGGATTTTGCTGCGACCTCATTTCTGCTACGCCTCATGAAACCCCCTTGAGTGTTTGAATCCTTTCTTCCCTCATCAGGATGGTGGCGTCCTACCTGGTGCACCACAGCTACTGCGCCACAGCTGAAGCCTTCGCCAAGTCCACGGACCAGGCCGTACAGGAGGAGCTGGCCTCCATCAAAAACAGACAGAGTGAGTCTGTAAAGCGGCACTATCCAGCTTCAGATCATTTGCTGATCAAATCAAAGCACACATAAGTCTTTTTCCCTCCAACACCCCTTTACCCCCCAAAATAAATGTGATGGGTAAAGAGGTTTACTTTATGTGAAGTTTTAAAGCACTGACATTCACATGTTTTTTTTGCTTCAGAGATCCAGAAGTTGGTTTTGTCAGGTAGAATGGGTGAAGCCATCGAGACCACCCAGCAGCTGTATCCCAACCTCCTGGAACGGAAACCAGACCTCCTGTTTATGCTCAAGTAAGAACAAACCTGGACCCCCCCCATCTTCCATTTATCTTCAAAACCAGCTGAATTCCTTTCAGGGTCATGTTAAAGCTGGAACCAACCCAGTTACTGTTGAGCAAAGGCGGGGTACACTCTGAACAGGTCACCAGTCTGTTGCAGAGCCACAAACTAACATGCACACCTACAGGGAGTTTAGAGACACCAATGAACCTATAAAGCATGTCTTTGGACTGTGGGAGGGAGCCGGAGTGCCTGGAAAAAAAAAACATGCATGCATAAGGAGAGCATGCAAACTCCACAAAAATGTCCAAGTTGGGATTCTCAGAGGCGAGAGCGCTAACATGCTGCTCTTTTTTTTTTGTTGAGATTTTTGTCTTGCTACAAGTTCTTTACTGAGGTGAATTGGGCCAGTTTCAGGTTTTTTTTTCATGTTTCAGTCATTTAACTGAAAAAAAATCTGAATTTTTTTACTTGCTCATTTTTGTCCACTTTTCCTTCTTTATATTTAACCCAACTTTATTCTTGCTCAGATCAGTATATAAGTCACGTGAGAGATTACAGTGCAAATTTTAATTGTTTTTTTGTAAATCAATGCCTTTGTCCCACACAAACGCAGGCTCTTAAAATTGCTTAATCCAAAGACACAGCTATTTGGTGTGAGATGGGAGCAGAAAAGCAGGAATTTAATTCATTCATTCATTCATTTTCCAATCCGCTTTATCCCTTTCGGGGTCACGGGGTTGCCGGAGCCTAACCCGGCTACTCATGGGCGAAGGCAGGGTACACCCCTGGACTGGTCGCCAGTCTGTCGCAGGGGCCACAATCACACACCCACACACACTCACATTCACACCTAGGGACAATTTCAAGTAACCAATTAACCTATGAAGCATGTTTTTGGACGGTGGGAGGAAGCCGGAGTACCCGGAGAAAACCCACGCATGCACGGGGAGAACATGCAAACTCCACACAGAAAGGTCCCCCAGCCAGGACTTGAACCGGGAACCTTCTTGCTGTGAGGCAGGAGCGCTAACCACTGCGCCACCGTGCAGCCCCTCAGGAATTTAATATCACAATAAAAGAGTCATAGGCTGTACGGTGGTGGAGTGGTTCGCACTCTTGCCGTAGTGAGAAGGCCCCGACTTAAATCCCAGCTGGGTTCTTTCTGTGTGGAGTTTGCATGTTCTCCTTCTGTATGTGTGGTCATCGAGCACTCCAGCTTCCTCCCACTGTCCATAAACATGCTTCATAGGTGTATCTAAATTGCATCTAGGTGTGCATGTGAGTGTGTGGCTCTGCAACAGACAGGTGACCTATTCAGAGTGTACCCCACTTTTGGACCTTTTTGCTCACAGTCGCTCTGCCATTCCGATGCATCTGTTGTCACTTGTCAGTGGAGGGACAGTGTCTGAGTGAGAGAGTGTGAGCAGCTCCTCTCCTTCATGCTGGAGCAGCAAAGAAAAAGTAGTGAGGAGAGAGGGAGAGTCAACCCGTCTTTTGAAGGCATAACTAAGCAAAAGTAGTGCATGCAGTTTCCACGCTGTTGCCTCGCCACTACACTGGCAAAACCATTAAGGCTGAAACTTTTTGATCTAGTAAAAATTGATGACATGGCACCAGAACTTAAAAAAAAAAAGTATGGTGTTTCTGTACCGCATCCCTAATTTAATCTATTTACACGCGTGAGTGGCAGCTGTTTTGTATTGTAGAGTTTGGGAGGTTAATTTAAAGATAGTTTATAATGTTTTTTTTCTCATTTTTATGGTGAATTAATCAAACGGTAAACGTTCATCTGTGGACAGTTGATGTGAGATAAATCATGAGTCTCACTCATGAGGAAGGATTTGATAATGATGATTTTTGGTGATTAATCATACCATCATCTTTAGATTGACCTCTGTATCCCTCCTCCTCAGGGTGAGACAGTTCATCGAGATGGTGAACGGGACGGACAGTGAGGTGAGGTGTCTGGGGGGCCGCAGCCCCAAGTCTCAGGACAGTTACCCCGGCTCGCCGCGCTCTTTTAGCAGCCCAGGCCACAAAGCTGGCAGCTCGCAGTCCTACCTCACAGGTACAATCCAACAGTTTGCCATGAGCCCCAACCCTGCAGACCATCTGACCTCTGCTGCTGGTTTGCTTTCAGGGGTCGACAGCAACTGCTGTAATGGTGTGGCATCTAATAAGAGCCACAGCTCCTCCCCTCACAGTCACAAGCCCTGCCCACCTGGCTCTGGTTCCAACCTCCCAGTCACCGACGTTAGTCTGAATGGGAGCCGCAGCCAGCAGCCCCTCACAAGGTACAGTCTTAGTTTAGGAGGAAGGTTTGATGTCTGAAGATGGCTGCCCCTGCTGACTCTGCACCCCCCACTGTACAGCAACGATGTGGATATGGAGGTCGACCACTTCACCAACGGAGTGACAGAATTGTCCTCCAATGGTTTCCTCAATGGTACTTCCAAGCACACCACAGAGCCAGAGGACTGCGACGCAGACATGGGTGGGTGCAGAGGCGTCTTCTGCGCCGAACAGCGCAGCTGTTTAAACAGCCTGGAATGCTTTTCCCACGATGGACGCGTGTTCACACAGCAAATTCCAGGGATTTTCCTCCCGCTGGTAGGTTTGAGTGTAATCAGATCACTGTTTTCTTTCCCCCCTCAGAGGTGGAGTCCGCTCAGGCCAAGAGGCAGCTGTGCGGAGGGAGCCAGGCCGCCATCGAGAGGATGATCCATTTTGGTAGGGAGCTCCAGAGCATGAGCGAACACCTCCGCCGCGAGTGTGGCAAGAACTCTGCCAACAAGAAGATGCTGAAGGTAAGGTCTCCAAGTCTGGCCCTGACAAACATCTCATCTTAAAAACCTCTTTGCTTTTTACTGCATTCAATTAATGCTCAAATAGTTTCATACGCAGTGCGAAGAAATTGACCAAAAGCTTTGGTTCTGAGACTTTTATCATTCATCTGTGGGTTTTAAAATAAAGTTTAGTTTAAATGAAAACATTCTTTTGATGTATCAAATTCTAAAACTCTGTGTTTTTCTGTTGTTATTAATGTGCTGCTGTGGATTCATAGAAATGTATGAATCGCCTTAGAAATCTTGCTGCACTCTAATGAGATCAGCTCTAATCTCTTGAGATTACCAACACAGCTCATATTCTGTGAGAGCAGTCTGCATGTGCCACAGAAACGGGCCAGAAGCTTTGACGCCTTTTTCCTGGCAAAAAGAGGAAAATGTCACGGGCAGAAATGGGGATATCTGATGGTTCCTTGTCTCCCACTGAAGGATGCATTCAGCCTGCTGGCCTACTCGGACCCCTGGAACAGCCCGGTCGGCTACCAGCTGGACGCCATTCAAAGGGAGCCGGTCTGCTCCACTCTCAACAGTGCAATATTAGGTAGGTCAACTGCGGCTTTGACAGGCGGAAGTCGTACATGATGCTGGTCGGGGTTTGTTCCTCGCTCACTGCTCACGCAGCGAGTCAGCAGCCTGTGTGTGAGAGTCAGATCTGCAGAGTGACTCAGGCTTTCAACAGCTGGTGATGCGTCAGAAGGGGAATGGACTGACCGACAGTCAGCTGATGGCTGCACTCCATTCATAATCTCACTGAAATGGATCCCTTTTGATTTGGAGCTGAATTCACAGATTTGTAGCAGTGATCTCTTCCGTGAAAGGTTTTTCGTTAGAAATTAAGGATGTCTCAGTCTGGAAATTGGGCCCGATCACCTAGTTTCTGCCTTGATCAAAATCGGATGTGGCCACAAAAAAAACCTGGTTTTCTAGAACGTAGTTTCGACAGAGCGGCAGTAGTTCATCAGAAAGCCGTCTCTGAGTTATGGCTGTTAGTGTAAAGTAATCCTGCTGTCATTTTCCATCATCTCTTTGCTTACATGCACATCCACTAGCTTACAACCCCAACTAAACTTTAGCAGTGCAACAAAAAGGGCGAGCAATATTTGAGCTACCCAGCCGTACAGTTTTGAGCCAGATTCCAGCTTGACAGATGTAGAGCTGATCAAAATGATAATAAAATAAAAACCAATCCCTGATCAGGATACAACATCCAATTTTGATCTAGTCTATATGATTGGGCCCAATTTCCAATCACGTGATCAGATCAGGACAGCCCCAGTTTTATTTTACCCTCAAATGTTTGCATCTTGTAGGCCAGAGGTGACCAAATCCAAGCCTGCTTCTTTAAGATGTCAATGTATTTTCCACCAGTTGCTTTTTATTGGTGGAAAATGCATGATCCAGGTGATCAGATGAAGGTGGGATAAAGAATCCTGTAGGAAAAATGAGCAGGACAGCAGTCTTGAGGCCCAGACTGTAAATATGGGCCACATTTCCTGCTTCTTTCAGAAACTGATCGGTGCCTTTTTAATGTCCTCTCAATTGGAATCAAATGTAGTTTTTGTGGAATAGTTTTTTGATGATGAGCAAAGCTCACAAAGGTTTAAAACCATGTTTACTGCTACAAAAGTGGGGAACCACATGGAAACGGAAGCCCCGCTCCTGTCAGGTTTCAAAGCCCCCCCCCCCCGATCGAGCCGAGGAGCTGTTATTCACCAAGATCTCAGTTTTTCTGTGAAAACGTCCAGAACCATTTCACCAAACTCTGATAGTGATCTGGTTTCTTGAGTCTAAACTTGATTACAGTGTACAAAACTGAATTGTATTGTGAAGGAGGGATTCCTGGAGCACCTCCTCACTTTTTCTTTCCTTTCTTTCCTTTCAGAGACTCACAACCTGCCCAAGCAGCCCCCCCTGGCCCTGGCGGTGGGTCAGGCCGCCCAGTGCCTCGCCATCATGGCTCGAACTGGCAGCGGCTCCTGCGCCTTCGCCTCTGTGGACGATTACCTGCACTAGCCACGTGCACACACACACACACACACACACACACACAATCTCTGAAGGCCTGTCTGGTCATGCCCCCCTCCACAACAGACACCACAAGTGTAGTCCTCTTATCTGAGGGACCCCCCCCTCTCTGCTCGACTGCTGGAAAGCAAACCATCTCACTCTCTTCTTGTTCCGCTTTGACACAGATGCCTCAGAGGTGTGTGCGTGCAGGGGGGGGTAATT
This sequence comes from Adrianichthys oophorus, assembly GCA_036245035.1. Lineage (NCBI taxonomy): Eukaryota > Metazoa > Chordata > Actinopteri > Beloniformes > Adrianichthyidae > Adrianichthys > Adrianichthys oophorus. The sequence continues at coordinate 29,131,955 of BSAI01000012.1, read as the reverse complement.
TCTGGGGAGACCTTTAGAGATGCCAGCACATACATTTAAATCTCGCCCCCCCTCCCGTTCATCATAAATAAGGAACTTTGCCTCCACTGTGTTGCTCCCATTCTCCGGGCTGACAGCAGGGGGCGCTGCAGCCAACTTGAAAACCGCTCTGAGAGCCGAACTCATGGGGGCCCAGCCCTCACTTAAATGGGGGGGAGGGATCAAGCCAAGGTGGGGCAGCTTGGCAAAGAGAACAGAAAAATCATCAGAGTGAACATCATGCCCCTCCTCCTGTAATCTTGGCTTTCCGTGCGAACCAACTTGACCCGTGAAGGTGGGGCTGACTCCTGTCGAGGCACCAACCCCCCCTCAATGAGTGTGCAGAGTCACAACAGCCCCTCTCTCTCCTTCAGCTGACTCCAGGACATGGGCGGAGCTTGGCAGATGGACTCGGGACTTGGAAGAAGCTGGAGAGACCTGCGATCTGGACTCGATGTTCCCGTTTTTAACTTTTTTTTTTTTTTTGGTTTGTTTGTTTTATTTTGTTTAGTTGTTGTGTTTCAGGGAGGGGTGGGGCCGGTAGGCAGAGTCCTGGCTTTTCTTCTTTTAGTTTGTTCAGGTTTACATGACAATGGTAATTATCATCATCATTATCGTCATATTATTGTTGTTTGCATTCACAGTATATTTGTTGAGCGAGTCCCATCTTATTCTAATAAAGGCCCGATTCCACAGACGGCGCTGACGCGCGCACGTGTGTACATGTTAGCATCTATACTCCAGAACGAAAGTATATCAACAGAGCATATTTAGAGAAAAGACTTTTAAAGCAGCCCTTTAAAGTTCAACACCATCGCTCACTTCCTGCATGCATGTCAATCTTAGTTTTTATCTTTTGCCTCTTTGCAGGCTAGGTTTCTGATTTGGCCTTTTTTTGGAACTTGGCCTACGTTCAGCAGAGCTTTCTGGAGAAATTTTATTTCTTTCTTTTTTAAATGGAACCCCGTTGTCGTGGTAACCCCTGCCCACTCTCAGTCTAAGCAGCAGGTTTGATGCAAAAATCTAGAGAACTCAGGAACTAAAACTCTTCCTTATTTAGCCCCTCCCCCAATTGGATTTTAATTTGAGAATAAACAGTTGAAGAATCTGGAGACTCCTGTGAGATCTTTTTAGCTACACGTTTCTGCTGATCTTTGCAGCAGATTTTTCTCCCAGCGCTTCTGAGGTCGATTTATTTCTCACCGGCTCAACAGCTTCTCCCATTTTGAAACTGTCCTTTACTTCTCTCCGTCACGAGGAGCATCGAGCGCTTTGAGTGTTTCAGGCCTCCTCCATCTGTTTCCCCCCCTCCTCTCATCATCTTCCTTTCTTTCCTCCATCTTTTAGGGTCTTTTCCTTTTTTTTTTTTATCCAGATGTCAAGCAGCCACGCCATCCTTTGGAAATCTTCTTAGACAGTGTTGTCTCTTTCTGAGTGCGGTCTGAACCTATGCATGCCATAGTAAAAGTGGTGGTAAGATCCAGTTAGATGTCTCTTCTCTGATTCTTTTGTTCGCCTCCTTTAAGCCAGTTCACGGTGTATAAGGAAAGATGTCAACCAGTAAGTTTGTCCACTGCTGACTGTGTGTCCATTGGAGAAAAAAAATGTGCAATTTGTGTGAGGATCAAAAGATTTATATTAAAATAACAAATGAGAATTGCCCTGGTGTGGATGCTGCATGAGTCTGTGTGCTGCTTTCCCACCGGACCGGGCCTTGTGCCCAGAAATGAGCCGGAAAGTCACTCCTCATAAGGGATGGAACCCCACTTTGAAATCCTAGTTTTTTGGGTTTAGTGCTTCAGTTTTCCAGAAGTTAATTAAAAACAGCCTTCAGCGTAGGACTGTGAGAAATGGTTTAAAAAAAAAAATCTAAATTTTTTTTTTTTCACATCAAATTCAATTTCCAATTTTTATAGATTATTTTTCTTCCTTTACTTTCTCTAACGAAAAAACACAAATTACAATATACAGTGGGGATTGCAAGTTTTGACACCTCAGGTAAATAGTTATATTATTGTGCACCCAAGGAAGGATTGAAAAGTCTTCTAATGGCATCAGTTTACAGATGAGACATTCTTTTAATATGTAAAAAAAATACTAATTAGGCTTTATTTCTTTCAAAAATAAAATAAAATAATGGCGTGTGCAAAGGTTTGGGCATCCTGCAGAGTTATTACCTTGTACTGCCCCCCTTGGCAAGTGAATGCCAATAGTCTCTTTACTGTTGTTTGAGGTTTCTTCATCCAATCTTCTTTCCAAAAGTCTTCCAGTTCTTTCAGATTTCTGGGATGTCTGTTTCACACTGCTCTTTTCAGGTCTCTCCATAGATTTTCAATGATGTTGAGGTCAGGTGATTGTGAAGGTCACTGCAAAACCTTCAGTTTCTGTCTCTTAACGTAAGACAGTGTGGATTTTGAGGTGTGTTTAGGATCTTTATCCATTTGTAGAAGCCATTTTCTCTTCAACTTCAACTTTTTCACAGATGACATCAAGCTAGTGTCCAAAACCTGCTGAAATTTTGTGGAATCCATTCTTCCTTCTACTGGTGAAATGTTTCCTGTGCCGCTGGCTGCAATACAAGCCCAAAGCATGATTGATCCACCCCCATGTTTAACAGTTAGACCAGGGATGGGCAACTTCAGGCCTCGAGGGCCGCATTCCTGCATGTTTTCCAACATACCACGCTCTGGCATGTTCTAATTGTTTGGACACACCTGAACCAGGTAATCAGTCTTGAGTAGTGCTTGGATATCTGGAAATCATGCAGACACTGCGGCCCTCAAGGCCTGGAGTTGCCTATCACTGAGTTAGACAGGTTGTTTGCCGTCTTCTTATAGCCTTCTCCTGCTTTGTGAGCATCAACTATTTTCAGTTTCATTGTTCTGGACAACTGTTTGGAAGAACCCATGATGCTGATTGTTGGGGTAAGGCCAGATGACTCAGATTATTTCAAATCCTTGAACAATCCATGACACTGTCAGCTCTCTTCTTTTCCAAAAGGGGCGGTACCATACTATCAATTCTGTGGGGTGCACAAACTTTTGCACACACCATTATTTTGTTTTCTTTTATTTTGAAAAGGGTAAATGACAGGAGAGAAAAGCTTTTTTTTTTTTTTTTTTTTTTTTTACTACATATTAAAAGGATGTCTCATCTATAAACGAATGCCTTTAGAAGGTTGTTGAATCTATCCTTGGCTTCTTTATGTACAAGAATACAAAATTTTACCAGGGGTGACTAAACTTTTGATCCTCATTGAATATTTGTATATGTTTTATTTAACATTTTTGGAAGTTGGCCTGAACACAAAGTGTAACTCAAATATAAGCTGAAAAAATGTAAACAGATGCTGCGGTTTCTGTTTCTGGATCTAGCTTCCATTTAAACATCTGTGTGTAGCGAGAAGCGGGCGGGCTGACCTCACTCCAAACAGAAAACTGAGAGCTGGGAAAATAAAATTCAGATTTTCCGAAGTATATCTTCTGAAACTACAGGTTTTTTTTTTTTCCTAAATACTTGTATTTTCAGTAAATTATTTTGAACTTTCAACCTACAGTGAAACTTGTTCTTTTTCAGGCACTTTTTTTTTAAAATAGAATTTTGAACTTCTTGTTCAGTCTCTGTTTTGGTTCATTGAGCATTTTGTTACATTTTCAGTTTAACTTTTTAAATCTGCTAGTTCTGCTTTTTTGAAGCTTTTACTTTAACATTAACTTTAACATAAATGTAAATATTTTACCTTTTTTCTGAGAAAAAAAAATGTTTAAGAAAATAGTGACAAAAGTGAAACATTTTACAGCTGAAGTCACCAAAATACAAATGGTAATCCAAATAAAACAGTGTTTCAACCTTGTGAATGACTTTAGTGTTGCCCCATTTATTTCTACAGTTAAATTGTGATTTTAAACAAGGGGCGACTTCAAAAGTGGGTCTTTCAAAGACGAGTTTAATAGTGAAAAGTCGACATTGTTGCTTTGAAAGGGCAAACAGTAAATAAACAAAAGTTCTGCAGATTTCTGAGTGTCTGCAGATGAAGGTCCAGATCTCAGGTTTAGCAACAGTTTGGATCACTTTAAAACAGATACAACTGTCTACAACAAACTGAGGATCATCAAAGGTGGGCATCCATATGACGCTTTCAGTCCTTTCTAGAGCAGACCCAAGCAGAATCCCACATTTAAGTCCATCCTGGTCCTTCTGAACAGAAGCAGGAGAAGCTTCTGTCCTGTTGTATGTACATCCATGGCTTTGAAGCTTAAAAAAAAAGTCTTCATCAGGAAGGAACCTGCAGTTTATGGATCCATCGCTTCTTCAGCTTATCTGCTTTGGCTTTCTGCTGTAAGGCTGAAACGATAAAAGTTCAAATTGTTACATCTTTAAACAGGCTGCTCTGTCCTGTTCTATAAAACCCAAAAAGTCAATTTAGGCCATAAAAAGGAGCAAACGTGCAGCTGCTTCATAAATCAAGACCTTCAGAATAAAAAGTCAAACATGAAAATAAACGAATATTTTCAGACAAAAGCCTTCCTGGGGTTAGTTTTGTTAACATGGTAATTTTATGGTTAAGAAAGTTTGGAAAATATTTTGTCAGAGGAGAAACCTGCTGCACATGATATTCAGTAGCAAATATGAACAAAGTGGTGCAGTTGCCATGGAGATATCACTTGTAATAGTATGGAGATGCACTAATATTAATTATTAATTCCCATCACCGATCTGTTTACTCGCCCTCCTGCTAGCTTACAGCCACTTACAACCACAAGCTAACATTAGCAGTGCACCAAAACTGGCGAGGAATATTGGAGCTATCCAGCCATACAGCTCTGATCCAGATGTCGGCTCAGACGAGGAAAACAAAGACGTACATGGATCAGAATGGAGCGGAGCAATTTCTACTTTACAAACACGATCTTTTTAAAACAGCATGTTTCATCTGCTCCTGATTCACAACAATTTGAACTAAAAAATATTTAGAAAAGCAATTTTGATCTTAATTTTCTTTATACATCTCTTCCATCAACATTAAAATTCCACAAGGACAAATGAAAAACAGCAAAAGCATGCGTTTCATCAGGGTGGTTGTTCTACTTACCCCAGTCCTTCTTCACAAACTGCACCGCTGCACTTTTTCCGCTGCCCCTCTTATTTTGTAGTGAGAGCATTTGGTTATCTGAAAGCAGGAGACATGCGGCGCGAGTTGAAGAAATGTGACTTAGCCAGGTTTGGAGAAAAGTAGAAATGTTGTCGGCGTCTCTTTAGAGGAAGCCTTGAGGAGCAGACACCTCTGTGGGATGAGACGGGACATTTCTGTGGCGATGCTCAAATTGAGGCAGGTCACAGACTCCCGCCACAGAGTGTAGCTCGCACTTCACCACGCTTCAAACCCGAAACACTTCAGCAATCAAATTTAACCTGATACGTGACACGGGATTCACAAAGGATGGTGGAAAGGTGAGGATAGGAGTTGTTTTCTTACTCGTGGTCCTGCAGCTTCCTGGCCCGTACAGTCTGGACTGGATGAAATCTTCTGCTGCCTTCTGCTGGAAGGACACGGCAGCTCCGCCTTTCATCGTCGTTACCGTGTAGTTTCCCTCCAGACTATGATCACATTTTTTTTATCATCAAAGCAAAATAAACTCAGTCTTGTCTGCTTAATTCATATGAACACAGGAGAACAGCTCTGTGTGGAAATTGCACTACTGCTCCTAAGTTTTTGAAAACTTCTGTAAATTGTTTTTGGAGATTTTAATACAAAAAAAACCATAAAACAAAAAAAAACTGTTTTGCTTCGGAAGGCACAGCTGATGTTTCTGGGTTTTTAAAGTGTCTGTGATCAAACAGGCCTTTTGTCAGAAGCATTGTGATGATCACTCTTCTACGGTGGCTCTGAAGTGCAAATCACACCAAACATTTAAAGATCATAACCACAATTTAAAAAGTTAAACAATTTAAAAAAAAACTCAATTTTTTAAAACAAAACTAAATTCCCAAAAAAAAGTTAAGTTTTAGAAAACAAAAGTAATTTAAAACAAAAACAGCAAAATGTAGGTATTTATGGGACATCAGAGATTGGATGATTACATTAGATTTTTAATATTAGAAATTTCTCAAATGCACCTTCAATGTACGCATACTAAGAAAAGTTTTATTAGTATGGAGCATATCCAGTATCGCTTCATGCCAAACAACTTTTTGGTTGAAATGATGAACAAACATCCAATCAGTAATTTCCCGTAGTACCTTCCCTTTTTGATTTCTTATTGTGTTTCACTTTTTAACATTTCATTTTAATTTCTGGAAATTACTTTTGTTTTCCAAAAAATTTAATATTTATTTAATTCCTTTTTTTATAGAATTGTGTTTTGGAATTTAGTTTGAATTTCTAAAATGCAATGTTTTTATTTTTTATTTCTTTCGGTTTTTTAATTGTCGTTGTAATCTTTACAATGTTTTTGCGTTGAGTGATTTGTTGGTGCGGTTTGCACTTCAGGGCCACCGTACTCTTCACTTTAGAAGTTAATCTCTTTTACAACACGTGTACGTACTTTCTGATGTGTTTTTCGGCCCTGTTCTTTTCCTTCCTCTTCATCTCACTCTTCGTCTTGGTCTCATCTTCTTCAGCTAGACGAGATAAAAGGAGAAATCGCATCAATCTGACTGAAAAAGAGGCTAACAAAACAAACAGACAGACGGGAAGCATCTTCACCTGCAGAGGATTCTTTAACTTTCCTGTCAAACAAAAAGACATGTGAAGTTGAGAGGGATTTAGAAGGATTTTTAAAAGATATGGAGCTCCAGAACAGAAAAAAAAAACTTACTTTGAAGGAGAGCACTCAATTTCTTCCAACACTTCGGCCGGGAGGAGTTTTCTCTTCTGCCATATCAGGGGGGGAAAGGGCTCGTTATACCTCTACTGGTGTATCTATAGTTTTATCAGTGGTAGTTCCTTGCAATAAATGTAAAAAGAACAAAATAAGTGCAGCACGCATGCGCAGACCTTCTGCTCTTGGAACAACTCCTGCCTCTTCCTCCTCTTCTCCTTCAGCAGCTCTTTCTCCCTGTAAACAAAAAAAAAAAAAACATAAATCTGCATTTCCATGGCTCTACTTACTGGAGTGAAATTTTCGTAAAATTAAATGATCATTCAGAGTTTAAACCACAGCCACTGAGGAAAATATATGGTTAAGATGTCTAAATTGAAATAAATATTGTGACAGTTTTACATTCAGCATCATAAATAGTGCTGGTGTTTGTTCAAATAAAGTTTTGTCAGGTGCGGCGTAAGCTAGCTGTGTTAGCCACCTTCTGGCTGAGTCCAGTGCGAGTTTTAGGCTCCGTAAAGCCTCGTTTTTGCTGGCCCCAAAGGTGACCTCCTCTGGCGCATCATCGTCACTCGACTCCAAACCCTGGTTTAAATCCTCACTTAGTTTTTCTGTGTCTGGGCTCTTTTTCAGAGAAGCTGGTTTTCCACGTTTCGACTTCACCATGATGGCCAGTTCTGTTAAGTCATCAATGTGCGACTCCTGGCTTCATGAGAAAGCTCAGGAGAGCCCTCTAGCGGCGAGGATGATCTTTAAAACAAAATGGAAACGAATGGATGATGACAGCTAAGTAATAATAATAATAATAATAATAATAATAATAATAATATGTTATTTTTGACATATATATTATTAGTAGTACTATTATTATCATTAGCACAATATCTACAGTCTATCTGGTTTTGTATACATACGTTTAAACAAATCAAAGAATAAAATAGTTTGACATTGTCTTACAACAGAATAACTACACTATGACAAAGAAATGAACAAATAGATTCAGAAAAATAGAAGTGATACATTTAAAAAAACATTAAACAGTCTAATTACTTTGACAACTTCTGTTTATGTACTTCTAATTTTCTTTTAAATTATTTATTATACCATTGGTAAATATGTACTTATAAGGTATTTAAAAGCTTGTATTCTGTTGACTTTTTCTCAAGTAAGGCCATCAATGTTTACATATACAGAGATTGATTCGTTTTTTTAACTGAGTTCTGATCAATATATTTATACACTCACTTTTTATCAATCAGATCAAATCCCCAAATTAACTAACATTAAAGTTCAAAATGATAAATAATGATTCAATTTATATTTCTACGATCAAACCAGATTGATCCATCTGAGGCAAGTTGTAAATTAAATTGATCTATACCCTTAGAATTTGTTTTAATCATTATTTAAAAATGAAATCAATTAGTATTGGAAAACCCCCTGCGACAGACTGGTGACCAGTCCAGGGGTGTACCCTGCCTTTGCCCATGAGTAGCCGGGTTAGGCTCCGGCAACCCCGTGACCCCGAAAGGGATAAAGCGGATTGGAAAATGAATGAATGAATGTATAGTATTTGAAAACACCATTTGGACTGAGGCATGGTAGGTTTATTTTACTATAACATAAAAATGATCAGGTGTATTTCAGCCGACAACATGTGATGCAGCAAAAAATGATCAACCATCAATACAGTCCAATGCGCAGAAACACTGAATTTGGAAGAGATGTGATCATACAGTGTAGTAGAAAGATCTAATAATGCTTCCTTTGTACTATTTTGATGTGGAAAAACAACAGTGGGCTGAACTTTATGAAACTAAAATATGAATGGATTTGACATTAATTCTTGTTTACTTGTTTGTACACATATTAGATTTACACTTGATTATCTTTCAAGAAATACAACAAATCTGGAAAACTTCACCTGCTCTGTTCAGCACCAGGTATTTATCTCTGAGTCACACTGGTTGAAGTTTTGGCTAAAGATTTCCTGGATTAATTTTAGGTCAATGAATCGGAATTTTAAAAAGAAAAAAGATCAACTATGAATCGGTTCATCAACCACAAACTATGATATGAATTGAGTCGTAAATAAAATGAATCGTAGCACGCCAAATATTAGTTTTAAATTTGGATCTTCAATTTTTATATTTTGTGCTAATGAATCTAAACTATGTAGGATTGATCTATGCTGACAGCTGATGGTGCTAAAGGATTCCAAAACACTGGTAGAACATTTTAAAGGTCCAATTCATGGCTTTGTTTGATTGAAAATAATGCATCAATTTTTATTACTTTATTAACTTAGTGTTTCCTTTGTATTAACACAAAACTTTAATGTATTATTTAAATTAAAAAATTCCTACTATAGCAGAATTTCCAATCATAACGATCACGGGCCACATGGGACATTGGTACATCTGTTGTTATTTTTCTAATAAAGCTTTTTTAAAGCTTTTTTGAGGGTTTTGTTTTCTTTTATTATTATTGTTGTTTATTTGAATCACTGTCATAGGCGTGGTTTTAATTTGAAACTACTAGCCGGAAGCCGCCCTCCTCTTGTTGTGGTCCTCTTTCCTCCGCAGTGAAGTCGGTCGTCAACAAAAGCATTGAGCAGATAACGGAGCTCATCCTGAACCCGCGATGCCGCACCGGCTCTTCCTCGTGTTTCTGGCCGCCGCCGGGACGTCCGTGCTCGGGCTCCCGCAGCTGAGGGCCTCCCCGCCCGCCGGACCCTGCGCTGCCCCGCTGCAGTGGGAGGGCAAGTGGGTGGTGTACGACCACGGCACCGGCCGCAACAGCCGGGCCACGGTCTCCTACGACGGCCTGAACCAGCGGATCCGAGTCCTGCAGCAGCACAAGAAACACACTCCGTGTCAGAGGTGAGAGGCTGCATGGATGCTGCACTCCTGTTAGAAGTATGGATAAATTATGTCCACTAACTTACATTGTTACATATTTTAACAGTAAATAAAACACATATTTGTTTTAGAGATATTCTAAAACTATTTTTGACAAAAAAAATTAAGCAAAACATTTTTTTATAAATGAAAACATCAATTTGAAGTAACGAAATTTAACAAATTATTAACAAATAACAGAAGTCCACAAAAAGTAATTAAGATAAAGATATTAAGATAATCTAAATAAAAAAAATAATAAATTAAACTTTTAAATGAAATTTAAACCAGATTCTTAATGCATGTCATCTTAAACCTAGTTATATAATTAGTTATTCAAGATTTAAGTTCTTCATTTTTTAAGATTTTTAATGTAAATTCTAGACACATCTTTTTAAATTTGCATAATTCTTTAATTTATTGGTTTATTTGGCTTTTATAGTTTTTCATTTAACATTTTTAATATTATATTGTGCCTTCACAAACAATAACTATTAGCTGCATCATTTCCTGCCATTTATTTTCATCTTTCTATTGTTGTTGTTTTCAGTCTACAGTGTTTTGTTTTAATCTATGTTTATATATGTTTTATGCCAAGCTCCTTGTGTTATGCACATGTTGATGAAAGGTGCTCTACAAATACAGTGAAGGAAGTTTGTCTTTGGGCAAAAGCTTAGGGAATATAAAAGTAATGAATGACTAACAACAGGTAATTAAACATCAAATGAGTACAATTATAGTGACAGTAAAGGAAACTAAATTTTACATTTCTTTTTAAAAGTAATATATATTTATATATTTTAAATAAAGCAATTTACAATTTTTAAAAAGCTCTACAATATACAATTAAAGCTTTTTCTATAAACAAAATATTATTAAATGGAAATAATTTTGTGAATTATATTCAGTTTTTTAAAACATGTTCTGGTGTTCATTGTAATGTGAAAATACCTGATCACAAAAGTATTAATCGGTAATTATTGTTAATAAATATAGTTATCAAAGTTGTTGTTTAACAAATATGTATTTGAATTTTTGTAAAAAAGCACAATAATCCCTCAGATTAGATTAGCAGAGACTCATGTGTGAACTCCAGTCTGGAATTTTTGTTTATCATCAAAAGCTTTTCACAACATTTGTTTGTGGGACAAACAGCAGCTAAGCCCCTAAACCAAACTTATGCAACCATTAGGTTGTATGAGGACCAAAGTCTAACCCTGAGTTTCCCAACATCTAAGAAAGGTCGATTTTGATCAACAAAATAAAAGTATCTGGGATGACCTTCTGCTGGGACTCCTCTGCTGCAGGTTTTTTGAGTACATCTACTTGTACAAGAGCATGGTGATGTTCCAGATTGACCAGAAAACCAAGGACTGCTCCAAGATCGCTCTGACGGAGGTCTGGGATCCCTTCAACATCCCAGACAACTCCACCTTCGAGGACCAGTATTTCATTGGGGGCCCCGGAGACAACGTGGAGGTGCAGGAGTGGTCTGACAGAAAGCCGGCGCGCCAGCGTGAGTTTTTGTATTACATGGTAAAAATGGAACTGGAAATTGGAAAACGTGCCAAACAACAAGAGTCCAGAATATATTTGAGTGCTTTGAGTTTATCTTCATGTTTTCACCTTAAAAATCTTGTCTTGTTTGGTGTCTTTTTTTTCCAGCACAACTTCACCTATCTGACTTTAACAGTTATGTGTGTCATTTTGCCATACTTTATGAACACGCACAAAAAAAAAAAATTCAAGCACACTGGTAGGAAAATGTATGATGTTTTATTGTGAAAATCTCAAAATGTTTATACCGATAAACATTTAAACTTAAAAAAAAGTAGAAAGTTTGTTAACGACTAAGTGAAATGTAACTTTTAACATTAAGTGTGTCAGGCTACGTTCACACAAGGCATGTGACACGTTCAGGACAACCCCCATGCTATTCACACTGGTCGAGGGGGCTTCTCCTTCTTTTTCCACTGTCTATTAGCGCATGTCTGCTACTTATAGTTGGAAGAGGCTTGATGTGAAATGTCAAAGTCTTGCAAACTGGTGAATTTCCCTCCAGCCTTTTTCAATCACACTTCTATTCTGATATATAAAAGACTTGGTGTCATAGAATTCCATCAGGGCACAAACCACAGCTATTCATTTCTCCTCTGTGATTAATTTTCAAACGGTTGGCAGTTCTATGAATTAAAAGTTAATGCCATCCATATGTATCTTTCAATTCTGAGTCCCTGATTGGTCAAAGTTCAATGGTCAAAGTTCAATGGTTCAACTTCCTAAAGGTTAAGTCTGATGAAACTGAAAAAAATCTGCTTGTGAAGCTGAAAAATGATCACTAGTTGATTTATTGATCCCGATGAGACTCAGCTGATTTTCTAACTGATGTTTAAAGTCCAAACAATTGATCTGCAGTTTGCTGTTTTCATACACTACTGTTCATCCAAACATTCCTAATAGGAGCTGATAAAAAGGAATGATGTACTTTAGACAGTCATCAAATCAACAGGAAAAAAATATGTAAAGACTTTTTCCCCTAAACAAAACTCACTTGAACATTGGTAGGGGTGTGCAATAGTTTTTTTATTTTTGCACTGCCAATGTTAGGTTGAGGTTGTCAGGGGCTGTAAGCTCATGAGAGAAAGTGTAAGCAGATGTTTGATGGAAAATGAGGGCAGCGTTGTTTCAGAAACTATGTCCTAAAAAATGACAGTTTGTAAAATTTTGGTTAAAACAGCATAATTATAATTAAAAGACCACTGGGAATGCTTTTACAATAAAACAAAAGATGATCCGAGTCTGAATTTAACGGTTGAAAAACATTTGTCCCTCAAAGACTGAGCTGAAGTTTCCATCAAAACACACCCAGTAACTCAACAGGATGTGAGGTGATAGAAGGATGCTTTTAATTTCCATTTAAATCTGATTCTTTGGGTTCTTCTTACAGATGAGACTTGGGTGGGCGTCTACACCCTTAAGGACTGCTACCCAGTGCAGGAGACCTACACCAAGAACACCACGGTCACCACCTCCACCCGCTTCATTAACCTGCAGCTGGGCATCAGCGACCCCAACGTCTTCTCCCCGCCCACCACCTGTCAATCAGCGCGGCTGGAGAGGATGGCAGAGTCCGACTGCTGAGCCGTTCCCATCCTAGATCTTTAGTTTGAGTCTTTAGGTCTTTTCTTTACCTTTCACACTAACAGACGCTCAATGCAAGCTAGAAACTGACACTGGCTCCATGACCTGAAAGAAAACTGCTGTGATTTGTTCTGAAGACAGGAACAACTGAAAAGGCTTCTGTAATGTTTGTCCATTAAAGATTCCTTTACTCTGGAGTGGGACTGTTACAGTAAGTGATGAAATAAAGGTTGATGACTGAAAAATTATGCGAACAATGAGAACACTTGTTTTTTTTCTCTTTGTCACTGAATGTTAGCCAAATGTCAGTTTACTAAATCCATTCCAAAAAAGGTAAAAACTATGGAAAAACTGGCCAACTGCGACAGCATAAAAGAAGAAAATATATATGAGTAACACAATAAAGTCATAAAATTATGAGTAAAAGGTCAAAATTTTACAAGAATATGGTCATAAATTTATGCTTCAAAAAGTTGGAATTTTACTAGAAAATATTCCTGCTTTTTCAAAAATGAAATGCTAGACTTTAAAATGTTTCAAATAAGATCATCAAATGCTACCCATTTAATTTATGTTCCAAACAATTAAGAGAAATTGAATGGGCATCACACTGCTCAAAAATCTTGCATAATCGGCTTTCCTTTATTTTGTAAACTTTATTTTAATCAAATTACAATTTTATTTTCAAAAATGTATGACTTTTTTCTTGCAACATCATTACTTTTTAAATCATAAATTTGCAATTTCATTCCTGGAAAAAGTTGACTTTTTTTCTAATTGAAAATTTTTATTAGAATGAAGACTTTTTCCTCATTATTTTACATCTTAATTCTCATGTATTTTCTTTTTAATTTTTTCTTTGGCCCTAACACTCTGTTGTACCAAACAGTTGTTGAAGCGTGGCCACTATTGTTTTAAAAGACCACGCCCCTGTTTTTAGGTCTCATATAGAATGAAAATGTAAATAATAAAACATACACCAGTGTATTTTTCTTTAAACCTACAATAAAAAAATAAAGTTTTTTAATAATGCTGTTAGCACGTTTTTTTCTGTTGTGAAGTTAACTATCACAACATTTAGTGCTCATTTAATGAACAAACCTGAAATTTGTTTTAGTTTGGAAGTACAAAAATATGCAAACAACAAGAAAATTAGAAGGGGTCAAATAATACGATTTTTGGCATTAACCTGCTGATTCAGCAAATTTCTACTTTACAAGGAAAACCTTCACAGTATTTAACAATGGACCTTTTGATATTTTCTACATTTAGATGTAAAATATTATTTAGCATATTATCTTTATTTTTCCTATAACGTCTAAGCAAATACCTTTAATAGAGGTTGCACAAATTGAATTTGGCCAACCCCAGCAGATGCTTGAATACCAGGAAACCTCAGAAATTGCCCAAAAACCAGGTGCAGGTCACCGGGCTCTTCAAGTGGTAACCTCAACTCCACAATAGTGAAAAAACTCAGCAGTGTGTTCCCGGATCCCACAACCCACCCCTCTTTGTCTATATACTGCAAGAGATCACAATAACAACTATTAAACACCAACCAATTAAGCAAACAAATAATTCAACAAAAGCAGAAGATAAAACAATAACCTCAGTAATAACTGATTAAATGAAGACAAATAATCCCAATGAGAGAAAACAAGATATATCTAACTATCTAACTGGTTTAGGTTCCTTGGCAACCTTTGAAGTTACTCATTTCAGTTCGTCTAATTCATATTTCTGAAAGAAGTCACACATTTGAACAAAAAAGAACAAGGATGTACTTTGATATTTAAAACACAATGGATAGACATTATATTATCTAATTTTAAACTCGAAGCAGAAAAATGAAAAAGTAATATTAAAAAAAAATTTGACAAAAGTTTTTATTGCTGTAAATATAAATTATGTACATATTTTAATTATTATCACGGCCACTAGGTGGCAGCAGAGCTTACTGACACTGTTTCCCGGTAAAACCAGACGTCATGCATAGAGTGAGAGACTACATGATTTGTTTCAGCCAACAGAATAACAACAGTTATTTCATACGTGTCCCAGCTGTAATCTAAAAAACTTTCTCTTTATATAGTATAATTCTTCATCACGTCTGGAACTGTTTAGCCTACATTACTTTGCTCTTCTTTCTACCAGTTTTATCTTATAAAATTAAGTAGGCTACGTTTAAGTACACATAAAGAGAAAGACACGTAAATACGTGCGTGTGTGCGCGTGTCAATGCAACATAATTGAATGAGGTCACCGAGACCGGGAAACGTGACGCTAGTGAACAAAAACACAATAACTTTCATTGGAGCTGCAACAAGCTAGATATAATAGTGAGAACAACCGGAAGTTCTGGCGCAATTTGTTTCTTAATAAAAGCTCAAAATATAAAAGAAGATGGATGGATAATTGTATAATAGCTTATTATTCTTGCACCAGCACTTAAACAAACTTGTGTTCTATAGTTTAAGTACTACTAATTTAGTATTAATTTCATAACTGTTCTAATTATTCATTGATCTATATATAAAAAAAACTATCGTGGGGTATTTGGTTTTGAATTATTATAAGTTTATTGTTGTAGTTGTTGTTTTTGTTTTATGTATGTAGGTGCGTAAAGTATGTATGTGCCTTAAAAACATTCCGAACTTTTATTTCAAAAATATCTATACACCGGCAATGTCCACATAGACTTCCGGAAACTTGACGAGCATGAACTGTTGAAGGCAGGGAGCGGCAGAGCGGAGGGCTCCAGGGCTACAAGATGCTGAGGATCAAGGAAGCAGGCACCGGCGGCTGTAAGGAGGTTGCTACCGGGTATCCGGAACCTGGGAACTATCCCAGCATGGAAGAGACGCGTCCTTGCCGCCAAGGGTTGAGTGTGTCCGGCCTGGTGAGCTGGAGGCAGAGTCCATGCAGGACTTCAGCCGCGTTTACTGCAGCCAACGCGGCGGTCTGGTGAGCATCATGACGCAGGGAGCTCCAAAAGAAACAATGACGATGCTTTTTAACAGATTTTTTTCATTTTATTCTATTTTCAGTTCAAAGAATTAAGACAAATATTTAAAGTAATATACAACTTTTTTTTTTAGATATGTAAGATTGTAAGTTATTTTGTTGGATTTTTTAAACCATATTTATTTTTTGATTTAAAACATCTAACTTAATCAGGAAAATTGAAGGCACGACGTATTTGTGCCCTAAAATTGTCACAATTAAAATTTAGTGACTAAATTCTAAAGTCATTGAAAAAACATGTTTTTAAACAAAAACCCTCAGTAATGAAACTGCTGACAGTGCTGTGCTCGTCTAACTGCACTTAATTACATTTATTGTTCATTATTTTTGTTAAAACAGTTGCTTTAATTAATTATTTTACTAAATTGTATTATTTTTATTATTATTGTTATTATTATAGAAATAATAAAAAAATACTTGTTAAAAAAATTATAAAAACAATAATATTGTGTTATTATTATGTTTTCTGATGAGAAATAAATTACATCCCAGAAAGTGAATTTCATAAACACTGCTTTGTTTGTTTGAATCATGGTTTGTTTCTCTGCAGGTTTGTGGCCTTCAGCTCTTTTCGAACCTTCAGCCTTATGGCCATCCTGATGGCTTTTCTGGTCGTTACGGTAACAGCCAGAGATGCTGTTCGGTGCAGATTGTTCGGTAAACGCCTCTGTTTTAATGACACTCTTAACCCTTAAAACACTTGACTAATTTCTTCAACCCAATTCTTGGGACATTCATGTTGGGATATTTTTTGGGGGGTTACTATTTGAAGGAATACTAATTTTATTTGGGTTGTAGTGGACTCATTTCAACCTAATTAATGTTTTTTTTCCCCTGAGTTAAAAAAAAAAATCCAGAAAAGTTGGTCCTACGTTAACCTCAAAGTTAGGTTTTAAAAAACAACTTAGCTTGAGTTTTTAATGTGCAGGAGGCAGCATCTGAGGTGCTTTGTTTCAGAAACAGAAATATATTAAACAAAAAAAGAAGCATGAACATTGATGTGACAAAGGTTGTGCTGCTGGCTCCACTGACTTTACGGTCACTTCAATTACTGAAAACTAAAATAAAAATTCATCACTTTTGACAACTGGTTGTGCTAAATGAAATTCATTACAAAATTAGCTTTTGGATACACCCTTTAACAAAAAATATATTGCAAGAAAAAAAAGAAAATGATTATTTTTTAAAATTATTTATTATATTAATATAATAAGACAGAGGCATTTAGGGGATTTTTTTTTCTTTCAGCTGTTCATAATGTGGAAAGAAATAATTTGCTGTACTTTAAAATTAAACTCAAACCTCTGAAAACAGATTGAGTTTGTTGTTTCCTGTTCTGCAGAGTCATCTGGTTCACTGTGATGAGTATTAATGTTCTGTTTGTTCCATAGGGGTTCACTCTCAACGCAGCATGACAGCAAGGTAGGACGCTGCACACTCCAGTCATGCTCATGCAAACATGTTAAAGTTTGTATATATGCGAAATAAGAAAATATTGAACTTTTTTGTCGCTCTGGTTGGTTTTTGTTTCTTAGCTGCAGAATTGTGTCACAGAGTGAAGCCTCTTTCTTCATGTATGATCTTTGGCTGCAAACGCAAAATGCAAACAGCTTGTATGCAAACAGCTTGTCTGCATCAATCTGCTACTTAAATGATTGTATTTCCCAGAACAGCAGGAAAATATGAGTGTTTTTTGTGCCTGAATGTCAGGTGCTTTTAATGTGAGTGACCTGCTCGCAGACACTACATGTGTTGACAGGAAGCTGCATTTTAAAAGGAAAGCCTCTCCTATGTCTTCTGTGATGCATCAGGATGAATCTGCCCTGCAGACCTGATTGATTACATCTGACTGCCTGATCTGATAACAGTAATCTCACTGAAACTTAAGCAGGTGACTTCTCTTCATTGAAGCCCGCAGCTGCAGATCCCAGACTCCAGCTGCTGGGATGAAAACTTGGTTAGTTTGCTAATTAACAGAGAGGCAACAATTAAATTAGTTTAGTTAACAAGCATCTGCAGATAATCAAATTATGTAAAAGGTTTGCTTAGTGTAACATATTTTGTGCTTTTGTAAACTTTAGATGGTGATAATAACACTGTGGAAGTTGTCTGATGTGTTCAATGCTGTCAAAAGTATTTTCTCCTCTGTTGCTTCGTTTGTTCACTTGTATGCAGCTATGTTTTTGTTTATGAGATGTAATCTGATTAAACTTGCTGTTCTCTTTGGGGAAATTTTGCGTTCATTTTGATAAACTGCGTACACTCAGCTTTTTCCTTACAATAGATATTTAAAGAGCCACTCCAATGAAAACAGTGTTTTTGACATGTTCTTTTGGCTTTTTTTCTTATGATGGAGGACATATATTAAGAAAATTAAACTTAAAATTCCATGTCTAAGTATTTCTTTATTCAAATCAATGTGAGTCAGGAGCAGATGAAAAAATGCCAAAAAAGAGCTTATTTATGACATAGAAAATACGCTGGGGGGCCGCAAGCTCTGGTGAATTTCTAATGAACTCCTGCCACTCTGCAGAAACTGTCCTTGACATGATGCAAGTTTTATGATTTTGGTTAAAAACGGCATAATCGTATTTAAAAAGACAGCACTGTGAACGCTTTTACTGAAGCTCAAAAGTGGAACTTTTAGTTCATAAAATAGCATCTGAATCAGAACAAATTTCTCCAAACTTTCACTGTGATGAGATGATCAGATTGGGGACTTCGTCCTCATCCTATCAGATGAAGAGTTCCTGAGCTGGAGCTTATGATCGGATGAAGGACTTTCTACTTCAGGATGCTTCTTAATTTTTCTGTGGAGAACTAAATTCATGGTTTCATCAAAGAATCCTCAAAGCAGCCCCACACTGTCCCACTTCCACCTCCATGCTTGCTTAGTGCTCTGATGTTCTTCTGAAATGCTTTCAGTTTGGTTCCAGATGTAACAGGACGCAAATACACCTTCATCTAGATAGTTCATTAGTATATTCTTTAAAAGCTTTAGGGAACAATCCAAATGTTTCATTGTGTTCTTTTTGTTCTGCAGTAGTGTTTTCTTGTAGAACTCTCCCATGAATTATTTTTTACCCACAAGTCTTATTCTGACTGTCGACTATTGAAATCTGACCATAACTGAGTCAAGTCAGGTCTGATACTTCTTTTTATATTCCCCTGCTTATTCCATGACTCTCCCATGTGCAGATGATGTGTCCCACTGTGGTCCTGTGGAGTCCCAAAACTGCACGTCTTTCTGACTAAAATGTCAGGGATTCTGGTCTAATCTGTTCTTGAATTAGATACTCCAGAAAGTTTTTGTATTTGATTTATTGGTGGAAGTTCTCTGGCAGTGATCAGAGCTGGTGGGGTGGAGTGAGCCTGGTTCAGTCAGCGTTGCCTTTATTTGTGTCAAACGCTGCATGTTACTGTGACATTTGGGCAGCAGCATGGGATTGTGTGGTGGCCACCTGCTGTTCTCTGTCAGTTGTGGGTAATTCTCCGTCGGGCTCAAAGGTCTGAGTGCCACATCAGATTAGCTGCTGACCCAAAAATGCCATCTGACAGAATTTGGGTTGAGCCAAAGTGTGTTGGTGTGTGTTTGTTGGTTGTATGCAGTTTAAAAAATTAACACAACACCTCATTTAATGTATTTTTACGCTGCTGTTTAATGGCTTTCTTTTCAGTACACCTGCAGTCTGGTTAAACTGTATTATTGAGCACAGCCACTAGGTGGCAGCAACAAAACTGGCTCCATTAACACTTTATGAAACTGGGACTCAAAATATACACAGAGATAAAATGTTGTTAATCATTACATAATTAAGTAAATTATTCAGTCACAATTAAAAAGGTTTTAAGATTAAATAACTTCAAATCAACATTGTTTGTGTTAGCAAGGTATGAGGAGTGGGGCTAATTTCATGTCATGTGTTTACAAAAATAAAACCTTGGTCTAATTTTAAAAAGTTAGAGTTGCAGCACAAAATACAAACAGTGTTTTCTGTTAACATAAGAACCTGTTAGCTTTGATGTAAATATGGTTTCAAGCAAGCGTTATGTTAATGTACATTAGTTCAAACCTGACACACAAATCAAATCCATCCATCCATCCATCCATCCATCCATCCATCCATCCATCCATCCAT
>BSAI01000012.1:29095627-29111902 GCA_036245035.1 Adrianichthys oophorus | reverse complement strand
CATCCATCCATCCATCCATCCATCCATCCATCCATCCATCCATCCATTTTCTTCACCCCTCTGAATCCCTTCAGGCTCACTGGGTTGCTGGAGCCTATCCAGGTCAACCAAATTAGATCAGAATATAATTTATTCTGACCAAGTTATATTAGGAGGACAGGTTGTTGAAGCCTTGATTGAATGAAAGCGTAAATCGAAAACAGATGATTTTACTGATGCTGATTTATCTTTAGAAGTTTTTTTTCAAATTTGTAAACCAATCCATTAGAGTTTTCACAATCAATTTGTCAGTTTTTTTATATTTAAATAAATATTTTTCAACAACATTGGTCAGTATGTTGAACAAACTCACCATCAGACTAGGAATGAAAACACAAGTGCTACTCTTATCTGCCCATCAGGCTTACTGAAACTCAAATGCAGACACTTTTGAAACCAGCCTAAACTCTTTCACCTGGGGTGGGTGGAGCTATGTTTATATGAGGTCTACAAGCTTGGTCAATTCTTTTCCATGATTTTCCTGACAGACAGGACTCAGAAGACATTTTTGTGTGTGTGTGTTTGTTTTGATGGTGGACTAAAAGCAGACAAATGTCATCTGACCTTTTTCCAATTGTGTATTTATCTTTGAGGACAGAGTGCAATGCCATGTTTCAATAACAAGCACAGGGTGTCTTAAGAGTTGTGAAACCTGAGCTGTCTGTGATTGTTGCACATGTGTGTGCCTGCAATCATGTTTGTGTTGGAGCGGGCTGTTTTTTCCTCTGACTCAGACTTGAGGAGATGGAGCCAATCAGGTCACTTTACACTGAAGGGGTGTGTTTCAGAATGGGCTCTCTGACTGGATGATAGTTTCCTCAAAGGAACATCAAGAGTTTTTTTTACTTTTCCAAACCTCAGTGTTTTATCCAATTACTGTTTTTGAGAACTGGACTGAGTGACCCCTCCCTCCTCATCTTTCAAATAGAAAGTTCCTGAGCTGGCACCAAGAAGCCAAAATTCCATAGACTTCTTTTTAGAAATAAACAGGTATTATTCAGTCATTACATGTGTAAGTTTGTCAGGATAACAATTTTTATTTTCTGCTAACTTTTTTATCATATTATTCCTAATTATATTTTTTTTAATGTTTTTTTTCTGTAGTGTAAGTTATGCAAGTTATAAACTAATCGATCAGATTCCTCAATAAAATTGTGTGGTCTCATGTTGAACATTTGAAGTGTTTGATTGACAGACTCTCCCAAGCCCACTTTCAAGCGATTGGGGGGGGGGGGGGGGGGGGTGGACAACAAGCTCACTCCTGATTGGCCAGAGAGGTTGCCATAGAGAAATTGACTCAGACCAACTTGAACCAGTTACTGCTAACTGACGGTTTCTGGTTCCAACATGGCGGCATCCGTTTTGGGAAAAAGTGGCAACAGAAGTCATTTTATTTGGTGCTTGAAGTAAGCCATATACTATGAGTGACATCACACTTGATCAGTCCAGTTCTCACATGGTTTTCACTCTGTTTTCACCAAATCATCTAAAAAATGCTCTTTTTCAGAATGTTGCTTATTTTTTCACTAATATTGTTGGTTATAAACTCACCTGTTACCTTTGTAAGAGATCCAGTAGAAGTCTATTTGGAAGTAGACCACCATAATCAGACTTGCTGATTGGTAGCTTGGTAACTTTCAGACATTAAAAGTCTTCAACTGGTCATTTTACTGTATTTACTGTTTTATCTTTATGCTTGATAAATTTCAGGGTTAGTCGAACATCGGACAAGGAGCCAGTCTTTGTACATCTTCCACAAAAAAAAGGTGTAATACCTTGTCATAGTGGTTTTGTAATGGCTAAATCAAGTGGAACTGTCTCTGCATGTTTGCATTGAATAGGTATGATGGTAATATTTTCCCCAAAGGGTTCACCATTAGACTGCTGATAATTTCCATCTTTGTTTTGGACACAACATTGTTTCTGAGTCTCCAACTGAGCCTCTGAATGAGTGACATCTCATTTTCCATCTGTGTCATATGACTCAGAAACACGAGGAGTTGTGTTTGGAAAGATGTTGGGGTGGTGGTGGCGGCTGCTTCGGCCCCCACCTCACGCTCAACCCCATTCCTCTGAGCTCTGATGGCTGATGGCTGGAATGTAGTGTGACCCAGTTTATTTTTAGATGGAGCCACTTGAAATACTCCAACCGGGGCTTCATTGAGTATAAACAGAAGCTGCTGTCAAGCCGTGGAGCTTCTTAAAGTCCTGATTTAGCTTTGTCTCACTGCTGGAAGAAACCTGTTCAAAACATTTTTTGTTTTCTGTCACTCAACTTTTATTTATCATAAAGTTCTTGACTGCTTTTAATCTTGCCATCAGGTGTTTGGAGGTACATCAAGGTTTTGGAGATGTCTCTTGAAGATTGTGGGACTGGTCTGAGGTACGAGTGTGTGTCTTCACAAAGAGACAACAATCTCTTAAAGTCTATCTCTTCCCTTTTTGGTAATTTTAAAAAGATTTTAGGAAATCTGTCCGTCATTAAAATCATGACCTGCTCTCAGTGGAGGTGGATGACAAATGTTGTGATGCTTGAAACACAGCTTTTTTTAAAGATCTTGCTGTTCTGACTGTGCGAAGATCCTTATAAATCAGGGGCAGTTATTTGTTTTCCAACAGGCCCTGTTCTGGGATGTTCTAATTGGCTGGACACTCCTGATCCAGGTTGTCAGATGTGAGTAGGTTAATGATTTCTGGAAATCGTTCAGACCCTTCAGGTCTGAAACTGCTTTCAATGAAGGTTTGATTACTGAAACAGTTGTAATGTTTTAATGTAACGTAATGATGGATTGTAGTTGGGGTATTATTATGTTTTCGTTTTTGCTCCCTGCTTGAGTCTTTACTTTTTCCAGTCTTCCAGATTTGCTGTTTCGAGGGCTTTCTCATAAATCAGTTTAACCCTTTCAGGGCAGGTGTTGCAGATTTGCAACATCTGAATGCTTTTACTAAGACCCAATCCAAATTCTTCCCTTTGCCCTACCACTTCTCTCTTCCCCTACATTTAGCCCTCCAAATAGAGAGTTAATTAAAAAATAGTGTCTCCGAATTTGGACGTCACTACCACTAGTCGCTGGTCAGCTATGTTAGCGCGGAGCTTCCAGCCCTTGAATATACATAAAAACAGTGGTTTTATAACTTTAAAAAGGTCGTGCTAAAACAAAAAGTCATTACTTATATTTAAATGTAAACTTCTGTGCTTTAGAGCACATCGACGAGAAAAAAAAGTGCGGAAACCCCTTGTGACGGGGGGCTCTGTATCCCTCAGCTTGGAAGGTAGCCCTTAAAAAAAACTATTTTGGACACCACTTTCACTATAAATGCCCCAACAAATGGAGTGGTAGGGTGAAGGGAATAATTCGGATTGGGCCTAAGACTTAATTTGGCCCTGAGAGGGTTACATTTTTTTAAAATATCGTCATAATATTTGGTTTTAATATCTGGTATAGAGGAAAAACATTGTAGACTTTGAGTACAAGGTGTCCTGGTTCTAATGGTTTAAAAAAGAAAAAAAAGCCTAATTATTAACCCTCTACCTCCGTGCTTGACAGTGGGTTTTTCTATCTGACCCGAGAAGGAGTATATCAGTCAAAGATAACCATGGTGGATATTTCTGTTTAAAGAGATATAACATCTACAGTTTCTATAATGAATTGTTGAATATTTATTTTCCTCACTTGAGATAGTCGTTAATAACTTGGAAGACTGTGTCAGTTTAGTCTGAAGATGTATTCAGTTAGTGTCTTTCCTACACTACACGTACATACTTGTTAAAATAAACTTTAAGTGTACTACTTTTTTGCTAAGAGTTCTGTTCAGAAAATAATTTCTGTCTGCCATATCTGGTTCACAAGTATTCATCCCAGATGTTTAGTTCATTCTCCACATAAAAATTCTCAATGTACAAATCTGTTGACTTCATCCGCATCATCACATGACTGAAGCAGCTTACAGCTTTGCCTCATCACCTTGTGTTCCTTTCGGCATTCAGTTTCAGATGTTGCTCAAACACACGCATGCTGGCTCTAATCAGCTGGGACCGATTTAGTCTGTGTGCAGAACACAAACAGGTCATTATTAGCATCAAAATCAGGTTAGTTTTGGTGAGTGCCCACAAGAGCAGGTGTGTAAACATCTTTACATAAGCCTGCCTCGCCATCTGAAGCAAGCAGGATGTTTTCGGCGCCATTCCTGTCATTGTTTTTCTGCTCTGTGTTTACATGAGCGGGCTTGTTAGAGGCTCAGACATGCCGCCCCCAGTGTTGTCTCTGAGATTACTGATTGGGTAAAAAGTGAAGTCTGCCCAACAGCTGCTCCTGCTGGCCCTTTGATGCCCTCCTCGCTTAGACTGACCAGTTTTTCCAGTGGGAAGAGTTAGCGGAAGTTGTTACTGATGGTGTTGTTTGACACTGGCGTAATGAAACAGGATCTAGTCACTTCTCAGTATCCAAAGTATTCATGGAGCACACACAGCATGTGACTCATGTAAACCAAGAGAACTTCTTCTCAAGATGTGCAACTTTTCTGAGTTTTAGCATTTAAACCTTTGGATTTATTCAGTCTTTTGCCTATGAAAGTTAGTAAACTGCTGTAGCAGTAAGTCTCCAACTGTTGGATCCGTTTGATTTGGTTCTATCTGTCTACTATCTTCTGCTGTCAGAAATGCATTCCAGAGATCAAAACACAAACATTCAAGTGTTGTCTATGAGAATCTTGTCTGATGTAGGATCTCCCATCCGTTTGAAGGAGTATCTCAGTTTTCTTTTTCTTAACCATGTTTCAAAGTCAGATGAAACCTGTAACCTGCCTTTTATGGTCCCCTTATTTTCATTTCTAGAAAATAATCTAGATTAAAATGCTAAAAAAAAATAGGATTTTCTTCAGTCTTGGACCAGATTTATCAAAAGAATAACATTTTATTAAAAATGAAAAACAAGTTGATCAAGTCTAAAGCCAAACTATAAACTGCAACATTATAATTTAAACACGCATTTACCCCCATAATGCAGTTTGTTTGACGACTGTGATTGTTTGGTTTGGTTTGGTTCTCGGGTGCAGTTATGTAGAACTTGTATTTTCTGTGTTTTCTTAATTCCACATTTTTTGTTTAATAATAGATTCTCCGTGCTGTCATCCTCTGTTGTCTCCTGTGTTTACATCCATCATGTTGAATTTTGCTGTGTTTGAGTGATCGGATTTTCATGTTAGTTGATTAAAATTTTAGTTTCAGTTCATCGCATATGGAAAGACCCTTTCCAAAAAAAAATGGAATACCATGGAAATGTGTTTTCCATAATTCCATGGAATTATTCCCTGCCAAACCTGTGTGAATCAGTGAAGCTGATTTGCTGTGGTGACCCCTGATGGGATATGCTGACAGGTTAAGAACAACAAGAGCAAGAACCCCAATTTATGTAAAAAGAAACCAATAAATACTTGAACTCAACTACACAATGGGCCCTAAATAGATATTCTGTGAAAGTTTAATTTTTTGAACAGAATTAGGAAAAATAACACACTTTTACATGATATTCTATTTTTTTGGAAAGGGTCTGTATGTATAAAACTCCAATGTATGCATCCAAAAATGTATTTTAAGTTTTCTGTAACAGACGTTCAAATCCCAAAACCAGCTTCTGGCTGGTAAAATAAATCGTTTCTTTTCTCTGGACAGTTTGTTTCAATTTGTGCCTTTTTATTCATGCAGTTTCAGTTGTTTGGAATAAAAACGTTCATGTAAAGTCAAACAGCTTTTCATGTGACATGGATTAGCAACCGTGCTGCAGGTTTCCATTCACAGCAGCTGGCAACAAATGTTAATTTGCAGCCGCCTAGTTAAGGCCAAAGTTTTCCTTAGGAGCTGCCAGCCATCATTGATTAACTCCTCATTTAATAGTTTAGCCGTTCGATGATCCCACAAGTGATGGTTAATTTTAAGAGGAAGATTTTTTGGTGTCATAAATGTTTTTGTTTACAATCTCTGTCTGATGCAGCAAGAAACAGAGCAGAGATGGAAACACTGATGTAACCCATGTCCTTTTTGTCTAATAAGAAGCAGCATTCTGGATCATCAGTTGAGGATGGATCCTGCAAAAGGGTTTTTGCCAAACTCAAACAGAAAGATGACATTTGTCTGCACTTCAGTCGCAATATTTTGCTATAGCTTCACGTGCATTTTTTCCAGATACTTTCTTTGAAAACAGAAAAAAAAACTTGTTATTGCTTTGAGATATTAATTTGACTTTATTTTGGCAGGAAAGAACAATGTTAAAATTTAGTAGCTTTCCCTGATTTAAACCAGTGTTTAGCACCACAGGAAACAGCTTTATAGATTTAAAAAACATTAATCTTTGTAACAAAAGAGGTTGTTTTCAGGTGATTGGGGTCACTTTCTGTATCGATATCTGTCTCTATGTTGTCTTCAGTTGGGAGATCATTGACCCAGGTGAGGACAGTCGGTCTGTGAGCGGACTGCAGTTCAGCGACTCCCTGAAGATATTCCTTCAGGAAACGTCTGCCTTTAAGCAGCAAAATCCTGGAAAGGTGAGGAAGAAGCGTACAGATGAACCACAGGAGGGTTCCTCCAGGGCCTCCTGTGAGATTTTTCATTTGATTGTATCAGGACCAGGGAGTAACAAGGCCTAGGTGAACCGTCATCTTGCTCACGTTCAACAATAACTCTACAGATGGATCAAGTGTCAACATTTTATCTTCCCAGCACTTAAACCAAATATTCATTTGATCAATATAGTAAGTCAACAAAAATCCACCAACAACAGACAAAACACTAATGGTTCCTTACAAAGTAATTTCTATTTCAATTCGATTTTTTTGTCATTCGACAGCAGATTTAATTACTTATTTACTTTAAATACTTACTCACTTCATTTTTACAACAAATTGGACCAATTGAAACATATAAAAGACTTAAAATCCAAAGATAAAAATAGACAAACAGTACTTCACTTTAACCCTGCTTTCTCCATCTTGTTTCCTGTGACGGATTTTACACTTTAAGAAGATCAAAGCAAAAAAAAAATCAGTTTACATTACTGCCCTGCATCTTCATCAGCCAATTTTACTTTGTCTGGATTTGTGGTCCAGAAAGAACTGTTTTGGGATGACTGTTTTCAAATCCAAAACGCATTTATTGTGTTCCTATCAGAGAAAACTTGTCTCATTCTTACAGTCGTCCTGTTTGCTTTTCCTCATCCTACAGTTTTGTTTGCTGGTTTGCAGTCTGTGCACCTTCTTGGCTGTCTTAGGACGCTACATTCCAGGGATTGTTATCTCATACATTCTAGGTGAGTCAGCAGAAATACTGCTGATAGACAACCACGTTCACCAGTTTGTTTTGTCTGGATTCACGGAAGCAAGACAATTACATGCTAGATGCAGATATCTTTCTGCAGACATTCTGCAGAATGAAAGCATGTGACTTTTAGCAGCTGTTATGTAAATTAATGTGTCACTCCTCTGTGTTGTTGTGTCTGTGAAGTACTGGGTGTCTTCCTGTGGCCCCTGGTTTCGTCTCATGATGTCAGTTTGTGGCTGGAGCCAGTTCTGCAGAAGCTGGACTTTGGCATTGGAGAGTTTTTCCAAAAAATCAAGGAGCACCGGGGTAAAAAGGTTATTTTTAATTCTGAGCATGTTCTGTGTAATTCCAAAAGGAAGCACAATATTCAGTTAAAGCTGTTAAGTTCAGGAGATCTTTATCTTCAGGCTTTGAGGTTTGGGGATAAATGCGTCTGTTATGCTCTGATCTAGTTGGAGGTGGCGCTATAATTATAACTATAACTAACTTTAACTAACCCCTGGGCTAATTATGATTATGTCATTTTTTAGGAAAAATCTAAAACATTGTGTCGTTTTCAAGGACATAGTTTCTGCAGAGCAGCAGTAGCATTAGAAATTCACCTCTTGAGATGTGGGTGGGACTGTTGGCACAGAGAAACTCTGCCCCCACTTCGCGTCACCCTGCAGCTTTGCAGTAACCATGTGAATCTTTTGCAAATTTTTCATGACAGTTTTTGTGTAAATATAAAAGATATTTGTAACCATTTTTTAAGTGAAAAATTAGTCTACAATGGAAATTACAGAAATACATGGCTTCCTGCTCAAGGGTTACCACCCAAATAACTGTAAAATCTTCTGATTTTGTTTCTTTTCCTGTTTTTTTAACAATAAAATGAAAAACGGGTGTTTAACAGCTTATTACCACACCAAGAGTTTAGGGTATTTTTTTATTCCCTTAGTTTTCTAGAACCAGCTGTACCTGCAAACATCTTTGGGCTGTGGTAGTCAATGTGCAGATAAATACTAAAAATGGAGCAGTGGCATATAAGACAATACTCATATCTGAAATTACTGCTGAATCTAAGCCAAAGTGACATACTTTAAATAAAATCTCTTTATTTTAAAACTAGAATTTAAACGGAAGTTGTGATTTTTTTCCAGACCTTTTTTGTGTTTGACTTGTCATGCTAACTGAGGCTATGAGAATCTGAGATGCAGCTTTGTAGTTTTTTTTAGTCTGCAGACGTTTTTTTAAAGCATTTAAAGTGTGGAACAACAATGAATGTGGTGCTAGACTTTTAATAGAAAAAACTAACACTACAAACACAAAGACTGCCCTCCACTGGTAGACAACTTTATGAAGGGCCACAATTAGGACCAAATCCAAGGTTTAGATTTGGGTTGTACATAAACTACAATATCTCCTTGACTTTTTGAATGTTCCACCAGAAAATTGAATTGTTTTTTTTCTCTTGTTTGCCTCCATCCAGTGAAGAGACTAATTCAGGCTCAGACTGAGAAAGAAGGTGTTGAGTCGGACCTCTCCTCCATGTTCCCCAAGGTTTGAATTTCATTTCTTTTAATCTAATAATGTCTCTGTTTACTCACAGGGTCACAGTCAAAGCTAATGGATTTCATCCTAATGCCTGGATTTCAACTTAAAATGTCTAAGCCTTCATCACTGTTTCCCTGCTCGTTTATAGGATATCCAAATACAGTTATTCTCCCTGAAACACAGGTTTTTACGTTCAGCAGTGTTAGGAAAAATACTTAAGACTTTAAACATGTCTAATGTGTTTTCAAGTCAGCCATCTAAGCTATAAAAACCATTAATAGTTTAAGCCATTTTTTCTAGTTTTATACTAAAATTGACTGAAAGCTTCACAGCATATTTTGCCTTTTTATACATTTTCGTCAAATGAATACAAGTTATTCTTTTTTTTTTTATCTTTCAAACGGACTCTAAAAGAATGATAAAGAAACCTCAACAAATCTGACCTGCATCTCGTGACTTGGAAAAAAAGTATCACCACCATATCACAAAATATGGTTTCATTATGTTAGAACACTGAAATAATTTCTTATTGAAATGACATTCCACCAATGTGGAGAGCATCATCTAGAGTGTGGTATCACACTAAGGTCTGTAAAGTCCCACTTCAATCATCTTTTAATCTATTATAAAAGGGTCCCCAGTGGTCCTTTAATTATGATTATGCCTTTATTAGCCAAACTCATAAAACCTGTATCGTTTTGTAGTTTCTGCAGAGCGGTGGTAGTTCATCAGAAATTTGCCTCTGAGTTTTGGGCGGGACTGTTAGTGCAGAGCAAAGCAACCCCACCTCCCTTTTCTGTCACCCATAACTGAGAGCTATCTGTTTACAGTCTCTCCTGCTAGCTTATAACTCAACGCATAACTCATATACGTCGATTATTTGAGTTATACATATTAATCATACATTGGGTTTAAGTTGAGTTTTATGTTACTCAAAAGTTTAGATCATTTTCAAAGCTCGTGGAATTAAAACCAGTGTGGTTTCATAAATGTGGGCATGGCAAATTAAAACACTAAAAGGGAATCAAAAAAGGTTATTTTAAGCTACAACTATGAGCCTGATCATGAACCTGAAACATGGCACAGAGCTTTGGTGGACCAGAATTTTCCATGATCAGCACAAGATGGCAGAAAAGCCTGATCAAAGAAATGGCATCCTTTTTGTGATGTTTTTGTTTTCTCCTCGTGTTTTTTACGGCAGCTCGACTCTGCAGTTTGTAAGGAAATGTGCGTGTCAGATACAGAGGTGTCTGACATAACGTGGACGGACAACGGTGCCTTTACCTTGTCAGAGGGACACACGCCGCAAACGGAGAACTCAGAGGGTACGTTTGGTTTTTCACACCTTGCTGAAAGCTTTTTGTTTGCGCCTCACCTTCATGCTTTATAAACCACAGACCTGGACAAAGAAGAAGCTTTCACTGGCGGCCTCACGGAGTTCCCCTCGCTTGATAATGGCGCCACCACAAACGGAGACGACGACGACCTCAGCCTCGGCCTTCCATGCGCTCCACCTCAACAGCCGGCTGAGTCAAAGCCTGCACTTTGTCCTGGCATGGGCCAACCTGCAGACAAAACCCTGGAGTTGGTCAACCAGATGGCAGAAGATGTTCTGACAGCTGCAGTCACAGCTGCCATCCAGAAGAGAATAGAAGCTGCAGTCTGTGCCTTGACCGAAGACCCTGAACCATTAAGACTCCCACAGTCAGAGCAGCTGCTGGAATTGATGGAGGGGTCCGACAGCGAGGTGGAGGACTTCGAACTGTTGGACCAGTCAGAGTTAGAGCAACTGGAAGGGGAGCTGGGTCTGGGAGAGGAGAAGGCAAAGTCCACAGAGGAAGCACAGGTGGAGTCTGACAAGCCGGCATCCTCTGGATTCTTCTCCAAACTCATCAGACGCCACTGACATGAAAACTGCAGTGGAAAGGGGATACAGAGGACATGCTGGAGGGATGGGGGCAACATGTCACACTTGTAAAAAAAAAAAAAAAAAAAACATTGTCTTTATATTATCTGGTTTCTAACATGAATATTTCAGAGGACTGGTTTCACAGATGTAGAAGTATTGTTTTAGGCTGAGATGTAAGGATTATAGTCTGATCACAGGTACTGAAGGCCAACCAATCCATTTAGAGCTTTTAAAACCACAGAGAATAAGACTTTACTCGTTTCTAACAAGCAAAACAAATGAAAAAAATCTATAGCATGTTATGCTAGAGTAAAATATTTAAACTTACAAAAAATTCAAAAAGCATTCTATTTTTTTTAATTTTCTGAGTTAAACTTTTTTTTAACAAAAGTCTGAACAAATTGCCTTGAAAAATCCATATGTGACACTTGACTCTGGAGTCTTCTTTATTTTTTTTTTATTCTTCCAAAATGACAAATGATCAAATTTAAAAAGAACAATTTCAAAAGTGTTTTTTCAGAAAGTTTCAGAAAACTTCAGCGTCACAAAACATGTTTCTTTAGGTTTCTGAGGTTTTAAGTTCAGTTTTCCCCTGACAAAATTTTAAAATGGTAATTTATTTTGAAAAAAAAAACAATAATATTGAATTTCTAAGTGACTCAGATGTCAAGACAAATTATTCCAATTTTTTATGCGACGTTTTGCAGAGAAAAACTGTATTTTTAGACAAATAAACTATTTTGACTGTGTTGGACCTAGGATAATTAATTTAGCATCTAATTATGATACTGGTATATAAATTTTCCTGACCTATATCATCCATATCATAAATGCAAGCAGAACATGAAAAATATGCTTTGATCTAAATGTATTTACTCAAAAACATCTCAAAATGCTTTGGAGTTTACTGAATTATTACTACTGTATTTGCTGAAATGATCATTAATTTATTCCTGGACACTAAAAAAGTCAAAAATCAAAATTTGAATGTTCAAAAATCTAATCTAATCAAAAGTAAAATGTGGTAAATGCCTAGATCAAACTTTGCTATAATAAGATCAAGGACAGAATGGTAGATATGCTCAGATCTGTGAAACAAAGAAAGGATTTTTAGTCATTCTTAGACTGATTAAAAAAACAAAACATTTTTGCCACACAAAGACATGAAAAACAATCTTGGTACAACCTCTGACCTTCGTGGAGGGCGCCCTCTTGTGGTAAAGTACTTCACTACTGCATACATTTCAATTAACACGTTGTAAATTCGTGTTAAATAAATATTTAAAAACTTTTGCAGAAGATACAAATGGCTGGCTTTTGCTGCACAGAATGAAAGTTTAGCTAAAGCTCACAATACATTAATATTATTTTGTAAACACTGGTTGCTTAAAAAATTGAAAAATATTCATTAAAGTAGTCGCAGAAGTCATGATGCAAATGTTTCCATCTTAGTAAAAAAAATAAACATTTGTTACTTTGAACAATCACTGTTACAGAGTCCACAGTACTGAATCTGAACAAGTCACTCTTCTTAACTAATTTAGAGATTTTAGAATTCTCCTTTTGTTGTTTCTTTTCTAGTTTATATTTGACTACAATTGAATCGTATCATTTTAAATCCTCTATTTGTAAAAAAACTGAATTGAATCTGAATATTGTGACAAAAAGCTAAAGAAGAATGTAACTGATTGAATAGTTAGATCTGAGCAACAACACGAAAAAAATAAAAACAAAGTCCTGTTTTCATGTCACGCGAACCACATGGCTGAATAAAACTGTGCTCATGAAACCTTTTTCCAAACTGTTAAGGAATATA
The DNA here is from genome assembly GCA_036245035.1 of Adrianichthys oophorus. Lineage (NCBI taxonomy): Eukaryota > Metazoa > Chordata > Actinopteri > Beloniformes > Adrianichthyidae > Adrianichthys > Adrianichthys oophorus. Next base: position 29,099,290 of record BSAI01000012.1, on the reverse strand, counting down.
ATAGTCAGTTTTAAATGCAATCAGATGTGTCCTCCCCTCTGGCTTTGACATCACCCTTTGTTTTACTTTCCAGTTTGTTTTGTTCTTTGTTGAACTTTGTGTGTCTGCAAAAACACATTCTGTTAATTTTAACACACAAATGCCAATAAAACATTGTTCTTCGTGGTGGACGAGCCAGCAAAGCATCATTTTGTGAGAAAAAGGGGCGTAAAACCAATTAAATCTATGTGATGTGATGAGCAACATTTAATTTTCAACTAAAATTTGGAGTGGAAAAACATTACATAAAATGTAATGCACATAAAAAAAAAGCTCAACAAGAAGCTGTGGCCTGTTCACAGCGATGGGATTCCATGAACACCTCAAAGACTGTATAAGAGAGCTGGACTGAGTGACTCCTCCCCTCTGGTGTTCCAAACAGAAAGTGACCAATGGCTATTCCCAAAGCCCTATAGACATAGAATCCCATAGACTTCTATAGAAAACACCTATTACTCAGTCATTCTATTTGTCAAAATAATCATCCTTGCTCTCGTACCATTTTTAACATCTGCTTGATAATCATCAGTTATTTTCATGATATTTTTTCTACAGTTCAAGTTATTCAAGTTATAAACAGACCAATTAGATGCCTCAGTAAAAGTAGGTGCTCTGTTATCAAACATTCAAAAAGTTTGATTGACAAATTCTCTCAAGCCCGCTTTTAGTTGAAAGGGTGTGGCCTTCCGTCAAGCTTAATCCTGATTGGTGAGAGTGGTTGCCATAGAAATATTGATTCATTAACGTTGTCCGGTTCCAACATGGCAAAGTCTGTCGGAGCCAAAAGGAAGGCATTCTCTATTTGTGATATCACAGGTTTACCGCCATTGCAAAGCTGCTCCTGGTGCTGCTCCACTCAAATGTAAAGCGCGCCTAGACAAAACCAAGACCAGGAACAGTTTGGCCCAAGATGGAATTTTATCTTCAATAATGACAATTAAAATAGTGGGAGCCATCTACTGAAATTCCCAAAAGCTTCAAAAGAGGCCACAAGTCATTACTTCAAGAGGCACAGGGTTAGAAAATTATTTAACTATTACAGTTTTACAAAACTAACCATGGCTCGTCGTATGTCTTGTCGCCATATAGAATGTCTTTTTTTTTTTTTTTTTTACTGAGTCTTCTCCAAGCTTTTACGAAAAGTTGGCAGCCCTGCTTAAAGTTCAGACATTTAATCAGCTAAACTAAATTAAATATATTTTTATATGACGTATACTTAAAGTAAAGTATCTTTGGTGATTTATTACGATCGTTTTGCATTAATTTGAGAACGCAAAAGGAATGAATTGTATGTACGCTGCACTGGTGGAAAGCAGCTGACACGGAACCATTGCGCGATGGATGGCATGTTCCTTACGAACGGTTTACATGAGCACCTCAGATGCAATCAGGAGACATGCAGGGATCTGCGCGACTGCATTGCAGCTGTATATTTCCTATTTTTCAGCAGGTCAGTATTCTTTTGAGAAACCTGGTGACATGTGAAGTGAAGCTGTTGGAGAGGATGATGGAAATGTTTTATTTTTACCACCTTTTAACCTGAAAAATGATAATTTATTCCCGAACGCTGTCTGACAGGCTAGTTAAATTTGCCCTGAATTCAGTTTGACAGGATAAAATCCGAACGGAAGATCACTAGCATTTTATATTTAGGGTATACAGAGGCCTGTGTGATAATGCCTAACGAGGTGTCCAGAATCAGAAATTAATGGACGACGCGTCGTAATCGTTAACGTGAACTGTCCGTCGGGAAACGGATGACGGTCTCAAGTCAATGTATTTCTAAAAATTGAGACGTCGTTATTGGCGTTGTTATCCTGCTTTTACAATGGTCACTCACGAAAGAAATGTATATTAAATCAAATAATAGTGCTTAAATTAGGTTATCTTTTACGTTTAAATCGTTTTTCACAAGAAGCAGACGACGTGATGCGCTGTGTGGCGCGTTGCCATGGTAACGGCGACCGAGTACCGCTGCAAAGGAAAGTGGTATATGTCAGTTGCATATATGATGAACGTTGTGTTAAATGATTCAAAGCATCATTTCTAAGGGAAATCTAACTTCTTCCAGTTTGTTTTTGTTCAGATGATGAAGAGATTAAAGATGATTAGATTAGATGAATAGATCTAAAGAGATTATAAGTGAAAGTAAGAGCAAAGTTACAGCTTCTAATCTGTCCATATAATTGTCACAGTTTTTTGATAATGGGGGAAATAGTTTTATAACTGCATGAATCAGTCCACAAAAAAGTTACTGTTTAATACAACTGCGTTATGGTTTTGTACACAGGAAACAAATTAATTTGTTAAAGAGTCCAGCACAGACCTAAGTCCTGTCAGAATGAACTCTGGTGTTTGTTCATCACGTCTTTGGGCTTTCACTGTTGATTACTGAATGTTCACACGTATCCTTCACAAAAGGTCTTACAGCCGTCTGTTGTAAATTCCTTCAGACCTTTGGGGAATGCAGATTTACTTGTAGCAAAAGGGAGAGTTGCTTTGATGGAGTCAGGCAGAGACGGACCAAAATGGAAGATGCTTTTTCTTTAGAGTTCCTGCCGGGGTTACCACAAGTTTAATGATTTTAAATCCAAGTGGAAAATGGCATTTTTGTCAGTTTGACGACCCATGGTGCCTAGAGAAGAACTGGAGAGAAACTCTGTTATCTTGGAGTGGTATTCCACAGAAAGCTGAATGACTAAAAACTCAACTCAGGTCACCAAAGGTGTTCCAAGAGACCTGCATGCTGCAGCGTTCAAGCTCTGTTCGGAAGATTGCAGGTCCGGTTCCCGCCTCTCCCGCTCACGTGTCAAAAGTGTAAATGGGTGAATGTGACGATGACTGTCACTGACATCCTGGGCAGTTTTACCAATCCATCACAGGGCAGTGAACTAGATGTGAATAAATTCTGATGAAGGTCTGCTGCAAGGAGAGCTGCAGTTTGTTGACTTTGTAAAAGAATGGATCTTCTTGGTCAAAAAACTGGAAATTTGAATGGTTGATTCTGCAGCCTGGTCAGTCAGTCATTTCACAGTTTAGAATCATGTTTTTCTGTTGTTTCTGCCTCCTGATGTTCAACGGCAGTGTGTTTGGATGGAGGGTGAATGGGAGCTCAGTAACCAGGAAAAGAACTCCAGTCTGGACCAAGAACCAGAACCTTCACAGATCAGAGAGAAACAGGAAGAACTGTGTGGTCATCAGGAGGAAGTGCAGCTTGTTCAGAATCAGGAGACTGAGATGAAGGTGGAGTTTGAGTCTGAATTTGAAGAAACATCCAAAGTCTGTGAAGATCCCACGATTGAGATCAAGGAGGAGACTGATCATGAGAGCAGCCTGCAGAACATCATCAGGGTTCCTGTCATCAAGTTACAAAGAACCGGTATTTAAACTATAAGATTCTGGCCAAGTTGGTTCATGGTGAAAACAAAAAAACAGAATTCAAGTTTTGTCAAAATCTTTCTTTTCTCACAGATGTTCTACAGCTGCACGTCTGTAAGAAGGAAGAGGAGAGGATCTCCAACCTGAAACAGGAGGAATCCAAACTTCCGCAGATCAAGGAGGAACAGAAGGAGATCTATATCAGTGAGGAAGGAGAACAGCTGGAACTGAAGCAGGAGAACCATG
>BSAI01000012.1:29068031-29090627 GCA_036245035.1 Adrianichthys oophorus | reverse complement strand
ACATGAGGATTCACACAGGTGAGGGGCCTTTTTCTTTGTAAACTCTGTGGAAAATGTTTTAACTTTACAAATTTAGAAAGACCTGACTGAGTAAAATATGTCTTAATTTATTCATAATAAATAGTATGTTACTCAAATTAGTGTCAAAACAGAGTATTAGGGCCACCATAACAATAAAAAAATTAAATATATTCACGCGAAAAAAAGGCATAAAATTATGAGGAAAAACTTGTAATTTTACTAGAATTGGGGTTGTGTCCAAATTCCTTTACTATTCACTACATAGTGCACTATATAGGGCGTTTGCCTTTTTGTAGAGCTGTCCGCATCTACAACTCCAGTTTTTTTATAAACTCACTTTTTCATCATCAGAGCACAGTGGATTCATAAGTAGTATTTGTAAAATTCTCATATTTGTTAGGTTATTATTGAGTGAAATTGACAACGTCATATTTGCCGTTAAAAAATAAAGAAAGAAAAAAAGTTGCTCGGTGTCCAAATAGCTTTTAAATTCCAGGGCACTAGATAGTCCTGCACTATCAAGTTTTTTTAAAATAGGCTTTTGACTCTTCTCATAATTCTTCGAGTTTATCATTGTAAAGTTTGAACATTTTTCTTGAAAATTTAAACTTTATTCTCATAAAATTACAATTTTTTTCTCATAGTTAAAACAAATAAATTTTTTTGTATTTATGGAGGCCCTGTTACTTTGTCGTAGTTAGTTAATAATAATTGGAAATAAAAATTGTTTTTATTTGTCATAAGGTGTTGGGATGCTATTTTTTTAACAAAACTGTTTTTCAGTATTTCTTAAAAAGTAACTTTTTCCTTTGAACATTGTTGCCTTTGTATTTACTGCTCGCTCTTTGAAAGTATAAAAGTTTTGAAAGTCATTCTGTTCTTCTGTCTTTCCTCCAAGCCAACTAGCATTTGAGGCAGGTGAGAAGTTTCTTGACAGAAGACGCTTTTGATGGGAGGAACAATAACATTGAATATTGCTAAAGCCTTTGTCACATGCACCTGTATGGTTGCTGTAGGTTTTGGGGTTTTCTGGGTCCATGGAGGGTCTGAGAGAGGAGCGACTGCATATTAAAGGGAGCACAGGTGTGATTACAGTTACTTGAGGCTCTTTAAGGGACGTCATGAAAATGAAGTGTTCTAAGGATCACATGAACAGCACAAACAAGCTCCTTACAGGTTTTGGAGGGAATGAAAAAAAGAAAAATCTGTTCGGAACGCCTGAGTCTTACCTACTTCACCCTTACTCCCTTATTAAAATATTCACTACAACTTGTCGCTCACAGCACGCTTGTGACAAAAAAATGTGCATCGACATTTTTGCTCTACGGGCTCACCAAGCGGTTTACAGCTTTGATATTTTGTGCAGACCTAGATGTACTAAATTGGCACACAGTTGTGCTAAGAAGTTTACATACCCTGGAACAAGTTATGAATTATAGGCTATTTTTCAGAGAATATGAATAATAATAGAATAGAAAATGAAACACAAAACTTTTTTCCACTTCTAGTTAGTGGTTGGATTAAGCCATGTATTATCAAACAACAGTGTTAACTCTTTTTGAATCATAAACTGAATCAGAAACTTCTCAAATAACCTTGTTCAAAAGTTTACACCCCCCAGTTCTTAATACCATATGTTGCTTCCCTTTGCATCAATGACAGCTTGAAGTCTCTTGTGGTTGTTGTGGTTCTTTGTTTTCTACAATGGTAAAGCAGACCATTCTTCTTGGGAGAAAACTTTCAGTTCCTTGAAATTCTTGGGCTGTGTTACTTGAACAGCCCATTTGAGATCTCCCCAGAGTGGCTCAATAATATTGAGGTCAGGAAACCGATACGGCCACTCCAGAACCTTCACCTTATTCTGTTGTAACTAATGACAGGTGGACTTGTGTTTTGGATTGTTGTCATATTCAAGTGTCTTACCCAAGGCCACTTCAACACTCTTCCAGTTTCTAATCAAGAAAAAAAACTCCCAATAAATGAAGCAACCAGACTCACTTCAAGCACACTCCTCCCTCTCCTGAATCTAAGCCTTGTGGTGTACTGCTACATTCCATCATATTTGTTATACAAGTGTTTGTTACAAGTGTCTTTTAAGGCATGACAAAAGAAGAGCATCCTTGTCCACATAAAACTAGATACCTTGAAAGTGACTTAACCACAACAAGAATTTGTCAAACAAACTTGCAAGAGTCATTCACTTCTACAAGTGAATGGAGAGAATAAAATCCCCAGTATATTCCAAATCTGTGAATGACAGACAAAGAAATTGACAAAAAACACTGGAACATCACTCCCTTCATCAAAGGAGACACTAACAAGGATTAACATTTGTTTGGCCAAGGGAATTGTTGAATTTGGAAGGTCTCCAAAGCACTAATCACAGTCTTTTTGGTACGTTGCAAACTCTTTTTCTGGGAAAATTCATCAATATTCAATAATGCAAGTGTATAAAAAAGTTGCTAGAAACAGAAAGCCCAAGGAAACAAAAAGAGAGAAGAAGAAGAAAAAACAGCCATTGTAATGAAACTATATGAGGTATATATATGATATATATGAGGTATATGATCTCACATTGCTTCAGATTTTGGTTGTGAACAAGGAGTGATTTAAATGTTGCATGTAATGAGGTATTTGATTTGAAAATCTGTCTTGCAATAATGATAAAAATCGAAACAAAAAGGCATTGGACCCAGCACAGATTCAAGTCCCGCTCACAGTGAAATTTGAAAGTGAGGAAGTCTGCTACTGTCTCCAAAAAAAGAAAACAAATTTCATCCAGCTCTTTTCCCAAATCAGCGTGATTTGAAAAGTAGTACCTTAAAACAAGTGTCTTCTGAGGGAGGGTCCCCAAACTTTTTCTTGTGAGGGCCACGTAGATTTTTTTTTTCTCTGTTGTGGGTCTGGAGACAGTTTGTAGGGTAACGGGAAAAGTGTTAAATTTGCAGGATGCGTTTAAAAGTAAAGATATGGTTTTCCAGAAAGCCACACATAACCAATAATTAATAATCATTTCTGGGATCTTCACAGAAGAAAAATCTAAAAATAAATAATAGTCAATTTAATGAAATAAACAAAGTAACCAAAAAACACTGTTATCGTCACAAGAAAAAAAAATATTTAAAAAAATAGCACCAATGCTTAAAAAAAATAATAAAACCAATAAATAGGTTGTCTTCTCCTGTCATAGTCCCTTTCATCCTAGAAGGGCAAAAACAAAACATTTTTGTCATGAATCCAGATGCATTGTGTTTTCCTATTAACACAAGAACATTTTATGTGGTAAACACAATATACCTGTTGACATTCAGAGTTCAAATTCAGACACTTAATCAGCTAAAATAAATTAAATTTATTTTTAAATGACCACTTAAAGTATTTTTTCCTTGAATGCGATTTACAAAGAACAATTCATAACATTATGGGAATGCAGAAAAAATGCGAGCTGCATGAAAAGGAGGAACAAAGCTGGCACGGAACTATCGCGCGATGGTTGTTTGTTTTTACGGACGGTTTACAGGAGCACCTCACAAGCAAACTGGAGCAGGGATCATCGCCAATGCATCACTGCTGCTGTATCTTTTGTGGCTTCCGTGGGTCAGCATTCTTTAGAGAATCCTGGTAATATTTGAAGTAAGGCTGTTGTAGAAATGATGAAATTGAGTTAGTTTGTCCACCTGGAAACTCTAACTGTGGTCAAGTGAGCCGATGTTCGCTCAGCCTTGGTTAAAGGCTGCCGCGTTTTTTAAACGTTCTGCGCCCGTAGTACACGGTTTACGGCAGAGCATACAATTCCATGGGAGCCCCTTCAGTTTAAACATTAAAACTTCTGATCTTTTCGTAATACAACTAAAATAGAAATAAAACAAAACCACCCTATCAAAAATATGTTTACTTTATTGCATAGTTGAACTATTTATCAGTTATTAAATATGTCATGACATAGTGAAGACAGAGTCACTGTTGTCAACTATGATGTTAAATAAAGTGACTGGTGCATAATTCCAACAAATCCTTGTTCTAATATCCTCACAAAGATATATGTACTTTGAATGGAAAGCTTTTTATTTATTATTCTTTAAATATGATATTTCCCCTTGCAAATACAGTATAATTTTACAAATTTGAGGTTAAATTACATCCATTCAGTTCATAAGTCCAGGGCCACACAAGCACGTCTTTATTGCGTAACCCCTGGACTATCTTCTCTCAGATATTTGTGTACTTTTACTGTATAAGTTTTGAAAGAATAGTACTTCAAAATAGCATTTTAAACCAAAAAACAAAAAGTTGTGAACTTTGAAGATGAATAAAGTATATATAAATATATAAATAATATTTTCACGCCTTTACCAGTTTATCATTGTTCTACAGGTCATCCACTATCACCTCACACAGTCGGTGCCATTATCTGAAACCCTCTAAAAATCTATGTCAAATTGAACAGAAAACAATGTTTTTGCTGCTTTTTTCTTTCAAACCGCCCACCGTATTCTGTGTCCTGATTGGCTGGAGACCTTGTCAGTCATTCTCCTCTGTGTCGTGTTTCCTGTACGGAAACGTGCAGCTCTCATTGCGATCAGATCTTCGTTTTCATTCTTTAAAACTGGACTTATTTTTCTGATGGGAGAGGATTGACTATTCATTGGTTACATTTTTTAAAATTAGTTTTAAGTGTCTTTGTATTGTTTTTCCTGACTTTTTTTCCCTTGAAGATCACAGAGTTGTTTGATAATATTTTATTTTATAAATAGTGTTGTTTTTTTCATGAATTAACATTAAATGAATGAATAAATGAAACTTTATTTATATAGCACTTTACAACTTCTTCATGGTACTAAAGTGCTCCACAAAAAAGAATGACAAGAAAAATGAAGAACAAAACATAAGAACAAACATTTAAAAAACTGCATAAAATTGCAAATACCAATAAATTAATAAAATACAAATAGAAATACATTAAAATAAAATGCTATTGATTATTAAAACTTATCCTAAAAAAGTAATTTTTTTGTTAACTTTTAAAACTGTCAAAGTCAGATATCATGCACAATTCTGCAGGAATGTTTTTCAATAACTGAGGGCCAGCATTGGAAAAAAGCTGTCATGACTAGGGCACATAAAGCAAATATTGGTTAGCAGACCGTAAAACTCTAAAATGACTGCAGACAGTTTAAATCTCAATAGAAATTGGAGCAGGACCATAAAGAGTTTTCAAAACATAATTAACAGACAGCCAGTAAAGTATGTATTTCCTTAAATGGTGGGTGTTTTAGCCTGGTCAGTTAGTTTTCATGTTCCTTTTTACTCTCTTAATCTTGTTTTTCTGTTGTTTCTGTCCCCAGATGTTGCACAGCAGTGTATCTTGATGGAGGACGAGGTTGAATGGCAGCTCAGTAACCTGGAGGAGAACTCCAGTCTAAACCAAGAAGAACCAGAACCTTCACAGATCAGAGAGGAACAGGAAGAACTGTGTGTTCATCAGGAGGAAGAGCAGCTTGTTCAGAATCAGGAGACTGAGATGAAGGTGGAGTTTGAGTCTGAATGTGAAGAAACATCCAAAGTCTGTGAAGATCCCACGATTGAGATCAAGGAGGAGACTGATCATGAGAGCAGCCTGCAGAACATCATCAGGGTTCCTGTCATCAAGTTACAAATAATAGGTATGTAAACTACAATGACGTGTGGTGAGGTTTATGGCTGGTGAGGCACTGACATCATCAGTAATGGTAACACGCATGGCCCCTACAGAGTAGCTTATTCATCATTTGATTGGCAGCAGTTGAACTGTGTTGTTTAAAATTTAATTTCAACATTTTTCTTCAGTTTCAAACTATAGCAGAGAAAAAAAATCACCAAAATTGTTATTATTGACTTACTTTTACTAATTAATGAAGTCCGTGTGGCTCCCTTGTTTTATGTGTATGGTCGCTCTTTCTGAAGAAACGCATTAATAACCTGTTTGTAGAAGTCTACTTTTTCTCTCTTTGGTTTTAAAAAGTCTTTCTGCCTCTGTGGAGATCACTACCAGTGACGTGTCTAAACAAATTCTTGAGTTTAGGGGTTTAAAAACATGATCCTCATTTAGAAAATGATGCTAAACATATGAAGGAGTAACTAGACGGCTGAATTTGACTTTCTACCGCTATTTCTGTTGTTTCTTAGCCACGGTGTTACATTCTCTTGGCTCACCAGCGCCCTCTGCCTTGAGGCAAGCGTACTGCCTGCCTCACCTAGTGTATTTCTAAATATAACATTTTTAGCAGATAAAAAGAGGAAATTTGTAACAACCTGGCACCAATTTAATCAGATGAATTGTGAGAAATAAAAATATAGCTAATTTTAAAATAAAGCGTCTTTTATGATGATATAAAGACCGAATTAGTAAAGCCCATGCGTCAACTGCAGCTCCAGTCAGTGTGTGCTGCGCTGGGAAGGCAAGGGCTGCCTCACCCGCCACTGTCTCGTGTATATAAACAGGAAACTTGTAAATTCGCTGAAGAAATATTGAAAACCCACACAGAAAAAGATAATCATAGAGAATAAATGTCTAAAAAAAAAATTTTTATTTTTAATTTAAAAAAAAGTATATTTATTTTATTTCATTAATGCATTTTTAAGCTACATTTTGCTGGTAAGGCACAGCCTGACTGCACATCACTGGTAAACTATAAGATTCTGGTAAAGTTAGTTCTTATAGAAACAAACAAACAGAAAAACAAATTCAATTTTGGTCAAATTTTAAATCTTTCTTTTTCCCACAGATGTTCCTCAGCTGCACGTCTGTAAAGAGGAGGAGGAGAGGATCTCCAACCTGAAACAGGAGGAATCTGAGCCTCCACAGATCAAGGAGGAACAGAAGGAGATCTGTATCAGTGAGGAAGGAGAACAGCAGGAACTGAAGCAGGAGAACCATGCTTTTCTGATCACTGACACCAAAGCAGAACCAAGTGAGACCAAAGTTCTGGAAGTAAACAGTCACATCAGAACCAGCAATCACACTGAGAATGTAGACCACTCTCCCACATTAGAACATCACAGTCTTACAGACAAAAATGAAATCTTGATCAAATGTTGTGTTTGTGGAAAAACCTTCAGTGGATCATACGGGAATCAGTCCCAAATGAAGCATCGGGAAGTAATCCAGTCTGGTGTGACACTAGGACTTTGTGAACGCTGCAGAACCAGATTAAATCAAAGGGATTCTGGGACTGTCCATCTGGAAACAATTTCATGTGAGAAGTCCCATTCCTGTAAAAGATGTGGAAAGGTTTTTAAAAGATTTAGTAGTTTGAAAAAACACCAATGTGATCAAAGCTTTAACAAAAAGCACAGTTTGACTGAACACACAAAGATGAATAAAACAGAGACACAACTTTCTTGTAAAATATGTGATAGAACCTTTAGCTGCAAAAGTAATTTAAGAACACACATGCAAAGTCACTCAGCAGAGCAGCCTTTCACTTGTGATATATGTGGAAAAAGTTTAAAAAGTATGTCAAATTTAAAATTTCACATGAGGATTCACACAGGTGAGAAGCTGTTTACTTGTAATTTATGTGGAAAAAGTTACATACGAAAGAATGGATTAGATTTTCACAAAAGACTTCACACAGGTGAGAAGCCTTTCAAATGTGATACATGTGGAAAAGGTTTTGCAGTAAAGAAACATTTAGTTTCTCATATGAGATCTCACACAGGTGAGAAGCCGTTCAAATGTGAAACATGTGGAAAATGTTTCTCACAATCTTCCAATTTAACTGCTCACATGAGAACTCACACTGGGGAGAAGCCTTTTACTTGTGAAATATGTGGAAAAGCTTTCAGAACTCTGGATAATGTAAATCTTCACATGAAAGTTCACTCGAGTGAAAAGCCTTTTACTTGTGACACATGTGGAAAGGTTTTTAAAAGAGTTAGTAGTTTGAAAAGGCACATGAAAACACACCAACATGAAAATGGTTTTAACAAAAAAGACAGTTTGATAAAACGCAAAAAGATTCATAAAGAAGTAAGGCAATTTTCTTGTAAGGTATGTGAAAAAACCTTCAGTTACAAAAGTACTTTAAGATTTCACATGGAAAGTCACTCAGCTGAGCGCCCTTTCACTTGTGATTTATGTGGAAAAGGTTTTAAACAAAATTCAAATTTAAAACACCACATGAAGACTCACACAGGTGAGAAACCATTTACTTGTGATTTTTGTGGAAAAAGTTTTTCAATAAAGGGTGGATTAGATACTCACAAAAGAGTTCACACAGGTGAGAAGCCGTTCAAATGTGAAACATGTGGGAAATGTTTCTCACAAAATTCTCATTTAGCTGCTCACATGAGAACTCATACAAAGGAGAAGCCTTTTACTTGTGAAATATGTGGAAAAGCTTTCAGAACTCTGGATCATGTAAAACGTCACATGAGGAGTCATTCAGGTGAAAAGCCTTTCACTTGTGACACATGTGGAAAGTGCTTTACACAAAAGAGATCATTAGTTTCTCATGCGAGAACTCACACGGGTGAGAAGGCTTGCATTTGTGAAATATGTGGAAAATGTTTCCCTCGAACTTTAAATTTAACTCTTCACATGAGAACACACAAAGCTTAGAGGCCTTTTATTTGTAAAAGATGTAACAAAGACTTCAAACAAATTCGAGCTTTAAAAAGACATGAGTGTTCACACAAGTGAGAAGCCTTTTACATGTGACATATGTGGACATGTTTTACAAAAGCTGTATTGTATTTTCTGCACAACAAGGCTCACTGAGTTATAAGGCACATTGTCAATAAATGATCTATTTTCAATCGTTTGTCATAGATAAGACGCACCAAATTATAAGGCGCATTAAAGGAGATAAGAGTCAGAGATAAGTCTGTCAGTCAGTCAGACTTTATTCACTGTGTTCACAGTAACTCTAGAAGTTTTTGTAACACGCTACGATGGCGTATTCACAATATCTATAATTCCGAACCTTGTTTGTGACACATCAAAGAACAGAGTGATACTGCTAAAACAAACCTGACTGAGACTATGTTAACTTCCAGGCTTGTTAGTAGCACATAATAAACTACAGTTCAACACTGCTACACATTAGTCACCTTAACGTATTTACAAAACACCCAACCTTGTTTCCAACTTGTAAATAAGCAGACTGACGTTTTGATTGATCATTGTGTACCTCTAAAAATATCTTTGACATAGGAAGCCCAACCAGAATTAATCCATGTATAAAGTGCTCTGGATTATAAGGAGCTGTTGGGTTTTGAAAAAATTCAAGCTTTTAAGTGTGCATTACAGTACTAGATACAGTACTAGAATTCAGAACTAGAATTTCTGTATCTAGTAAAAACTCACTGAAAGGTTCCAAGATTGTTTACTTTATTTCAACGTGAATGAAAAGTTTGGTTTGCAGCTAAACTCTTTCATGAGAGGAAGAACCAAAGAGTTCTACATTATTGTAAATCAATGTGATGTGTAATAGTGTTAACTGAAATAATGGGAAAGTGTTTTTCTGATGACAAACAAGCTATCAATTTTCTTTACTTGATCTGCAATGCGCAGCGATGATTTCTGGATTAATGTGATCATGTATTCTGATGATAATCGATGAGTGTTATCTATTACGTGTTACATTCTTGTTATTGTTTACTGAAATTATGAAAGAATATTTTCTGAGAGTAATAAATAAAACTAACTTTGTTACTTGATAAATGATCAGAACTGGATTATGTCAACTAAGCAAAAATATCAAATGAAATCATTAGTAGGGGTGGGATTATGTACATCTGCTGCTTCTCACTAATTTTCAAGCAATAAATCAAACTCTTGCATTTGGTCTATAAAAGCTATAAACAATAAGGCACAGGAACAGATGTGGAGTGACACCAAGTGATATAAATGTCTTCTTTTTGTTCTCTCAAGTGGACAACTACACCCCTTAGAACGTCTCCTGTGTGGATCAGTTATCAATGCGTTCAAACCCTGCTGCAAAATCAGGGTCTGATTCTAATTGGTTTATCGGAAGTATACTGTGTGCTGCATTGGTGTGTCTGCAACTAGATGCAGAAAAGCATTAGGGAGGGGTCAGAATGTCAATCTTTGATCACCGAAAGTTACACAATTTATACAAATGAAACTTAAACTATACTACTACTAATGAAACTTCACTATAACTTAAAAACGATCAAGTATATCATGGCAGACAACACACACATGATGCAGAAAAAAGTGATCAACTAACATTACAGTCCAATGTGTGGGAGCACTTTGGACTTAGTAAAGACGTGACCATACAGTGTGGTAGAATGCCATAATAATGTTCCCTGTGTATTATTTTGATGTGGAAAAACAACAGTTGGCTGAACGTTATGAAGCTAAAATGTGAATGGATTTGACATTAATTCTTTTTTACTTGTTTGTTTCTAATCATATTTAATTTACACCTGATTATTTTGCAAAGAATACTTGGATAATGGAAACTTCTGAGTCGCACTAATTGAATTTTCAGCTAAAGATGTCCTGGATCGATTTTAGGTCAGTGTATTGGATCACATCGGATCGTTCTAAATGAACAAATATCGACTATGAATCAGATTGTCAGGCTTTTGACTACGTCCTGTTTTGCCCTTGCCTGTTTTGGTCATTATTAAACTTACTTGCCTGCACATGGATCCACATGCCTCTGCATCTTCGTTACACGGATCAGCAAGCACAAATTATGATGTGAATCTAATTATTGTTAAAATGAATCAGTGCAGCACTAATGCAGATTAATGCAGTTGAGAATAAATCTTGACTGTAAATGGAAATATAGATGAGGCTTTGTGGAAAAAATGTTAATTGATTTTTGTACAAAAGAAGTTGATAAATGCAGAAATGCACCTCCTTTCTCACTGTCGTCTTTTCTACTAATTTTAGCTTGTACATCTTCACCCTCACTTGCAGTCTTCCTCTTGGACAACCTTTCTTGAATTGTTCTTTTTTTAACGACTTTTTCAAATACATCTTTAACTGCATGTTTCACTTCTACCATTGCGTTAGGTTTTATCTTGAACTACCAATCACAATAGTGTTCAGGAAACTGTACGAATCATTTACAGTTTTTCTCTCATCTCGTTGCAAATTAACCAACTTCCAGCTCACAGAGAAATATGCCAATTTGACTGTGAATGGATTGAGCGTCCCAGGAAACAAACGTGTCCTGTAAGACGTGCATGTTTAATGTTTGTTTAGGGTTAGCAAGAGAATTAGCAGATAACGTGAGGGGAGAAAGAACGTAACTTTATTGCTATGTGCGTAAAACACATTTTGTAGCGGAATTACATTTTAGAGCAGAAACCTGCCAAACTATGACACTCTGGATGTAAGTGTCACGTTTGGCAGAGGAGTGAAAGGTTTTTAATTTTTTTAAACCAAAATATTCATATTATTTTTACAATGAAGAAGAAAAGAATTACGTGCGCTTCATTAAAAGGAAGAACGATGCTGACACGGAACTATCGCGCGATGGCTGGTTTCTTACGGACGGTTTACATGAGCACCTCAAATGCAATCTAAAGACGAGCGGGGATTATCGTTACTGCATTGCTGCTGTATGTTCTCTGTTTTCAACTGGTCATTACTTTTTAAAGAATCCTGGTAAAAGTTAAAGTGAAATTGTTGGAGAAGTTTATGATAGAAATTGGTTAATTTGACCATCTTTCAACCTAAAAAAAGATTAGGCGCCAGAAATCAAGAGTTTTTCCTGAGCGCTGTCTGACGGGCTAGTTACACATTCATTTTCAGACCCTGAATTCTCTCGGGCAGGAAAAACGCCGAACGTAAGTTCACAACAATTGTAAATTCTGAGATATATTTCATGTAAAAGTAGGAGCAAATTCTCTAGTCTGTCCATGAGATTTTTCATAATGTTTTGATAACAGGAGCAATATTTTTAAAACTGCACCTCCTATCTGTCTACTAAAGGTTACTGTTTAATAAAACTGGTTTATGGTTTTGTACACAGGAAAAAAATAGTTTTGTTAAAGAGTCCAGCAAAGACCCGAGTCCAGTCAGGATGAACTGCATGTTGTTTGCTCATCATGTGTTTGGTCTACAGTTGTTATGGTAGTCCTCCAGGCAGGTAGACTAGAATCAAACCGTTTTGATCTAGTTAACTAGAAGCTCTGTATACTGTGATCAGCGCTTCTAAATCAAGTTAGCAGTGACTGTGGATTTGTGAACAAGTTCATGAATTCTTCCATTTACTCTACAGGGCTGCCAACTCTCACGCATTGGCCATAAGACTTGCCCGTTTGACATAAATGTATTTATGGATCCGTTGATCCATAAATTATGTCTGCAGAGATAGTGGTGAGCAATGAGTTATAAATTGAATTGAATTGAAAATTGTTTTTTTCAAGCAGACAAGATATATAAGAAATGTGTAACACAATCAACAACAACAAAGATTTGCATCAGTAGTCATGTCAAACATAAGATAACTAGACATCAGAAGATTGACTGCTTGAAAGGGAGTGGGAGGAAGCGAACTTATATAATCCCACCCCGACGCGACCATACCATTCACTTTACATTAGATATCAACTGGTTCGTAACTAATAATCAGGTATTTATACTGTACTGACAGTAATACAGGTCATTAAACATCCTTGAGTAACAATAAGTAATACTGCTTTGCATGTAAGTACAACACTATTTTAGACTTGATCAGAGCATATGCAAAAATAATAATAGAGAATAATGATCTTTTTTTTTCTTTTTTTCTTCCTTTCCTTTTTTTGCAGAATAGTTTCATCAAAAGAATCAGTGATGTGAATAAATAAAATAATAATAATAAATCAAATAAATGCTGATTCTTTTCATCAGAAAAGTTGTTTCTTCAGGTCAAGTATAAAAAGAGGCAACAATAAATCATTTATGTCTGAAAGATCATTTACTTTAATCAGATATAAAGAATCAATAAGTGCAGGTAGAAGATCCTTTGTCATTAATCACACTTTAGGGAACCATGTCAAGTGATTTGATTAAAGCCTTTGGCCAAGACGGTATTCCAGCGTTCTGCTGCCTGTTTAACAGTCGTCCTTCTGGTTTGAACAGAGTTTATAAAGTTCTCCTCGTTGTTATGACTGCAGACTTTGTTTGTCAGGTCCATTGTCCTTCAGCTGATATCACAGCAAGTAAGTTGAGCTCGAGTAGTCTGCAGGGCAGAAATCGCTGCTGGAAATCAGGTCAAAGTTGATCTAAGAGTCAGTGGTAAATCCTGGGCGCCATATTTTCTTGAAATCATTTTTGATCATTATTTTGCATCAAATAAAGGCTCAGACGTCCGTAACCACACACTTCTCAAAGTCTTTCATGTTGGTGATTACCATTTCCTTGGTCAGGTCCGGTGGACCAAGTGGTTTTACATAGATCCTGGAATTCAGAACCCATGTGCTCTGGATCTGCTTTTTCCGCTTCAGGAGTCTGGCAGGTTTAGCCAAAAATGCGTTAAATTTGTATAAATGATCATTAAAGTAAACAGCAGACCCTTTTAGCTGTCTTCTTTGCTTCATCAGAGCGATTTTGTGCTTTTGATTCACAAACCTGATGAGGATCGCTGGTTTATCGCTGATATATATCACTAGAGATGGCACGCTGGCTTGTTGCATACCATATAACTTCCAATAGTAGCCCGGGCGTTTACTTAAAAAAAACAGCATTTATTAGAGACCAGCGTTTATTTCATCACAGACAGAATGGTGATAGTTAATGGGTTCATTTTGCAGTGAAATTTGGTCACAAAATGCAGAAAACAACAGATGAACATTTCAGGATTTATTGAAATGATGAGAACATTTTATTCTGTTCTGATTAGCACTGGCTGTGAGTGTATATGTTTGTCTTTTTTCTTTGAAGCATCAATCTCCATATCATAAAATCGTCTTCGCTTTCATGGCGATCATTTTCCTGGAGACACGCCCACCTTTTCCATGTTCACAACAGTTCTTCTAATTTGTTGCTGCTTCTTTCTCTGCTTACCAGGAAACCAGGCTTGCTATTTCTTTTCTGCAGCCATCTCCACTCTTTCATGTCATCAAGTCATGATGTCACTGACAGTAAAAATGCAGCACTCTCACGGGGTGGAAGGGGAGTTCAGCCCGACATTGGCTATGAATCCCCGTTCAGCGGGCGGTCAGGGACGTGGTGTATAGAAAACTGTCTGCCCGGTGTCTTGCGGGTGCCTGAGTCCACACCGACCCATTTAGAAACACATACAGAGGAGTTTAACAGTTTGTGTAAATCTTAGTCTTTGTGTGGATTTGAATAAAATCAATACCATCCATCAGGTGTGCATTGCATTTTCTATATAATAATGTATTTATTTATGGAAAAGTTGGGTCAATTTCAGTAAATTGGGTGTTTTTTACCGTCAAAACCGCGTGAGAGCCGCAAAATCACACTACACTCTTTATAAATATAAATGTTATTTGTGGTTTTGTGCATACTAAACCATTTATTTGTAACATGTAGCTTTTAAATATTTACAATAATAAAATTATAACATGCTTATTTTTTCAAAAGACTATAAAACAATTTTGAGTTCTTTTACTCTGACAGCAGGTTATACAAGTTCCCTTTTCAAAATAAAATTATGTGTCAAAATCCTCCTGATGCAGGTGTTTTATTTTTACTTAGTTATTGAATGGCCTGATTTTGTCATAACATGCAAAGTCAGGTGTGCATCAACTCAGCTTTATCAAAATGGTTGTGTGGTAGTGAGAAAGTTGGGACATATTCTGTTATCTCCCTATTTTAGAATTACTTGGTTAATATGATCTAACAAAGACCTATTGATATAGAGATTCCTAGTTGGCTAAACCAGTTTTGATTACTAAACTACAGAGATAAAAAAAAAATTAACTGAAAAAAGTTCCAGGGCAGTGAGTCTTGTGCCCATAGTGGATGAAACTCTGCATTAACCTTGACTCTCATTTGAAAAGAAAAAATAAGTAAACCAAAATACTTAAAGATCCACTCCAATGACAATTGTGTTTTTAACATGTTCTTGTAGCATTTTCTTAAAATCATGATGGATCAGGAGCAGATAAAAACCCAAGGTAAGAAAAAGTTCTGGTTTGTGATGCAGCAACTACTATAGGTGGGCTAAAGTTTCCGTTCTCCGCTCCAATTCTAAATCCTCCACTTACAGATAATAGATCCATGTACGAATTCATTTTCCTCGTGTGACAACAAGTATCTCTATGTCCAAGACAACATGTCTTGATGCAAACAACAACTTACAAATGAGTTTCAACAGAAAAAGGATTGTTTTTTTTTGCTATTTTTATGTTAACATCTCTGTGCTGCCAAACAGAGACATTAATGGCATGATCTTAGCTAGTACTAGTCAATGTTTAATGGGATTTTTTTTGTTGGAATGTGATAGTCATCTTAAACCTGTTGAGAGGTTAAGAAAGAATCTTATAATCCTAAAAATAAATAACAAATAGTTCTAAAGATATCAGCTGGTAATTAATACTCATCATATTCATGCTACAACAGAGTGTCATTCATTTTTAAGAAGATATGAATCACATTTGGTTAAAAATGTTCAACAGTTATAGATAAGATATTAAAGTTAAAGTCACTCAAGTCAACGTTCTCACATGACTATTTATCAGCTATATAAATTTGATAACAGTAAATATTTTTCCTAGGTAAAAGGTACTATTTTTCATGTTATTGTTTAATTTACTTCACAGAAGTGTTCTGTTTAAGTTTTAAATGATAACTGTGATATTAAATTGTGCCAGTA
Source organism: Adrianichthys oophorus (assembly GCA_036245035.1). NCBI lineage: Eukaryota > Metazoa > Chordata > Actinopteri > Beloniformes > Adrianichthyidae > Adrianichthys > Adrianichthys oophorus. The sequence continues at coordinate 29,074,812 of BSAI01000012.1, read as the reverse complement.
GGGGGAGCATTCCATAAGGAACAGGGAGACGACAGTCCAAAACACTTTCAAAGTCACATGGAGCCTCCCAGCTCAGTAAGGCGAAGGCAGGATGCACCCTGGACAGTTTGCCAGTTCATTGTAGAGCAGTGAATAAACACCTCCCTCCTTTCCCCCACCCATTTCTGTACATTAGCAGCAGAGATGAGCTTCTGCTGACAGTCTCTGATCGTCATTGCTCAGCATCCTCTGATGAAAGTCTGCTGCAAGGAGAGCCCCAGTTGGTTCCTCTTGTGAAAGAATGGATCATGTTGGTCAGAAAAAAAATTGAATATCAATGGTTGATTCTTCAGCCTGGTCAGGCAGTTTACATGTTTTTCTTTGGTTTTGAAGAAACTTTATTATTCTGTTGTTTCTGCCCCAGATCAGAGAGGAACAGGAAGAACTGTGTGTTCATCAGGAGGGAGAGCAGCTTGTTCAGAATCAGGAGACTGAGATGAAGGTGGAGTTTGAGTCTGAATGTGAAGAAACATCCAAAGTCTGTGAAAATCCCACGTTTGACATCAAGGAGGAGACTGATCATGAGAGCAGCCTGCAGAACATCATCAGGGTTCCTGTCATCAAGTTACACATAATAGGTATTTAAACTGTAAGATTCTGACAAAGTTGGTTCATGGTGAAAACAAACAAAAGAAATTTTGGTCAGATTTATAATCTTTCTTTTCCCACAGATGTTCCTCAGCTACACGTCTGTAAGAAGGAGGAGGAGAGGATCTCGAACCTGAAACAGGAGGAATCCGAGCCTCCACAGATCAAGGAGGAACAGAAGGAGTTCTGTATCAGTGAGGAAGGAGAACAGCAGGAACTGAAGCAGGAGAACCATGCTTTTCTGATCACTGACACCAAAGCAGAACCAAGTGAGACCAAAGTTCTGGACGTAAACAGTCACATCAGAACCAGCAGTAACACTGAGAATGTAGACCACTCTCCCACATTAGAACATCACAGTCTTACAGATAAAAATGAAATCTTGATCAAATGTTGTGTTTGTGGAAAAACCTTCAGTGGTTCATACGGGAATCAGTCCCAAACGAAGCATCGGGATGTATTTCTTTCTGGTGTGACACTAGGACTTTGTGAACGCTGCAGAACCAGATTAAATCAAAGGGATTCTGGGACTGTCCATCTGGAAACAATTTCATGTGAGAAGTCCCATTCCTGTAAAAGATGTGGAAAGGTTTTTAAAAGATTTAGTAGTTTGAAAAAACACCAATGTGATCAAGGCTTTAACAAAAAACACAGTTTGACTGAACACACAAAGATTAATAAAACAGAGACACAACTTTCTTGTAAAATATGTGAAAAAACCTTTAGTTACAATTCTTCTTTGAAAGAGCACATGTTAAGTCACCCATCTGAGTGGCCTTTCACTTGTGATATATGTGGAAAAAGTTTTAAAAAAAATTCCGCTTTCAAACTTCACATGAGGATTCACACAGGTGAGAAGCCGTTTACTTGTGAATTATGTGGGAAAAGTTACATACGAAAGGATGGATTAGATTTTCACAAAAGACTTCACACAGGTGAGAAGCCTTTCAAATGTGATACATGTGGAAAAGGTTTTGCAGTAAAGAAACATTTAGTTTCTCATATGAGATCTCACACAGGTGAGAAGCCGTTCAAATGTGAAACGTGTGGAAAATGTTTCTCACAATCTTCCAATTTAGCTGCTCACATGAGAACTCACACTGGGGAGAAGCCTTTTACTTGTGAAATATGTGGAAAAGCTTTCAGAACTCTGGATAATGTAAATCTTCACATGACGGTCCACTCGAGCGAAAAGCCTTTCATTTGTGACACGTGTGGAAAGGTTTTTAAAAGAGTTGGTAGTTTGAAAAACCACATGAAAACACACCAACATGAAAATGGTTTTAACAAAAAAGACAGTTTGATAAAACGCAAAAAGATTCATAAAGAAGCGAGGCAATTTTCTTGTAAGATTTGTGAAAAAAATGTAAGTTACAAAAGTACTTTAAGAGTTCACATGAGAAGTCACTCAGCTGAGCGGCCTTTCACTTGTGATTTATGTGGAAAAGGTTTTAAACGAAGTGCAGCTTTAAAAGAACACATGAGGACTCACACAGGTGAGAAACCGTTTACTTGTGAAACATGTGGGAAATGTTTCTCACAATCTTCCAGTTTAACTGCTCACATGAGAACTCACACTGGGGAGAAGCCTTTTACTTGTGAAATATGTGGAAAAGCTTTCAGAGCACAGAATAATTTAAAATGTCATATGAGGAGTCACACAGGTGAAAAGCCTTTCACTTGTAAAACATGTGGAAAGTGCTTCACACAAAAGAGATCATTAGTTTCTCATGCCAGAATTCATACAACTTGTAAATAAGCAGACTGACATTTTGATAGATTGCTGTGTACCTCACACAGGAAGCACATCCAGAACATCCATGTATAAGGTGCTCTGGATTATAAGAAGCTGTTCGATAAAAGTTAAGGCTTTTAAGTGTGCGTTACAGTGCGGAAGAAACAGTACTAGAATTCAGAACAAGAATTTTCTTATCTAATAAAAACTCACTAAAAGGTTCCAAGATGGTTGACTTTGTTTCAGCATGTGAATGAAAAGATTGGTTTGCAGCTAAACTCTTTCATGAAAGGAAGAACCAAAGAGTTCCACATTATTGTAAATCAATGTGATGTGTAATAGTGTTAACTGAAATGATGGGAAAGTGTTTTTCTGATGACAAACAATAACCTATCAATTTTCTTTGCTTGATCTGCAATGTGCAGCGATGATTTCTGGATTAACAATATCATTTATTCGTATAGTAATCAATGTGTATCATCTATTATGTTTTACATTCATGTTATTGTTTACTGAAATTATGAAAGAATATTTTCTGAGGATAATCAATAAAAACTTTCTTTTGATACTTGATAAATGATCAGAGCCGGATTATGACTTCTAAGCAAAAATATCAAATTAAATCATTTAGTACGGGTGAGATTACGTACATTCCTACTCTTTTTTTTCAAGCAATAAATCAAACTTAGTTTGATTTTAGTCAATAACTATAATTGATTAATCTAATGTTCCCTAAGTGTGTATTGTATTAATTACATTAATGCAAAAAACCTCTCTATATATGAATATGAGTACATTGTTGAGAGGATGACATTTTTTTCTTTAATTTTTGTTGACTTTTTTCTTTTTTTTTTTTTAATCAATGCATTTCTTTTTTCTGAAATGAGTTTTGTGTAGGATTTTTTTGTATAGTCAATGACGAATGCTTCAAATAAAAAAATTAAATCAAATTGTCTTTGTATTAACTGCTTGCTCATTAAATTAATAAAGTTTTGAAAACTGTTCTGTTCTTCTCTCTGTCCAGAGAGCCCAGACCCCAGCCCTGAAAGACAGACAAGGAGCTGCGGCGCCCAGGCATCCCGCCGCCTAAGTCGTGAAGTTAGCTATGGGAGACCAGAGAGACTGAATTATTTCAGTTACTTAAACTAATGTCTGACATTTTTTCCAAGCTGATATGATCAAACAGCAGATTCCTGTAATGACTTACATTAATATTTTTCTTGTTTTTCCAGTTTAGTAATTTTTTTTTTTTCGTGCTATACAAATACTTTATAGATGCTAATCCTCTCTATATCAGTAGCACTCATGTCACCAAGCACACAGTGACGTTGAAGCTGTGATTGAAACATTAAACCAGACTGATAGGTCAACACATACCTGTTGCCAGAGAGGTGTACAGAACCACAGAGAATGCTTTTGGGTATCATAACTGTCGGGTGTAGAGCTATCACAGTGCTCACAAATGTCTAAGCTCCTGAGACCCATCTTGAACATCCTCTGTCCAGTTTAGTAAATTCTGTGAAGAGTTTTGAATTTGATAAGTTGCAGGTTTGGACTTTTTGTTAGTTTAAAGGAGTTTAGATCCATTCTGACCAGAAGCTTTGACCTTTGCTGCTGCTCAAGTCTGCGTCCCTCTTTGTTGTCGGTATTGAAACTTTATTATCTAGGTTGCATAAGAGTTTGCATATCATGGAGAGAGTTTTATTCATTGAAAAAATATGCATAAATATAACTAGTTCTGGTCATTTTAAATCATTGTCACTGTATTTAAACTTTTTAATAATTATAGGTTGAAGTTGCTGATATTCCAAGAAGTTATTTATTCCATGTTTTTCTTGGGTGTTATGAATTTTCTCTAGTAGTCTTACGCCCCCTGCTTGCCAAGCTAGGAAGTGCAACTTTTTTTTTTTTGTTTATAAGGATGTCTGGGTTGTATGGAGATAAATTAGTATCAGTCCGATTTGTGCGTGCGTAATTTTGATTCGTGCATAACTTTAGATTTGTGCGTGCGTAATCCTTGATATGTGCGTAACTTTAGGTTTGTGCATGCATAATTCTTGATTTGTGCGTAACTTTGGATTTGTGCGTGCGTAATTCTTGATTTGTAACTCATAAAAAAACATTTTGTGCATGAGTTCAAAAATTACAAAATATTAAAAAATACAAAGTACAATTTACACATGCACAACTTCAAATTACGACAGCTTGAAACTAACTACACGCACAAATCTATAAAAAATATGCATGAATCACTTGTTACGCACACACAAAACCACATTTACACACGAATCTGATTTGAGACTCTTCACGTCTCCCAGATTCGTGCCTAAGTGATGCGTTTAAATGCTACTAGAATGCTGGGTCATCAGAGTTTTCTGATCAGCCGTTCTGAACTTAGCCGGTGGATAATATCTGGTGAAACTTGACATTTTCCAGCTTTCTAAAACAGATGTGCCGGCTAATTAATATAAAAAAGTCTGAATATGGGTTTTTATTACACTTGTCCTTTAAAAATAAAAACATTTTCAAGAATTAAACAGTTCATCTCTGCAGCCCCGCCCCCTACAGCGTCTCAGACACGGGGCTCTCTCCTCAGCAGGTAACCCTCCTCGCGGGGAGACCTTCCCGCTCTGGTCTGGTCTCACGGCGGAGGTTCTCCGCGGCGAACGTGAACCCACAGAGCGGAGATGGTTGATCAGCCCACCGGCCCGTTTGGTCTGCGACTTTATAGAATGATCCAGCGAGCAGCGGCACCTGCTATCCCTGTGACTGGTGACCAGCGGTGTCTGAGGCGCTGTCGGGGGCGGGGCTGCAGAGATGAACTGTTTAATTCTTGAAAATGTTTTTCGTATAAATGCGTATAAATGTGGTGAACATAATATACTTGTTTACGTTTAAGCATTTTAGAGCTAAAGTTCAGGCACTTTATCAACAAAAATTAATGTTTATTTTCTTTAAATGTCGTCGACTTAATTGAAAGTATTTTTTCTTGGTTAAGAAGTATTTATGTTATAATGACAATTCAGAAGAAATAAATTGTGTGCTGCATGAATCGGAGGAACGGAACTATTGCGCGATGGCTTGTTTCTTACGGACAGTTTTCATGTGCACCTAAGATGCAAACTGAAGACGAGCGGGGATCCACGCGATTGAATTGCTGCTGTATGGCTCCTGTTCTCAACGGGTCAGTATTCTTTAAAGAATCTTGGTAACATTTGAAGAGAAGCTGTTGGAGAAGGTAATGATAGAAATGTATTAATTTGACCATCTTTCAACCTGGAAAGAAGATGAGGCGCCAAAACATTGAGTTTTTCCTGAGCGCTGTCTGACAGGGTATATACACATTCATTTTTAGACCCCGAATTCGGTTTGGCAGGAAAAACGCCGAAAGTAAGTTCACAACAATTATATATTCTGAGATATATATCATGGAAAATTATGAGCAAAGTTACATTCTTCATTCTGTCCATGTGATTTTTCACAATGTTTTAACAGGATAAATATTTGTAGGCCCTATAACTGGATTTGCACCCATGTACTAATGACAGGAATATACTGAACTAAAGATTAACAACTGTCGCCACAAGAACAACTGGTTAAAGAATGTTTCTGACCTAATAAAGACAGCCACCCACAGGTGCTGAATGCGGAGCTTGCTTGGGTTTTTACAAAAGATTTGTTCATTTTTCACAATTTTTACACAGAAATCAAGATTTTCTGTTGTAACAGTTTATTGGTTTTGTACTTCAAGAAGATGTTTTTTTGTTTGTTTGTTTTAATTGTCTGTGACACTGAACCCCACATTTCCTCTGGTGGAAAGTTGGTGCCAGTGTTCGGCAACTGAGCCACTATCAGTGTGTGAATGGGACTATGAGTGTGTGAATGGGACTATGAGTGTGTGAAGCACTTTGGGCCTTTTGAGGAAGGTAGAAAAGCAGAATACTAGTAAGTGCCATTTACCATTGTGACAAAGAAAGCCTGTTGGCTGTTTTGATATTTTTATTAGTTCAGTATCCATTCTTTTACTTCATAGATTATATAAATAAAATAATTATCTAAACTACTTTAAAATCTGCCTTTATTAAAAGTCTGTATATTTAAGCAATTAAAAATTAGAAAGAAAAATGACTAACATTTTAAATGTGAATCTCTCTCTCTCTCACACTCTAAATATATATATTTAAAGGTAGCTCTTTCAGTGCTTGTTTTCCCAAAAGTAGCTTGCATGCCAAAAAAGAGGGAGCACCCCTGGTTCATATGTTTTTCTTTACTCTCAAAGAATGAGAAATTATGAAATTATTTTTCTGTTGTTTCTGACCTCAGGTGTTCCACAGTTCAGATGGAGGACGAGGTTGAATGGCAGCTCAGTAACCAGGAGAAGAACTCCAGTCTGGACCAAGAAGAACCAGAACCTTCACA